>JAFBMS010002357.1:0-29863 GCA_019788955.1 Albula glossodonta
TTCTTAAAACAGCACAGAAAACATGTTACATAACACAGTAACGATAATACATGTCACTGCAGGATTAAATCAGTTCTGAAAAGTTTGGCTTTAATGTGATTTAAATCTTGGCATTGAAGGGACCAGCCAAATTTTCCTGGCAGAGTGTTGTGCAGTGTTAGGGCTCACACATGAAAGCTGTGTCATGCTCAGGGTTTTAAATATGCCCTGAGCCGGCAGAGAGAGCCCCTCTCCCTCTCCAGTGACCACTGAGAGACCCGTGGGTCACCAGGGGTCAGTCATTCTGTGTCAGCAGTTCTGTACCAGAGGGGTGGTCAGCGTTGGTCCTGGACAGCCACCAGCAGGTGGACACCCCAGCGTCCGAAAGCTGAAGTGCCACAGTGTGTTTTTCCCACCCATTCACTAAACCATACGAGTCCATCCCCACACCATGGGGTACATCTTAAGACTGAAACTCATGCTGCACTGATATAAACAGAGGGGGAGGGATCTGTCTTCAGAAAATATCCAGCTCTTCTATTTATTTGTTCTACCCATGTGCTAAACCAGCTGATACCTCAGCCAGGTAGAGGAGATATTTAGAAATCAGCTGGTTTGTGCAAGGGTGGAGGAAATACATAGGGGGTTCAAACCCCAATTTAGCCACAGCAAGAACACCAATGCTGTTGGAACCTTGAGCAAGGCCCTTAACCCCACATTGCTCCCGGGGGGGGGGGGGTTGGCCCCTGGTTAGCCTAATCGCCTGTAAGTCCCTTTGGATAAAAGCGTCAGCTAAATGACTGCAATCTAATGTAATGGCAGTGCTTTTTCTTTCTGAAGCTACGCTGCTCAGCTCTGGCTGCCCCTTCTCTTGTGTAATATGTGGACGCTGTCAGGCACTTGAGTAAGTGTGAACCACCAGCTGAAGAAGGGTCACTCTAACATACTCACTTTCACACTGGGCACAGTGAAAGTGACCATGGTTTTGTCAGGATGGTGACGATTGTGCGGTTTCGGTATGTTATAAAGGTGTTGGATTTCCCACCCCCTCCCAGGGTGATGATGTCACCACTTGTTTTGCGTCTCCTGCCGTCTGTCCATTATCTATCCCTGTTCATTATCGACCACTCCTTCTGTCTGACTTCCTACAGCGTTTCACTCACCGTGCGGTCGACCTCTCTCCCTGAAGGTCTTCCGTTGCTGCCAGGGGATTTTAATAGCTTCTGTCCAGGTTCACATCGCTAAATTTGGCTCTCACTCTCGTGTGTTCCAGGGACCAATTTTAACCAGCGCTGTCCGTTTGTGTACGGTCCGCTCTGTGACCGCTACACAGGAAATATGTGGAACTGGTACCTAATCTGTGCCCCTTTCATGGGCTCCAAACTCCAGTGTCCTGCTATCCCATCATCCTCTGCTTTTTGTCCTACAAGGCGCAGCTGTGTGAATTTCAGGGTTATGCTCCAGTAAAGCATAAGCCCAGACTGTCCTTTGCCTAACTTAAGTGTAGCGGTGCGTATTTTATGCTTCATATTTTATACTGAGGTGGGTTTAGCGCTGAGCTTCCTAACTTGGCCGGGGCAGATGTGGCTTGCGTTGGGTTCTGGGGTTGCATGACTTCCTCCCTGTTCGGGCCGTGTTAATTGATTCTCCATACTTCCCTGATTGTGTGTACGTGGAGTTTGCCATGCGATCAAGGTCTAACTGCTATGACTCATCCTACATTTATCAGACGGGGTTTGACAGGGACCATCGCTGATTTCATGCACACAGACACATCTGTTTGTTTATATAGTGGTGTTACAGGTACAGCACAACAAAGGGGTGAGGACAGCAGGTATTTCTGTGTGCTTCCTTTTGAAGTGAGAGAGAGAGGTGACCTTTGGTGTAGTGGAAAGTCCTTACACATTGTTATGGTTTGGCTTCTGCCAGTATCGCACACTAACTTTTGTCCCAAGAAGTTTGTCTGTGTCTCTCCTTTTAAGTGAAAAGAAAAAGAACAGTTTGTGAGTATTTTGGTCTGACCTTAAATACACTGTTGGGGGGAGGTCAGAACTACTGAACTGAAGGAAGGAAGCAAAAAAAAAAAAAAAAACAGAGAATCCAGCTTGTACACAGCTGCAGGGTCAGTGAGATCTCAGCTGTGGAGTTATGTGTCCCTAAATGTCCCACTGTCCTGGTGACGGGGGGACAGACACACGTGGAGAGCGGTCATTGTACTGTAGCTGGCAGGCCAGAGACATTCCAGCCTTTCCGTGCTCCCAAACAGAACGTTCTCCAGGCTGTGGCACGACTGTCATCATAAACACGTACTCCTGTTTGTCCTCTGCCCCCACCGTCCACTGCTGGTCATTCAGTGCTGGAGTGCCTCACACATAGAAGGTGGGGCGGGGGAGGGGATTATTGTGTATGTCCTTTTGGACCTTGTGCCCTCTGAATTGTAGGCACTGATGACAAGTGTGTTGTCACCCCGCTAAGCCCCATGGGAGAGCATTGTAGTGTTTTGGGTTGTTTTTTTTTTTTTTTCCCTCATTTTTTATCTCATATCTTTCCCTTGTGTGGCTGATTTCACCTGGACTGTATCTGCCCTTGTTTTCCTTTTTTTATTTTTTTTATTTATTTTTTTTTTTGCTTTCAGGGCAAGGAAGGGTGCTGGGCTTTGTGTTCATGTCTTCCATTGTCCAGGGATTGGGGGGGGG
Organism: Albula glossodonta; assembly: GCA_019788955.1. Lineage (NCBI taxonomy): Eukaryota > Metazoa > Chordata > Actinopteri > Albuliformes > Albulidae > Albula > Albula glossodonta. The sequence continues at coordinate 2,676 of JAFBMS010002357.1, forward strand.
GGGGGTCGTCTCAGTTTTGCAGCCCTAATTTAATGTGTGCAGACAGCGTTAATGTTTCCTCCGCTCTCCCTGGAGTGTGTTCAGGTGCGCATGGCACCTGTTTCCTCCTCCAGCGGGTTCCTTCTTCGAGTTCCTGTGCAGCACAGCTGCGTTGTATGCCTCCCCCCCCCCCCCCCCCCCCCCCCAGCTCTGCGTTACGGGGCGTGATCCTGACAGAGGTGCGCTGAGATGAGGAATGGAGTGAACAAGAGTGTAGAACTCCACTGCAGGTCACTGGCAGTTCAGAACCTGTGCCACACGTGGACTGCCACTAGTCTCTGAGTTTACAAAACAGTGGCAGCGGGAGCGGTTGAGCGGTGGGCTCTTTGTGTGTCAGTAAAACACGCAGAATTACTCAACAGAAAACAGAAAACAACATCCCCCACCCCCACTAAAAAAATTACACATTATACAAAAGCCCCCACTGCCCTGCTTCACTGTTGTTTTGGTTGTTGCATATCGTCTTTTTCAAACTAATTGATGCTGAAAGAAGGTTGTGCAGTATGAATATATGGGCTATGAGGGAAAGAAAGGAGGATAATTTGGCATTTTAATATAGCAGGTTATGAGGTTTTTTATTATACTACATTACTATATTTTGACTATTGTTATACTTGAATAATGGACAAATAATAATTAATGATACAATACTTGTATTATTAATTTTAGATTTTTATTTTTTTGTGAATGTTTTTGTATTTTAATTTTATTTTGTCATATACCTTATTTTTGTATATCAGGTCTGTCTCAAAAATTAGATCTCTATCTCAATGGGATTTACTTGATTAAGGTCTAAATTACAGGAGGAGGCAAATCACATTGACTGTGCCGACCTGATTCTCAGTCGCTTATCGTCCATATCTCAGAATGCCCTGGGTTTGTGCCACTGTTCCCCAGCCCGCTCTGGCTGCAGCCCCACTACAACATGTAGGCCAGCTTGGCAACCAGCAAGGGGGTGTTCCAGTGTTACGGTGGAACATGTGACCAGACCCTCCGAGCGGTGCAAACCCAGGGCATTCTGGGATATGGGATATTCTGCAGTGGTCGCAGAGTGCTTATCAGGAGATTTACCCCAAAGAGCCGGCTAACATCACTCCTTGAAAACAGTAAAAAAAAAAAAAAAAAAAAACTGCAGATTTGATAGTGAAAATACCAAATCATTCAGTGCATCTCTTCAACATGTTGGTGTTTGCTGTAGGTGCATTTTATCTGGTGGGATCCTAAAGAGAGAAAGCTCTTCTTATTTCTCTGTGGCCTGTAGTTGGTCAGCAAACAGAGCTACAGAGTTGCAGTCCAGGTGACCTTAAAACGTGCAGAACGGCACCAAGGACGAGGCGGTGCTGACGTCTCTCTGCTCCCATTGTCCAAGCGCATGATGAGTGTTTCTTTTAGACCTGTCATCATCTACCTGATGTGATGTCCATTTGTCAGCGCCCCTGTCTGCCGTCACTTTGAATGTGAACATGTGCGTACGTCCAGATACACCGTTGTGGGAGCCAACCGATACCATTTTGTAAACTGCTCTCTCAAACGCAAGGGAAAAAAGCGTCATGAAATTGCAAACGTACTCGAGCGACGAAATAGGAGATAAACGGCACATCTTTGTCGTAGCAGTTGGCTTCCGTGTCCTTGTCATAACCAGCAAACTAAAACTCAATGCACACAAGGATTTTTTCTTAATCTTTTTCTGCAATCAAGAACATTTTTGATTAGTTGAACAGTACCTTCAGCATAAACCATGCTAACTACTGAGCCTCTGCTCACACTTTTGCTGTCTAAGAATTCAGTTTAGCATTCTAGCACAACTGAGCTGTAGCCATTCTGCTCTGGAATAGTACATAGTAAACACATTTAATTATTTAAATCATGATAAAGTAAGTGGAAACCCCATAATTCATAATTCACAGGGACTAACATAAAGAAGCACCATGGTGATATATAGTAATATAAAGAAGAAACGTAATAATATAACAGGTCAGTGTAAAAGTAATGTAGCAGTTTGGTGCAACAGTAATGTAACAGTTCAGTGTAACAGTTATGTAACAGTTCAGTGTAACAGTAATGTAACAGTTCGGTGTAACAGTAATGTAGCAGTTTGGTGTAACAGTAATGTAACAGTTCGGTGTAACAGTAATGTAGCAGTTTGGTGTAACAGTAATGTAGCAGTTTGGTGTAACAGTAATGTAACAGTTTGGTGTAACAGTAATGTAGCAGTTTGGTGTAACAGTAATGTAACAGTTCGGTGTAACAGTAATGTAACAGTTTGGTGTAACAATAATGTAGCAGTTTGGTGTAACAGTAATGTAACAGTTCAGTGTAACAGTAATGTAGCAGTTTGGTGTAACAGTAATGTAACAGTTCGGTGTAACAGTAATGTAGCAGTTTGGTGTAACAGTAATGTAACAGTTCAGTGTAACAGTAATGTAGCAGTTTGGTGTAACAATAATGTAGCAGTTTGGTGTAACAGTAATGTAACAGTTCAGTGTAACAGTAATGTAACAGTTTGGTGTAACAGTAATGTAACACTTCAGTGTAACAGTAATGTAGCAGTTTGGTGTAACAGTAATGTAGCAGTTTGGTGTAACAGTAATGTAACAGTTCAGTTTAACAGTAATGTAACAGTTTGGTGTAACAGTAATGTAACAGTTTGGTGTAACAGTAATGTAGCAGTTCGGTGTAACAGTAATGTAACAGTTCAGTGTAACAGTAATGTAGCAGTTTGGTGTAACAGTAATGTAACAGTTCAGTGTAACAGTAATGTAGCAGTTCAGTGTAACAGTAATGTAACAGTTCAGTGTAACAGTAATGTAGCAGTTTGGTGTAACAGTAATGTAACAGTTCAGTGTAACAGTAATGTAACAGTTTGGTGTAACAATAATGTAGCAGTTTGGTGTAACAGTAATGTAACAGTTCAGTGTAACAGTAATGTAACAGTTCAGTGTAACAGCAATGTAGCAGGAATAGAGTTTAAACAGCATAACAGTACTGTAACAGGTCATAACAGTAATGTAGCAGTTTGGTGTAACAGTAATGTAGCAGTTTGGTGTAACAGTAATGTAACAGTTCAGTGTAACAGTAATGTAACAGTTTGGTGTAACAGTAATGTAACAGTTCAGTGTAACAGTAATGTAATAGTACAGTCAGTTCACAGGAAAGCCCCAGAGGGGGTTGAGTCCTCTCTAGCAGGGAGGAGTAGACTGTTCTGGCTCAAACAGGCTCATTGGAATTGGGGACTGCCTGAACACAGCTGTTTAAACTCTATTCCTGAGAGTGTTGTGATGCAAATCTTTGCTGTTTTTCACCCTCCGAATCCTACAGTTTGGCCCACATTATGCATGGTTGCGTAACGCAAGTCTGAATTTTAACTTACGGACTTGGATTTGGAAATGTCCCGGCGATCTCGGCCAAGTTCGGACCAGCCAAGGGGTCAAGGACACGCATGAGAACAATAGACCATCCATAGCTTTTAGAGACACACTCTGAGTCGCCCTGCTATTGGTCCAATCTGTTAACACCCTCCTACTGTTCTGGGGTGTCACATGACCTTGGTGGTCCGGGTTTTCTGCTTTGGCCAGTGAACAAAAATTTATGCAATATGGCCATGAAATTCGCCTTTCTTACAGTAATGCTGACTCTCGTTGTTTGGGTACATTTGAATCAGTTTTTTGCCCACAGATATGGACAGTTTTGTAAGAGCATAATTTTATTAACTGATTTTTATGTGCAGGATGTTTTTGTTGCCAAGGTAGCAATTCATCTCAGTGGGCTGCTAGTGCTCCATTAGCCATTCAGCAGGTAGGCGACCTGATTCTTTTCTATAGTGCCTCAACCTAAATTTCAAAATCAGCAGACGAGAGTGCTTACTCTTATACGGACACCCAAGGTCTGAGCATATAAAAATGTTCTCATTTTTGTGTTTTGCATGAGGAATTATGAAACACAGGATTTGTTTTTCAGGAATTAATACATTGTGGGAAATTCTCTCTGCACACTGGGCCAATGTGCAAGGCTGTCAAAAAAATGTCCGTAAATCTCGTTCTCTGACATTCCGGTCGCGATGCCAGCTGAAATCGGAGGGGAAAGCTGGCAAGGAAAATAATGGTGGCATTATAGCGTGGGCGCCCAAACGACCGAAGTGTCACTCTCGCTGGAACGCGTGTTTATGCGGAGTAAGGATCTATGGGAAAGGGGTGCAGTGCAGTGAGTTCTTACCCAAAAGCTTGACCTCGTCCACCTGCTCTGCTTCGCTCTGGCGCCCCCAAGGTCAGGATTCTCCTGACCTGCTACACGGCTGCAGTAACGGGTCTGCCTGTATCCTACAATCTCTGTTGCGTGGGACCGTAAGGAGAGAAGGGTGGGCTGACTGTTTCCTCTGTCCCTGCAGGTTGTATAATCGTATTTCCAGCACATTCACACAGATCTCATGTACTGGAGTCCCAAGGTGGTTTTCCCTAAAAACTGACGGGCCCGCTGTCTCATGACAGGAAGTTAACTGGGTCACAAGATGAAACCTAAAAAAATAAATAGAGAAAAACTGTACAGATCAAAGGGAATAATGCACTTTATTGACGCTCACACTAGTCCAGTCACTGTACCTGGTACCAGTGCACTGCATTGCTACGTTATACATGAGATTAATTTCACGTATGGAAAATAAAATCCATAATTGTCTGCATTATTTTAATAATCTGAGGGAGTCGCATTCGCTCACTAATAGATGGAGTCATGGGCACAGAAATTTTGGAAAGCGTCCGTCTGGCTCCGGTGAGGGAATCACCAAACCGCGCGCTTGGCCAGGGCGGAATCGTAACATCGCGTGTTGATAAGGCCGTAGCCAGGCCTGGCCTCCCTCGGTGATACCCCCGCCGCCATCGCTAATCTCAACCTGCCCTTTGGTCTGTAACCACGGCAATAAGAGCGCACCTGAGGTCCCTGTGTGCTAGCGTACGGCGATAAGATCCACTCTGGTATTTGTGCTACAGGCATGGTAAACACAACGTCACAAAGGAAACACTTTAAACAAACAGGCCGGGGGGGAGGGGGGTGCCTCCTTCCTTCGGGTGCCGTGTGTGTGTTTGTGTGAGTGAGCGTGTGCGTGTGAGCGTGTGCTTGTGTAAGCGTGTGTGTGTGTGTGTGTGTGTGTGTGTGAGAGAGCGTGTGGGTGTGTGTGTGTGTGAGTGAGCGTGTGCTTGTGTGTGTGTGTGAGTGAGCGTGTGTGTGTGAGCGTGTGCTTGTGTAAGCGTGTGTGTGTGTGTGTGTGTGTGAGTTAGTGTGTGAATGTGCGTGCGTGTGTGTATGGGAATGTGTGTGAGCGACCGAGCGAGTGTGTGTTTGTGTATGGGTGAGCACAGCGCTTGTTTTTCGAACAACAACAGCCTTTCTGACATATAGGTTTCTAAAATCTGACGTGTGAAACTGGATGTATTAGACTCTCATCTGTTTTATGTTTGTCAGACCAAGTCCTCCTGCTCAGAAAGAACGTTTTTTTTTTTTTTTTTTTATTGACTTTTGTGGGCTTGCATGAATAAGGAGGACAGGACTTTGAAGCTGCAGTTCAAGAACTTCAGACACCCGTCAGAACCCAAACTGTGCATGCAGGAATAATTTACTATTACAAACACTATTACAAGCACCAGGGCTGGGGACCCCAGCAGACCCTGTGTCTCTGCAGCACCAGGGCTGGGGACCCCAGCACACCCTGTGTCTCTGCAGCACCAGGGCTGGGGACCCCAGCAGACCCTGTGTCTCTGCAGCACCTGGGCTGGGGACCCCAGCAGACCCTGTGTCTCTCCAGCACCAGGGCTGGGGACCCCAGCAGACCCTGTGTCTCTCCAGCACCAGGGCTGGGGACCCCAGCAGACCCTGTGTCTCTCCAGCACCAGGGCTGGGGACCCCAGCAGACCCTGTGTCTCTCCAGCACCAGGGCAGGTACACTGGGCTCAGTGGACCACACTGCGAAGAGGCCATGGCAAATCGCACACGTTAGCTCAGTGACCTCAGGGACAAAGACCCAGGAGACTTGGAATGAACCGTGTCACCCCCTCTCTGAAGCCCCCTGTCCCCCTGCCCCCTGCCCTATAAACCTCTGCTCATCCAGCCCCTGTTAGAGCGCGCTGGAGCCCGGAGTGGGGGAGAGCCGACTGTTTGTTTTCCTCTCCATGGCGGTGATGGCAAAATCTGGGCTGTCATAGCCATGCTGTCATTGTGACAACCTGCAGTACAAGTACGATATTTGAGAAAAATATGCGTAAACTAACCAAACATTATCTGCCAGTTGGATAGGAAGCATGTACTTAATAAAATGAGGAATGTAACAAAGAATTTTGAAAAAAATAATCTTGGTGGTAAAATGCTAGTTAGGAAAATCCCAAACCAGAAAAACCAGTTATTGCCTGAATTAAAGTTTGTAACACATATGTAATTACAGCTTTACTCCGGTATTTCTGGTCTCTCTGACTACACTGCCCTTTCAACCCCAAACCGCCACTCACAGGAGGATAAGCTGCTCTTTCATGGCTCACTGGATGCGACTGTCTCCATCGCCTTTGGATTACTTATTTAAAAAAAAAAAAAACTACCTGGCAATGAGAGTTGGTCATTTAAGAAGTGTTGCTGCTTTAAAGTCATACTGAGTGGCCTAAATCTCTTGGTGGGGCAGGCCGCTAGCAGTACAAAACGCACTCTGCACCGGAGGAGCTGGAGGAGATTGGGGTGTAGCTATTTTAAGGCTATAGTGAGTCAGACCCTTCTTTCATTACTCTGGAAACAAAAAAAAAAAAAAACAAGAACTGGTGCCTAGTGTCTAATGGCCAACAGGTAAAAGGTGTATTTTCCACTTTAGTGTTTTGTTGTCACCTGGTTACCATAGTGACGAGCGCAGCCCGTGATCGCTGTTACCTGGTACAGTCACTGATTTGAGAAAGGGATCCCATGCTCCTTCAGGTGCTGTCCCACGACCTTCGTTGGGTCTCGTTGTTTTTGACCTGGAAGAGTATGCAGACTGACTGTTAGTCTGTGATAAGTCAATAATCAATGCGTAACCCAACACCCTGTTCTGTATTTATGTATCATCTCATCTGTATTTGATATGTAAGTGTAAAGTGAATATCATACACATAAAGGAGTACATTCCCCCAGTTTCCCCTGCAGCTCCACGGGCTGGGCCTCTGAAGTCTACCTGAACTCTCTGGCCTGCTAGCCTACATATGTGTGCGCCGTGAGAGATCTGGTTCTGAGGTTACGACTGCAGCCAGGAAACCCAACCCCCCCCCCCCCCCCCCCCCCCCCCCCCCCCCCCCCCCCCCAATGCCCCACATTCCCCCCCCCCACCCCACCCCCAGTGTGCGGGGGCGGGTCTCTGGGCTCTCTCTCTCAGGCAGAAAAGACTCTTGTTTTGTCATCAGATACACACCCTTGCCTCGCACTTCTCTCCAGTGACCCCGTATGGTCCCGCTCTCCCGAAAGGGCCGCGGTTTCAGCCCCATGTGCGTGGGGTCTCGCTTCTCCATCGCCCTAATTTAGGCCGTCAGCGACACCGTGAACACGTACAGTGGGGTCCAAAAGTCTGAGACCACACTGGAATTTTTTTTTTTTTAATTTTTTCCATGTAAACCTTGTAATAAACAGAGTTTTAGGATGTTGAAACATTTAAAACAATGAAAAATTATGCCATTTAAAATGAAGAAGAAATATTGAAGATTCTGCACAATGTCTTGGTCAAATTTAAGCAAATGTGTGACACTGACCCTCTCAATCCCTTTGTAGAAAAGGTCAGACCTCATTGAACATTAATCGGGGCACTTAAAGGCCTGGATCACCAGATTTTGCTCAAACTTGTGGAGTCCATGCCAGCTCCAGCGAACCCTGTCATTAAAGCAAAAGGGGGACATACTGAAAACTAAGACATTCTGGAAATTCATGTACTTTTTTATGATACAACACTTTTTTCAAAGATACAACTCACTCATATTGTTAATATAATCTGTAATTAAGCGATTGTTTTAAATTGTAAAAGAATGCAAAATAGAAACTCTTCCACTGGTGGTCTCAGACTTTTTGACCCCACTGTATGTCAGCCAGCCGTGCTAACAAGACCACGAATGCATTGTTACGTGTTGTTTACGCTTAGGCCTGTGTTTTATGGAATTAGCCAACATCCTTACACACTTTACAGTGTACACGCTGTCCATTTTTACACAGCTGGGTATTTACTGAAGCAATTCAGCTTTAGCACATTGCTGAAGGGTAAAGAGGAAGTGTACTGAGCTGAACCTGCGACTGCATAACAGTATATTATTTACTGCGTGGCTGAGTCACATGTGTTGTATAAGCTCAAGCATTCATTACAACATGTGGGAATTCATTTTGGTCCCCAAAATGGTGGAGGAGGAAGGGAGGCGTTACCAGAGATAGCAGGGGCAGGGCTGGCCCAAGTCTGTTTGGAAGAGCTGATTTTTAATCGCTATCATTTGGTTTCATATTAAACGATCCTCAGGAAGTTGCCGTGCCTGTCCTTGTCTCAGTTATAAACCAGAACTTCTTCCTGTTGTGTATTAAAGAAGGTGAGGTTAATAGCAGACCAATTAAACCACCTTTGATCAGGGTTCGTTATTTTGTTGCACCCAGTTGAGTGGTATTGCCGCCATGCCTAATGTTTATTTGGAGGTAAACAAGAGAAATGAGTCAAGATTTATTGGGTCACCTAGCAACTAGATCACACCCAATTTTGACGTTTTTAGGCTTATGTGGGCTTACGCCTGGAGCTCTAAATGTATAACAGTGTAAAGTGATGGAATTAATGCAAAAGAGGGTTCATTAAAATACTCTCTCTCCATCTGTCCTTCCTTTCTTCTTTCCGTCTCTTCACCCCTCTCTTTCTCTCCCTCGTTCACTCTCACCTACTTGGTTCACACTGGGGTTGTAACGTGTACAAATATTATAAAGTAATTAAATACCATCGAAGCTTCTCTAAGGATCTTGGTCTATTCATGATGCAATTTGTTCCTTAGAGGACCATGACCAGTGATTGGAAATTAAATTGCTGTGTTAATGTTCTGTTGTTTTATTGTGAAAGTACTTTTTATACAGCCCGTGTAAGTCTTGTTTAAAAACTTGTCTTAAACTCTGTCCGTGTGTTTCTAACTCTCTCTCTCTCTCTCTCTCTCTCTCTCTGTCTATCTCTCTCTCTGTCAGTTTATCACAGATCAGTTTGGTTTCAATCCAATAAGCTTTATTGGCATGATGAATTATTGAAAATATTGCAAAGGCATAACCGTAATATAAAATAAGCATAAAATAATATTTGTCATGATGCACTCTACGATGCACTCTACGATGCACTGTATGAACATAAATAAGACAAGCACTTAAAGGAATGGCTTGACTGTTACGCTTCAGATACTCATGGGTTTTGTGTTCATTGCTTTGTGTCTCTGTCTGTGTGCAGTTTGCTGTGTGATCCAGCGCCATGGTTGACATGCAGAGCCAGCGTGGGCCCCCCTCTCCCCTGGCCCTGGAGGACTCTCTGCTGGGCAGCCCTCTGTGCGGGGACCTCATCGGGGGCATGGGCGACCTGCAGGACCTGTCCCACACCATGCAGGACGACCCTCTTGGCTCATTCCACATGCCCGAGTACCGGGCCTCCAGCACGGGATCCGGGTCCGAGGGATCCACCATCTTCGGTACTTTGGTGTTTATTTTTGTGAAGCACTTTGTGATGCAGAGTCTTAAATTCATTGACTTTTGCTAAAGGTATTAGTGGTAGCATTAGCAGTAGCAGTGATAGTAGCAGCAGTAGCAGTCATAGTAACGGTAGCAGCAGTAGCAGTGATAGTAGCGGTAGCATCAGTACTGCCAGTGGTTTTAGCAGCAGTAGCAATAGCAGTGGTTGTAGCAGTATTAGCAGTAATAGCAGTAGAAGTAGTAGTAGCAGCAGCAGCTGTAGTAGTAGCAGGAGCAGTGGTTGTAGCAGCTGTAGCAGTAGCATTGATAGCAGCACTAGCAGTTGCAGTAGCAGCAGTAATAGCAGTAGCAGCTGTAGCAGTAGCAGTGGTTGTAGCAGCTGTAGCAGTAGCATTGATAGCAGCACTAGCAGTTGCAGTAGCAGCAGTAATAGCAGTAGCAGCTGTAGCAGTAGCAGTGGTTGTAGCAGCTGTAGCAGTAGCATTGATAGCAGCACTAACAGTTGCAGTAGTAGCAGTAGCAGCTGTAGCAGTAGCATGGATAGCAGCAGTAGCAGTAGTAACAGTAGCAGTGGAAGTATTGCTGTTGCTGTTGTTAATATATAAATGGTGCAGACAGAATGCAGTGCTGTGGGAGGCTCTCCCTGAGTGTGTCTGATAGGCCCCACCGTGCCTGTTTTTTTTGTAATGTTTCTGGCTCTGGCTCGTCTGTGAGATGAGTCTTCCTCCAGCTGGAGAGGGGCGTGGTGCAGGGACCGGGCCTGTCCGACAGTTTCCCTCCCTGGCCTGCAGCTCCCCGCCCTGGCCTGGCCGCCTCTCTGCTGCTATCCTCTTCAATTAGCCACCTGCCACAGCAGTGGTGCACCCTGTACTAATGCATGTGTTTGTGTGTGTTTGTGTGTGTTTGTGTGTGTGTGTGTGTGTGTGTGTGTGTATCATGCAGACACCCTGACCCCCGCCTCCAGCCCATCCTCGGGGATATTCGGAGCTGTAGGAGGGCCAGAGGAGTTCTCCTCCACCACCCTCACCCTGGAGTGCAGAGTGTGTGCAGACCGAGCTTCTGGGTACCACTACGGGGTGCACGCATGTGAGGGCTGCAAGGTTAGCGAGCCAGACAGCCGAGCCCGGTACAGTCACACACACATACACATGCAAACCCACACACACACTTATACATACACACACAGACAGACACACACACTCATACATGCAAACAAACACATGCAAACCCATACATACATACACACCCACACGTACACAGATACACACACACACACATACACCCATACATACACAGGCACACACACACATGCATGCACACACTCGCACACACATGCAAACACATACACATGCACGCATACACAGGCACACACATACACAAAGATGAACACACACACACACAGCCTATTTGAGCAGCTGCTACCCCAGTGCATTATGGGTATTACACAGAAAAACGGGCATCAGAAAGAAAGAGGCCGGATAATGCCTCAGTCCTGCCTCTCACATGGGGGTCACCTCTGCCCCCCCACCCCCCATCGCCCGCAGCCACAGCCGGGCTGTAATATCGTCAATCAAACCTGAGGGTCACCTGACACACATGACGCCAGCCAGGCCCTTTTTTAGCCTCCTGCATAATCGCGCAGGATCGCCGCGCGCAGCCCAAGTTACGTGTGCCCGGATTTTCCAAAACAAAGATGTAACTATGAGGAGCTGTGTCGAGTCAGGCCTGAATCAATGAGTTAAAACCTTCGGTTTTTCGCCAAATCAAAAGGAGGTATTATCTAACACCCTCGGGGGAAAGAAAGGACAAGCATTCCTCTGCTTCTCTCCTGTTGTTGAGATGAGATTCTCTCCCTGGGTTTTTTATTTTTTTGGGTAGGGGCTGGTGGGTAAGGGAAGTCATAATACTCTCTTTGGTATTGGCTTGAAAGGGAGCATTGTGTTCTGCACACTGTGCTGCAGAGCTCATTGGTACTTTTTCAAGAAATTATTATCCCGTTTTAAAGGCTTGTTGCTTTTGATTAAACTTCTCTGGCCATATGGTGCACCGATTGCAGACCCTGTCTTATATTTGGGAGGTCGAAATCCGTTTCAGGTTTCTTCTGCTTTACCAAAGGCTGGCCTGAATAACTTCTACGCTATGATTTTCATTATCAGAGACGGAAAGCATTTCACTGCCCATACAGACGGTCCATGCCACATCACACATGAGCGTTGTTCATACTATTGGTAGAGCCCTATTTTGCTGGTAAATGTCTATTCCGTAATGAAGAACTAAACGTTTTGCAACTTCGTATGTCACTATTTGCAAAGAAAACAACTTTTGCCCTCAGTATATTTACACTCTTTATCAAAAGGAAAATATTGAGTTAAGATTGTAAACCTGCCACGAAATACTGAATTATGCAATTGCTGTGGACGGTCAGTGATCTATATTGTAAGTAAATCCAGATTAGACTCCTCTTTGTTAAAACGTCCCTTCATAAACACAGTTTGAGTCGGTTCAGTGTTCCTCAGAGTAAAAATTAGCGAGTTTCTTTGTGATGTCATCATATCTCACTCTGACTCCTGCTGACTCCCACCTATAACTCTCAAACCATAAACAGAGGTGTAGCGGTAACTGAGGAGGTGGGCATACTGTAACTCCAAAGCCCATATGTATTAATGGTAATAAGGCTAATAGGTGGGCATACTGTAACTCCAAAGCCCATATGTATTAATGGTAATAAGGCTAATTGGTGGGTATACTGTAACTCCAAAGCCCATATGTATTAATGGTAATAAGGCTAATTGGTGGGTATACTGTAACTCCAAAGCCCATATGTATTAATGGTAATAAGGCTAATAGGTGGGCATACTGTAACTCCAAAGCCCATATGTATTAATGGTAATAAGGCTAATTGGTGGGTATACTGTAACTCCAAAGCCCATATGTATTAATGGTAATAAGGCTAATTGGTGGGTATACTGTAACTCCAAAGCCCATATGTATTAATGGTAATAAGGCTAATAGGTGAGTATACTGTCTGAGGAGGTGGGCATACTGTAACTCCAAAGCCCATATGTATTAATGGTAATAAGGCTAATAGGTGGGTATACTGTCTGAGGAGGTGGGTATACTGTAACTCCAAAGCCCATATGTATTAATGGTAATAAGGCTAATAGGTGGGTATACTGTCTGAGGAGGTGGGCATACTGTAACTCCAAAGCCCATATGTATTAATGGTAATAAGGCTAATTGGTGGGTATACTGTAACTCCAAAGCCCATATGTATTAATGGTAATAAGGCTAATTGGTGGGTATACTGTAACTCCAAAGCCCATATGTATTAATGGTAATAAGGATAATAGGTGGGTATACTGTAACTCCAAAGCCCATATGTATTAATGGTAATAAGGCTAATAGGTGGGTATACTGTCTGAGGAGGTGGGCATACTGTAACTCCAAAGCCCATATGTATTAATGGTAATAAGGCTAATAGGTGGGCATACTGTAACTCCAAAGCCCATATGTATTAATGGTAATAAGGCTAATAGGTGGGCATACTGTAACTCCAAAGCCCATATGTATTAATGGTAATAAGGCTAATAGGTGGGCATACTGTAACTCCAAAGCCCATATGTATTAATGGTAATAAGGCTAATAGGTGGGTATACTGTAACTCCAAAGCCCATATGTATTAATGGTGATAAGGCTAATAGGTGGGTATACTGTCTGAGGAGGTGGGCATATTGTAACTCCAAAGCCCATATGTATTAATGGTAATAAGGCTAATAGGTGGGTATACTGTCTGAGGAGGTGGGCATACTGTAACTCCAAAGCCCATATGTATTAATGGTAATAAGGCTAATTGGTGGGTATACTGTAACTCCAAAGCCCATATGTATTAATGGTAATAAGGCTAATTGGTGGGTATACTGTAACTCCAAAGCCCATATGTATTAATGGTAATAAGGCTAATAGGTGGGTATACTGTAACTCCAAAGCCCATATGTATTAATGGTAATAAGGCTAATAGGTGGGTATACTGTCTGAGGAGGTGGGCATACTGTAACTCCAAAGCCCATATGTATTAATGGTAATAAGGCTGGTTTTTAAGGCTTGTTGACATTGATTACACAGAGGCAAAGGCGATTGAGTAGTATTCATTACTCTTGTGGGCATTTAAGAACTATTCTGGACAAAATCTGCCAACAATAAAAACACCCAAACACTGCACAATGTAGAGTGCATTTGTTGCAAATGGCAAATATCAAATGTACACTAAGAGCCTCATAAAACGAAAGCAGCCTATTGGTCACAGCCCCCAGTATGTATTTGAAGTATTTAGGGTGTTGAGTGTACAGTCAAAAGAGTAAGAGGTATTAACCAGCCTGTCACAGTACAGTGTCGCAATTGTTTATGGTGGTAAATCCGATCGGATTCAGGGTTGAGAAAGACAGATTTTGGATTAGCTAACTCTGAGGGCCCACATCTCACTGTATGCTGGCTGCTAGGGGGGAGCTGCGGGGCGCTCTCATTGGTCAGTTTTCCTCTCCTCCCATGTTTCCGGCCCATGGTTTGACCCTCCGTGCCTGTTTCACATTGTTTTTTTTTTTTGGATGAGAAAAGGCTCTTACAACATGAAAGTCAGGCAGAGGTTTGGGTTTTTTAACTCCTCGTCCTCAGTGATGTCTCTGTAATGTTCTCTTCTTTGCTGGTGTTTTTTTGAGAATGTATTTATTTCTTCCTCTGGTGCCCTGTGCTTTGCTGGAGGTGGCTTGCAGCATTCGGCCTGGCTGGGGTCTTGGCGGGCTTAAACATCACACGACCACGTTTAATATTTCGTTTCTCTGTCCCGGCAATTTTGTCACGGCGCCGCTTGGCCAGGCAGAAGGTACGCCTTACCCCGGCCGAGTGCGTTTGGAGAGAGGCGCAGTGGCGGTGGAATGAGCCGCGGGGATGGATCACCGCGTACCGACCAGCGATGCGGCCTGAGTGCCAGTGCGCCCCAGGCCCCCACCCCTCCAGGCCCCCTGCCAGCGGGGCCTCAACCCGCCCCTGGAGGTCTGCCATCTGCGGAGGGCCCAAGGTGCCTCCAACACAATAACACGGCTTAGACACAAACCAGTGTCTACTGAACTCAACATCCTGACAGATACACAGGAACCTCTGAACCCATGTGTCTGTCCTCTATACACACACACAGGAAATACCCAGGAGAGGTTGAGCCTTGTCCTCATGCACATGGTCGTAATTCCGTCACCCTGGACTCTGCCTAGTGCCCCTGACACTATACCTGCCAGACATATGTCCATCTGAGGTCCGTACTTGACGGCACTTATTTTTCGATCTCTTTTTTTTTTTTAACCCCCATCCTGAACTCAGTTGTTCTTCCTCTTCCTCTGCTGACTCAGGATTTGGAGGCTGTGATCATGTGATCATCTCTCCAGTTGTCATGGTGATGGTCCCTTGTTTCTTTCCACATTCTGGATTCAACAGATATTACTGTGACATTGTAGGGTGACAAAGTCAGCATACAGTCTTTTTGCTAAACCAATTTCACAAAACCACCACTTACGCTCTCCATCTTAGTAGCTACATTCCAGCTGTTGGCGGCACGGTGGCAATCTCAGTATGGGTCAAGACTGTCGATTTCTCTTACCAGAGTGTGGAAAATCCCTGACTCCAAAAACCACAAACATAAACAGTGGTTTAGAAAAAGCACATTCTAGATCTTTACTGCATGCTTTTTTTTATGATAAGGATTTATAGAACAGGTGGAGCAAAAACAAACAATCACGCTCCTTCAAGTTCCAACCTCAGACTTTAGCAGGAAAATCATGTTACCGAAAGCACGGCCAACAGTCCGAGTTGAGGCCCCTATGCCTTAGGCGTATATTTACAAGTTCTGCGCAAGACTCGTCAAGAAAACGTCTGCTCCATGTGGTCCAGGCTTACAAAACGTCTCTTTAGAGCCCGCAGAGAGGGCCCTGCCACATCGTTAGAGCTCCCACAGGCTGAGCTGCGGAGCCCTGCAGCAGAGCCAGATTTCAGCTTGCAATCAAAAGCCGGTCCAAGAAAAGACCTAGCGCTCCCGCTAACCCTGCTTACACAATGCACGCGTAGCGGTAGCAGGCTCGTTAGCCAGAGGTTTCCAAACAAGGGAAACTCGAGGGGTACTTCAGGGGGCTATGTAGAGCACTTGGGCTCCAGGAGAATAATATGATGATAATAGTCAAACTGAAGGGGCAAACAGCCTTAAAAGGGGCTACCCCGGGTAAAGATTTGTGCAGTATAGGCTGATTTTCCAGAAAGTTCAGGAGCATTCATCCTTCGCTGCGCAGCATTATATATTGGAGGTTATTGCATTTTTATAACATCTCAGTTCTTGCTGTACAGCAGCGCTAACCAACTCCAGGCTGCAGGGGTAGCAGTGTCTCGAGGTCTTAGTTCCAAATTTGAAGCTCAGCACCTGTCATTAATTAGTTCACCTCCTGGGCCATGATTGAAATTTGGCTGTGTAGTGAGTGGTTGAAGCAAATACCTGCAGACACAGTGGCACCGTAGGACCAGAGCTGAAAAGACCCGCTGCTGTGCAGGGCCTGTTTTCGGTCAGGTTTTTGACGTGGTGTTTGGGCACCATGGAGGTACCCTTCTTTAGAATCGCACTTTTGTTTCCGGCATAACTGCACTCAACATTGTCACCCAGCAGTGGGGTAAAGTGGGGCGTAGGTGACAGGGGGGTGTATTCCATGCTTTGTTTCCCTTGTTTGAATGTGTGCCAGTATGTGTAAGTTGTGCTCCATGGCCCTGGTTTGTTTATTAGTTTTTTTTAACCTCTGTTTAATCAGTGAGAGGCCAATTAAAAGCAAAACTCTTTTACAATGGTGCCCTGAAAACAACAATATAGAAGTGCCACAGAGCTATAATGAACATCATAACAATATAAATAAGACAGAAGACAAAAAGATAACAGGTAGATAACATACAACCAGATAGATGAAGTAAACCAGGTACATAAGATAAACCAGATGAGAAAGGTAAAAAATGAGCAGATAAAAAAACCCCCACAAAATTACTAAAAACAAGTTTCTTGTAAATCATCCTTTCATTGAAGCCTGAAACCCTCGATGCTGATCAGTATGCTTCATCTCATGTTAGTTTGTGGTGTATTCCGTTCCATTTTGAATGCGCTGCAGGTGTGTGTTTTCCATGTTTCAGTGCGTTCTCCCAGACACGTGGAGAACAGCATGTACAAGGGACTGGAGGTGTAACATTTCTGACGCAGATGAGCTGCATTACAATCCCAGCACACACACACACACACACCCCCCGTCATTCCACCAGTTTGAAATAGCTCTGGCTTTGGAGTCGATGGGGATCATTTATTAGCCTGCTTCTGTCTCGCCCATTTCCATATTTTGTGGCACTCCTTCAGCCAAAGGGAAACATGACCCTGGTATTGCTGTTTCAGTCTAGTGTTCCGAATTGTGGCACGGCTCTAGATCAGCATACATATTAATACGCCCCCTGCAGGTTTTCACTGGTAGTGAATGTGCCCATTACCCTGCCCTTCCACTGAAGTTAAACTATCTGTACAGTGAATAGTGTCTACTCTAGCTTGACCCCACACATAGAACGGTGTCCTTACTCCGGCTTTACTCCACACATGTGGTAGTGTGTTTACTCCGGCTTTACTCCACACATGTGGTAGTGTGTTTACTTCGGCTTTACTCCACACATGTGGTAGTGTGTTTACTCCGGCTTTACTCCACACATGTGGTAGTGTGTTTACTTCGGCTTTACTCCACACATGTGGTAGTGTGTTTACTTCAGCTTTACTCCACACATGTGGTAGTGTGTTTACTCCGGCTTTACTCCACACATGTGGTAGTGTGTTTACTTCGGCTTTACTCCACACATGTGGTAGTGTGTTTACTTCAGCTTTACTCCACACATGTGGTAGTGTGTTTACTTCAGCTTTACTCCACACATGTGGTAGTGTGTTTACTCCGGCTTTACTCCACACATGTGGTAGTGTGTTTACTTCGGCTTTACTCCACACATGTGGTAGTGTCCTTACTCCGGCTTTACTCCACACATGTGGTAGTGTGTTTACTTCGGCTTTACTCCACACATGTGGTAGTGTGTTTACTTCGGCTTTACTCCACACATGTGGTAGTGTGTTTACTTCGGCTTTACTCCACACATGTGGTAGTGTGTTTACTTCGGCTTTACTCCACACATGTGGTAGTGTGTTTACTTCGGCTTTACTCCACACATGTGGTAGTGTGTTTACTTCGGCTTTACTCCACACATGTGGTAGTGTGTTTACTTCGGCTTTACTCCACACATGTGGTAGTGTGTTTACTTCGGCTTTACTCCACACATGTGGTAGTGTGTTTACTTCGGCTTTACTCCACACATGTGGTAGTGTGTTTACTTCGGCTTTACTCCACACATGTGGTAGTGTGTTTACTCCGGCTTTACTCCACACATGTGGTAGTGTGTTTACTTCGGCTTTACTCCACACATGTGGTAGTGTGTTTACTTCGGCTGTACTCCATGCACAGCACAGCGTCCGTACTTCAGCTTTACTCCATTACTCAGCACATTTAAAAGTGCTATTACTTCATTCTTGCTCCCCGCAAAGAACAAGGTCCTTACTTGAGGCTTACTCAACACATAAAACAGTGTCCTTACTTCAACTATATTCCACATGCAGGGATGACCTTACTCCCATCGCAAGATCAATAAATCAGCTCTCGCGCGTTGACCAAGAAGTGCCGGTGGACCCCAGCCGCTTTGCCTTGTGCTAACGTGTTTTGTAACCATGAGGAAACACTGTGGCAGAAAATTACTGTTAGGCAATTACGGTCCTGCAGTTTTCTCCTCTCGCTCTCTTTCTCTCTTTTCTCCTGAGCCGATAAATCTGCCTCGTTGTAACCGTCATTCTATGCCCGGTTTGCGCAACAGAAAAAAATAAAATAAATGGAGAGTTAAAAAACAAAAAAATAAATAAGCTGTTAGTTTTTTCCTTGTGTTTTGGAGATGAGTTTCAGCTGCTAGCTCCGGCGTGGGCAGAGCAGATGTCAGGGTTTGTATACCCAGCTGATTTGCACAGAATGTACTTTAACATAACGGCCCGTGGAAGTTATTAATACGACTGCCCAGTACTTCACTATACTTAGCAACGTCCCTGAGCTGTTGGTATTGTAACCGTTACAGAGGAATTAAGCCTTGTCATTTTAGGGTAAGCAGGCAGGACCAGAGGAGCCCGCTGTGACAGGTCCAAGCTTAGCGCTGGCGCAGGTCCGACAGAACATCAGCTAAAATTAATCTATGAGCTGCGCTGAACGGGCCCCATTCTGCCTCTGTAGGAAACAGACGTTGCGTACAGGATGCTGGGTCTTATTTAGCGGGTCGACAGGACTGGCATATACCATGGATAGGACATAGTAGCAGTATTTTTCTGTCTCTGCATGGCAGGGAGACTGAGCTGTATGTTTGGTACGTCCCTCCCGCGCAAGCCTTCAAAGTTTGTGTTTAGTTTTAAAATTAGCTAACCGCTCATTCATCTCCTTGATGTTAAAGGCCTACTTGACTAATCCTGACTGTTATTTTAGCTGTATGGTCCATGTATTTTGATCCATGAGAACCCTTCTCTAAGGTTTGACACCTGGGAACCCCAGTCTCAGATTTGGCCCTTGGGGGCCCCATTGGCAGGGTGTGGTCCCTGGGGGGCCTGGGTGTATGGTTTAGCCTCTAGGAGCCCTGCGGTAAGGTGGGTCCTTGTTAGCTCCACTGGCTGGTTTGGTCCCTAGGAGCCCCACTGTCTCTAACCATCCTGGGCCTGGTGTCTCTCGCAGGGCTTCTTCAGGAGGACCATCCGGCTGAAGCTGGAGTACGACCGCTGTGAGCGCAGCTGCAAGATCCAGAAGAAGAACCGCAACAAGTGCCAGTACTGCCGTTTCCAGAAGTGCCTGTCAGTGGGGATGTCCCACAACGGTGAGTGCCAGAGCGCCCCCTGCAGGCCGTCACAATCTATAGCAGCACTTAAATTAGAAATCAGTCACCTGTCACTTAAATGAGAAAACCCAGAAATAATGCTGGCCTCCAGGGGTCAATTCTGAGTATCTCTGTTGTAGCCTATGAAGAGTGTAATTCAGAGATGGTCGAAACTGTCTGTGAAGGGTTCATCAAGCCTGTTCTATCCACTGCCTATCAAGGTCTATAGGAGCACTTGGAATCTCCAGCAGGCAAGAGACGGACTCTGGTCTTGAGGAGATGTTGGCAGAGTGTACTCCGTTTATTACTGTATAAACAGGAGGGCACACTGTTGGCAGCAGAGGTTAATGTGAAACGGCTTTGTTTAGGTTCACACAGGACCTGAGTGACTCCACGCACTTTCCCCCTACCTTTCCCATCTCTGGAAATGGTCCAATAATGACAAAGGTTAATGTGATCGGGTAGTGGAGAGTGTAGAGATTCACTCTGTAGATATATACAGACTCAAAATATCTCACAATAACATGCCCTAGATCAGCAGAGGACATATTATTTGGCAGAAAAATTACTTTTTAAAGGAGAATTCGGTTTAGTTTACCAAAAACTAGTTGGTAAAATCTCATTTGTCTCACAGGTTTATTAATAATATGATTTATTGTTCCATTTCTTAAGATGAAAAAATAAACCCCCGCCTTTTGAGAATTTATTTTTGTGCCACCCCACACTGTCAGGAGAAAACCCTGTCAAGGCTGCCGTCGTCCCTTGCTTTTTGAGTGCTCCGCCCCTGATCTGGATGCTGGTGTGAGTGCGTTAGTCTCGTGTGGCTCTTTGCTACCTGATCAAAGTAGGTTACTGAAGCTTAGGGACAGGTCTCGTTTAGAACGAGCTGTAATTTTTTTTATTGATTCTGGACATGGCGATTGTGTGCGCAGTCTTTGTTTGGAGCTCTGTTATTGAGAAACCTCTAACAAACCAGCTCACCCTGCAGGGTTAAAGACCCGCACCCCACCAACCCTGGCCACCAAGGTCATGTGACCAATCTAGCCCGCGGCTGTACTGGGTATCTTCCGTGCATATGGGCGAGTGAGGTCAAACCCGCAGTGACCAGGCATCCGTCACCGCGGTGACAGTGACAGCGGGCGGTAAGGACAGGGAATGAACTCGATGAACCCACTGCTGTCACGGGCTCGAGTGCCTGGGTTATCTCACCCCTGAGGAATTCTCTACGGCAGTTGACACAACAACTAGTGGACAGGGCCTGACCACAGCCAGCCACCCACTGAACCAGCCTGCCGCCCTCCACTTCTGCAGCTGTTTCTCATTCAGTTTCTCATCTCTTCATCTCAGGCTAAATTCAATCAAACACACTTAATCTCTTTAAGGACTTACGCAATTCAATCAAACAATTTCTTTATGGGCCTATTCAATCAAATTAAACCAAAAAAATGTACCATCATTTTCTCTGAGTATGTTTTATAGTATATTTTATTAGAGACAAGCAAACATTTTCATTCCTTCTGACTAACTGAACAAGCCTTTAAAGAGATGTTTGATTGAATCTAACCCCTTATCTTTCATTCATTCATAATTTAATTTATATACACAAGCTTTATTTTCCCACAGAGGTTTTCTATAATTGTAGATGTTGTGTTTGTCTATTTATATTTGGATTTATTTGTAAAGAGCTTTGAACTGCAGTTTTTGTGTGACTAGCACTGTATAAATAAAGTTCTTGTGTTGTTCAGTTTTTTATGTACACACTTCACACGGAGCGCTGGCTGTCTAAACGCTGCTCTGTTTACCTGCCCTCTTTGTGTAATACTGCCGCGTTGGGCGATGACCGTTGCTCAGGGTCAATGTTCTCCGTGTGGAAAAATACAGAAATAGAAAGCGGAGTGAGATACTGGTGATGGTGTGTGTGTGTGTGTGTGTGTGTGTGTGTGTGTATGTGTGTGTTCTATTAACCTCTATTTATTATCTCTTTGCTGTAAGCCTGGAAATAGCAGTTTAGGCAAATAAGCATGCCCACTTTTGGGGACATAGACCAACATTTTACAAAACGCAGGTGAAGGGAGTGCTCCAGACAGGTGACTTATTGTGAATATAATAATATTGTGGTGAATATTAAATTCCAAAAGAAGATGCACGTTATTTGTGCCATGCTTCTATCATACCGCCCTCCTTACCTCCCTGGTTCAGCTTTGCTGCTGTGAGAGGGCAAGCGCTTTCAGTTCCAAGTCCGCTTGGTTGAGGTGGTCTCTGCTCGATTGTAGCCGAAACGTGTCTCGTATCCAACGTCTCGTATACTTTGTTTACTCAGGAGAACCCCCGAGAGAATGGTTTATCGTGTTTCCAAACAGGCTGGAGATGGGTTGTGAAACCAAACGCAACAGCTGTTAAAACGGGACAGGGTTCATTTCTAAGCTCGTTTTTGGAACAGATCCCCAAATGTGTCCAGTCTGAAGATGCTCTGAGACAGGGGCGAATACACATATGAACTTCGCTACTTTCAGAACATATGCCATTTAAAATTTTACAGTTATTTAAAATATTAAAAGAGCTCATTCCAAAAGACACGTTTGCTTATCCCCAATTTAAAAAAAGATACACCCTCAAAGAAATGCATGCTAACATGCACTTAAAATACAAAATGTTATTTCAGTGACATGATTTGTGATTGGAGCAAACATACTATCTCAGCCAATCACATGCTCTCTTACTCTTTTTGCCCCAGCAAAACAGTTTTACATGTACTAAATTCTTCTGTAAATCAAGCCCTGAGTGTGTTGGAACTAATCCAACCCTTTGTGTGCATGTATACAGGGTACGGGGGGGAATTGTGATGCTACTTGCTTGGAGGCTTTCCTTTCTTCAGCTGCCGATTCCCCCCCCCCAGGACCCAATCAGAGGACTGACGAATGTGGAAATGTGAGATGTGGCACGCGCAAATTCTGTCCCTTCCACTGTACAGTGCGGGGGTCGGGGAATTAGCGTAGCGGACCTTAGCATAGCTTAACGCGCCCTTAGCATAGCATGGGGTGGTTTAGCCTGACCTTGGGCATAGCATGGTTAATGACCGTAACATGCACTGTGAAAAATGAAATCTTAACAGGCAACATAAATTTCTTGCTGGATATCTTACAAAGTATATATTACCACTCAGGGGTTATTTTTTATCAATTATTGACTGCAAGTTTAATCAGATTGAAGCGCTTTTAGTATTTTAGGCAGGCATCCGTCTCAAAGTTCACAAAACAACAGCAGTTTAAAATATGCCCCAGTGACTGCGAACAGAGGCACAGGTTATGCAGTCATTTTCATAACCGATTCATCACTGAGAATATTGGGTCTCCACAGTGTCACTATGCTCTACAACACACGTTTTATGTGTAGATAATTATTCCAGCATTGTTTATTGAGCTCTCATCATAATAATCACATATGAAAATACCTTACATTATAATTCTTTACTTTACATTTGATTATTTACATCCCCACACTGAGAGTGCCTACAAAGTTTGTGACACTCAACAGGCTCTTGCTTTATTTGTAAATAAGTGGTCATATCTACAGATCGTGCTAATGTGTTATAGACAGCGGGACTCAAGCCTGCTGGGGAAAGCTCACCGTCGCTTCATGAGTCTGTCAGGGTGTGAGCAAATCTTCCTAATTATGAAACACATATTTCCATGGTGGAAAAGTCTGCATTCTCCAGCTGTCCGGGCTTTGTCTAGACAAGCGATTCCCAGGGGTGGTGGTGATGCTTTCGATTGGCGATTTGGCCAAGTGTTCACATTTCTCAAACCGAGGGAACTTCCCTTATTTGTGCCTGCGGTAAACAGACGTATCGTTAAGCAAACACAGGACTTGAAATTACATTTTCTGAAAACCAACTAGTGCTGCATTTTATTTCTTCCAGAAAACAAGGTATAACACAACCTTTTTAAAATAGCTTCATCTTTCCATCACCATTTGTGTCAAATAAAAGTGTTAATAAATTAAAGCCACATTTTATAGGCACTCAGTGAGTGATCCTTCTATTTAAGTACAGTAGTTGTACAGTAGTAATGCTGTATAGCGAAACCATAACCTCACTGTTACATAACCGTATGTAAATTTTGTAGGAATAAAAATAAAAACCTCTAGTGAATCATAATTTGATATTGCACTTGGGCTAAATGTCCTGGCTACATGGTAGCACAGTCCAGTCATAATTTTAGAAGATAAATATAACTGTTATTAAATCATACTGCGGCCTCCACAGTTTTAAGAATGAAAACTCTCTCTCTGTCCCTCTGACCCTGTGTCACTCTCTCTCTGTCACTCTCACCCTGAGTTACTCTAACTCTGTGTCACTTTCACTCTGAGTCACTGTCACTCTGTTTCACTCTGACCCTGTGCCACTCTCTCTGTGTCACTTTCTGTCTGTGTCACTCTGACCCTGTGTCACTCTCTCTCTGTCACTCTGACCCTGTGCCACTCTCTCTGTGTCACTCTGACCTTGTGCCACTCTCTCTGTGTCACTCTGACGCTGTGTCACTCTCTCTCTCTGTCACTCTCACTCTGTGCCACTCTGACCCTGTGTCACTCTCTCTCTGTCACTCTTACTGTGTCACTCTCTCTCTCTGTGTCCCTGTAACCTTGTGTCACTCTCACTGTGTCATTCTCGCTCTGTGTCACTCCCACTTCATGTCACTCTCACCCTCTCACCCTGCAGCCATCCGTTTCGGGAGAATGCCCCAGTCAGAGAAGATGAAGCTGAAGGCCGAGATTCTGACGGGGGACTGGGAGGAGGAGAACCCCCTGGTAGCGGATCAGAAGACTCTGGCCAAGCAGATCTACGAGGCGTACCTGAAGAACTTCAACATGAACAAGTCCAAAGCCCGGGTCATCCTGACTGGCAAGACCAGCACGCCGGTACCTTTAACCTTCATCTCTCCACCTACACCCTCTGTATCTGCTTCACCAGAGGAGCTGTAGGAAATATCACTTCCACCTATAACAATGTAATCTTCAGCAGCAAAACCCTAGATGAGTTAAACGCATACAGTCATGCTCAGAGATTAACCGTCTCTGGCCTTGGATTTGAGGGTACAGTAAATGAGGCCCACATGAGGCCTGGCTGTTTGGGTTTTTTGGTTTTTATATGTGGGTAGAGAGCCGTACATTCTGCATATTCTGATCGCTGTATGTTACTTGGTTGCCAGTGGAAACATGTGGAGGAGTTGGCGATGACACCACGATAGGGAAAAAAAAAAAACACTTTCACAATCACTGGCTGCACACTTTACCACTAAAGCTGTCGTCCCCCGACCAGCGCAATCCTACACTCTGCTATTATTAGAAGCCGTGGCGTGGGGGGGGGTGTTTGGCAAGGTCCTGGAAGTGCTGATTTACGGTGGTTCAAAGTGGGCGTGCGGGGTGAAACGCGGTCATCGCTGACCTTGTGCTGGGGTCATCCTCCTCCGCCGTGATCAGCCAGGGGCGGCATGTCTGAGAGGAGACCCACGCTTCTGCTGGAGGCCGTCCAGAAAACGCGGACCTGACCGTCTGAGTCCGAACCGCTTTTTAAAATTAGCTCTGCTTATCGTGACAGTTTTAAGTGGAGTGGGGGTTTGGGAGGGGGGCTGTATAACGTGGTGCTCTGATGTTCCTGTCCTATATCTCAAAAGAAACCTTTATTTCTACAGCTGGTATCAGCAACACAACATCCGGTCAACATTGAAAATAAGTAAAAATGTGTAGTGCAATTTCCAAAATGAAAGAGAAATGATGAATAAATTGAAAGGTTTAAAGGGGGAAATAAAATCATAGTTTCCAAAATGACCATATATCAACCTTTTTCTTTCAGTTTTCTTTCGCACATCTTGCAATAAAACAAACGCAGACCATGAGGTGTGAAAGGTGAATGTCACGGAACTCCAGCACGAGTGAAAAGCTTCAGTGCCTGACTGTTAAAACTGAGCAACAGATGAAATTCAGATAAATTAACATTTAATTACATTTTCTGGATCTGGATGGAGCTCAGATGGAGTTCCGTAAGGCTGATGTGGGGAAATGACTGTGGTTAGAACCCCATCCTGAGTATGCGCGCTCGAGAAACTGCGGTGTTTTGCAAGACAGGGCTGCTACAATCAAAGCCAAAATGCCGATTAGATTAGATAGGGGTGTTTGGTTTACTTCTGCTTTCAACATCAACACAGACATGTTTGCCTCACCTCGCTGCCAAATTACGTTTTAACTTGCCATATAAACATTGTAAAAAATCGTATCAAAGTTCCTCTGAATGCATGGGTTCTAGGGTTGATGAGGACAGTATTTTGGACAGAGCTGTGTTTCTGAGCTATGTATAAGCACTGAACTCAGGTGCAGTAAAGTCCTATGTCAGAGGCTGTGTCCTTGTTGTGCACAGGCGTGTGTGTGTGTGTGTGTGTGCGCCAGGGACGGTAATCTCGCACACAAGCATGTCCACACACACGAGTTTGCCTGTTGGAGTTCCTCCACCAGAGGATCAATATAGATAATTAAAGATGACGTGCATACCGCCTGACACAAAACAGGTTTTTGTGTTACACCGTGTGAGTCCTTTGACCTTTTCTTTATTACTGTGTGCATTTTTTCGTCCTTGCGCACCTGTGGGCAACAGTTTTTCATGAGTAGTTAAAGTGCTGTTTTTCATTAGTCCTACTCCATCAGAGGTTCCTTAAACTCCAAAATGACTTTTTTTTTTTTTTTTTTTTTTACACGCCCTTATGAACTTGTCCAACATTTCCTCACTGTCTCTGTTTTCGCTGCCAGGCGTGCAGAGAGAGCTCAGATCCCTGGCTGTGTAGCGCTGGCAGTGCTGTGTACGGAGCTCAACTCTGCTCTCCTCTGCAGCCTTTTGTCATCCATGACATGGACACACTGCAGCTGGCAGAGAGGACCCTGGTGGCCAAGCTGGTTGGGAACATGGGCTGCCTGCAGAACAAGGAGGCGGAGGTACGGATCTTCCACTGCTGCCAGTGCACCTCCGTGGAGACGGTCACCGAGCTCACCGAGGTGAGAGCTTCGGCACAGGGAATTCTGGGAGATATGTGATGTCATAAAGCACTTGAAGCATTTACATTTAGCAGACGTGTCCAGAGTGACATGTCCAGAGTTTTCATATTACACACTATCCATTCATACACATTGATATTTTACTGGAGCAGTTCAGCTGAAGTACTTTGCTTAAAAATACAATTACAGTGCCCAGGCTGGGAATGAAACCTGCAACCTCTGAGTTACAAGACCAGCTTCCTAATCATTATACAACAGATTTACCCATAATGCTCTTGCTTGCTGAAATGACACCTTGACAATAAAAGGAGTCCAAAATGATGCCTTAGTCTGATCACATTCTGGGTGTTGTTTATGTAAAGTTGCAGACAGTTCTGGGCTCTGCACTATAAGAACGATCTCGATCGATCTTGTGTTCTCATGTTCACCAAGTTCGC
>JAFBMS010002358.1:0-29854 GCA_019788955.1 Albula glossodonta
AGTTCACGAGTGCTCATGTCTTCAGCTCCTTCCTCTGTCATCAATGGGATCTGAGAGCCTAGAACTACAGTACCTCATGAATGAAGCTAAACAGGAAGTGACATGTGTGCAGAACAAAATAACTCATGGTCAGATCAAGTAAAATTGTCTTCTTTAGTCTTTTAACCATGTGCCTTTGATTATATACTTCTCAGAGGTAGTTTCAGGAATCTGGAACTTAGTTGGAGCAATACACTTGTGGAGAGAGAAAAGAATAAAAAGAAAAAAAATACACATTACCCTGAGACTGACTGTAAGAATGTCAACACTCTGAGTTGATGCTTTTCAGGAAAACTGGCTGAACAGAATCTTACCTTGAGTGATTATAAAATATTTGCACTTTCTCCACAAGGAAATGTGGGATGTACATAAGCTATCAAACCTGTATAGTTGTTTTTTTAGCCTCAGTTTTATTCTCTGTGATGCATATTGTGTTATAATACAGGGAGGGGAACAGATCTGCTTACTGTGGGACTGGCAGCACAGAAATAAACACCTGTGTCTGACTCCTCAGCCTGACTGATACTGAGAGTGATATTCTTTTGGTTCACTCTGGTGCAGCTAAATCTATCACTAATCTTCTCTCCCCTCTCTGGCTCACTCAAGTACACAGACAGGAATATCATTTGTATCTCAGTAGAACTCTGCTGTCGGTACCAGTACATGTAGCTGTCTGATCCACTCTGAGCACATGTGAGCTCCACAGGGGAGCCCTGGGTCACAGCTGTGTGTTTGGGCCACTGAGAGACCTTCTGTTCAGTCTGACTCTGGACATCTGCGGACAAAAGTAAGTACACGTTTCAGTGACATTGCATGTGAAAGCATTTCCTTAATAGTAAATATAAAGTCATTTAAAAGAGGCAATAAATAAATGACTATTACTACCTTACAGAATTTGTATTTCTGAATTTTACTATTCTCTGACAGGTATTATCAATCTGTATATTAAAGCATAGGGCCCATGTAAAACACTTCATGGGGGCACTTACAATCCAGGCTGAGAAGTGTCAGCAGTGAAAGAGCAAACTCCATTCTTACAGCGCCTGTCTGTCGGAGAGAAGCGTAGACACAAAACTGCTCCCTTTAAAGTGGGAAACAGATGGATTACGACAGAACAACCACTTCCTGTCTGGCTGTGGTAAGCAATAAATGAGCTTCATGACATAATAAATAAAGCAAACACAGGAGCAATTCATTTAAAAAAATATGAGTGTGGCATCCATTAAATATAATATCTCTATAACTTCAGTTTATCCTACACACAGAACCAGTTTTCCCCCCTATTTTTGGTGCTCAGGAGATTCTGTAAAAATGCGAACATAACATGTTCCCAGAACTGCCTCAGATTTCAGTTAGATTCCCATTTGGCTCTTTAAAGGTTTTGATAAGAACATTCCACAAACATTCTTAAAACATTTCAGGTTTGCAAATGAGATCAGTCAGCCAGAGATTCCCAGTTCAGACAGCTATGCTTGCATTCCGAGAGTACTCTGTGGAAGGAAAGAGAGGAGGGTGTTTAGTTCACAGTTTGGTTTTAATGTAAAATTGATGGTTTTAGAATAAGCAATGGAAATTTAAATGAATTTGTAGCCATTTTATAATGGAAACATAACTTCTGTGCATAAGAGAGTATGGGCATATGATATTGTTTGTAAATGCTGTATGTTGGAGAGTCCATACTCTTAGTCACAGAAGTTCTCAAGCAGGTTTTTAGCGCTTAAGGGTAAGAGGTTTTTGCAGTGGCGCAGCCAAGGGGGGATCACGGCCACCCTGATACAATCACTGCCCCCCCCCCCCCACTGGCCCCCCCACTAGTTTACAACTAGCCTATACACTGCAACAGCATAATAGATTCCTGAAATTCAGTTACGGCTTTTGGTTTTGGTGTGCCACCCCAAGACTTTCAGTGGCCCCATCTGGCCACCCGTATGAAGCATTTCTGGGGGGGGCACTGGGTTTTTGTGAGGATTAGAGATCCCTTGTAGCACTGTGTTTACTAGCTGCACAGAAATAAGTGCTGCTGTCTGAAGCATTCAGCTCTGAGATAACTAAAGTACCACTCTTATCTCCACTTCCTGCCAATTTAAATTTTCCTTTGTACTTTTCATCCTGGTAAATGTTACCGTATGCAAGGAATCCAACAAGTTCCAAAGCCTGTTGTCCTTTTACTTGCTGGTACCAGTACATATACCAATAGCTGCTATCATCGTGTTGGCAGGTGAGCTGGACATGCTTTTTTGGGCTTTCAAAGACAGAAGGTGGGGACTGCTTCACATTGATGGCTCCTGAGGAATCTGAATGAGAGAGAAAAGAATATTTTAGATGGATGGTCAAATACATCGACATAATCAGAAATGCAGATATCTTATATTGAGTCATAAATAAATTGAATTATAAATAAATAAATCATGAATTAATTTCAATATCGAACACTTGCAATGAAGATTTTTGACTAAAGCAACATTGAAGTGGTCACCTAGCAGAGACAGAGTACAGGCAGTGAGTAGATAGCAGGCTCTCTCCATCTTCAGTAGCCCAGAGTGTTGAGGTGGATCAGACCCCAGAGAGCACTGCTCCTGTCTTTATAGAATGCCAGCAGACCCTGTGAGTGGGACTCTTCTCTGCTCATTCTAGCTCTGCTATGAGTCACTCAATGCAACACATTGTGCCTCTGAGATCACACACACGTTCCATGCGGAGGACCATTCAATAGTCATGGCAACGGCTCCCTCTGCTGGCAGACCTTCTCCCTGCATGGGTTTTTGTTGATGGGCGAGGCAGAGCTGCAGCACTGTGCTTGATAAGCTGCACAGAAGTACACAGCACTGTCTGATCTCTGCAGGGCTTTGATCCTGAACCATCCAGAAAGGGTCTCTGGCTTCTTTATTTCATATCTGTCTGACATGCTCGTGAAGTTCTCCTCAAACTTTGCCTCTTCTCCAGTGAGAATGTAGGCAATTAACTCAACGCCTTTTCCAGGCAGCTGCCAGTACCAGTAGTAATACTTCAAACTGATATCATCATGAGAGCAGGAGATCTCTGCTGATTCTCCAGGGTTCCTCAGGAGTTCTTTGGGTGTCTGAGTGACAACAGCCCCCTGGACACTAACTTTGGAGACACAAAACATCATATTTTGGTAATCGAACTGGTTTTTAAGCAATTTTGGAGGTGTTGTATAAAATAAAAATAAAACCATTGAATACATATAAACTTCTCACACAATTGTAAAAATGCAATTTTAAAATCTAAATAAATTTTAAATTCTTTATTATAAACATATATTTAAAAAAACATTTAAAAAAAAACATTAAAAATGTATCCCTACCCAACAGAAAATGGAACAGTAGACAAAAGAACAGGCTGCCAGTATCCATTTCTGTGGAATGTTCTGCACTGTTACTCTACTGTGAGTGAAAACTCAACAGTGCTAACCAATGAGAGGAGGTAGAACAGGAAGTGACATAATGTGAAAAAATCACCATCAGCTGCAGCTCACAATATTCCATACAATTATTTCATGTTTTAGGGCATACATACTAAATTCATAATAGACACAGAAACACTCAATTTCCTTTCAGGAGTTGCACATTGCTGAGTATGTATATATGTGTTCACTGATTTTCAACCATCATGGTCAATATTAAGAATATAGAGATGAGAGAGAGAGACCAGTCAGAAACTGCACAGAGAATACCAACATTTCAAGAACAGTTTTTATTATTTTATTAAAAACATTTAGGATTGATGCTTCGAGTGACAGAATAAATGTGCTCAGGCAGCTGTCTACCCACAGTGGTTTAGTAGGAGGGGTTTTTGTAAGGATTAGAGACTCCTTGCAGCACTGTGTTTACTAGCTGCACAGAAGTAAGTGCCGCTGTCTTCAGCATCCAGCTTTGAGATAACTAAAGTACCACTCTTATCTCCACTTCCTGTCAATTTAAATTTTTCTTTGTACTTTTTCTCCAGTTCATCACGAGAAATTTGGAGGAATCCAATAAGCTCCAGTGTCTGTTGTCCTTTCACTTGCTGGTACCACAACATCACATTGTAGCTGCTGCCACCATCATGGCTGCAGTTTAGCTGGATCTGATCTCTGGGGTTGCCATAGAGAGAAGCTGGGGATTGTTCCACATTGACTGCACCTATGAATTCTGAACCAGAGAGCGATTATTCCATGATATAAAGTTGAAGGTTAAAAGCATTTCCAACACATATTCAAGTGAAAATGATCTATTAAAATATATTCAAGGTTCTATGGCAACAATGACCAAGGCCGACGAAGAAATGCTAAAGAAATATATTTTGAAATATATACCAAATGAAATCCTTACTTGTCAGTTGATAGCAAAGAAGGACTAAGACATTTTTCTTGGTGCTCATATTGAGAAATTGTTCTGTTCTCTATAGCTCTCTATGGGTAACTGTCAACAAGAGTAGTTCATGGGAGGAGTATGGCACAGGACCGAAACCGAGCCACACAAAACCGAGAAAGAAAAAAATACCAGAGAGCCAAGAAAACAGGAAACAGTCACAACCAATGAATTCCTCCTCAGACTAATGGTTTGATCTGTAAATGCTGAAATGCCAGTTATTGCAAAAAAGATTCTCTATGTTAATATGATTCTTCCTTTTTATAAATATGTGCATCAAATGTTTAACAATATATTGCTAATCAAAGTTCAGGATAAATGTTCATGATTTTATGACATAATACTGGCTTGATGACTTTGTTTTAAATGAGAAATATGATTAAAAAATGTAAAAAGAGAATACTTGTACCATACAGTTTAATTGTAATGATCTCTGGTATTTAATACAAGTATGCAGTGAATTAACATTTGTAGTGGAAATTTTAGTGCAGATGAATTCTTCAGTGAATGATGTTTTGAGTGATTGAGGAACAGAGAATTTTTTCAAGAACAGCTTTTATTGCTTTATTAAAACATTTAAGAGTGGTGCTTTGAGTGACAGAGTAAAAGTGCTCAGGCAGCTGGTTACCAGCAGTGGTTAGTGGGAGGGGTTTTTGTAAGGACTAGAGACTCCTTGCAGCACTGTGTTTACTAGCTGCACAGAAGTAAGTGCCGCTGTCTTCAGCATCCAGCTTTGAGATAACTAAAGTACCACTCTTATCTCCACTTCCTTTCAATTTAAATTTTTCTTTGTACTTTTTCTCCAGTTCATCACGAGAAATTTGGAGGAATCCAATAAGCTCCAGAGTCTGTTGTCCTTTCACTTGCTGGTACCACAACATAAATGGATAGCCGTTGCCACCATCATGGCTGCAAGAGAGCTCAATCTGGTCTCTGGGGTTTCCAAAGAGAGAAGCCGGGGATTGTTCCACTTTGATGGCTCCTATGAATTCTGAACCAGAGAGACATTATTATAGTGATATACAATGGGTGGGTAAAAGTTTGTCCAATGTTTATGTAAATTATCAATTTTAAGGTATATACAATGTTCTTAGGCAAAAATAACTAAGACAGAGGAGGAAATGCTAAAGAACTGTATTTTGAAATATATATCAAATGAAATCCTTACTTGTCAGTTGATAGCAAAGAAGGACAAAGACATTTTTCTTGGTGCTCATATTGAGAAATTGTTCTGCTCTCTACAGCTCTCAATGGGTAACTGTCAACAAGAGTAACTCATGGAAGGAGTATGTCACAGGAAATGACAAAACCAAGAAATTTAAAAAAAAATATTGGTGAGCCAAGAAAACAGGAAACAGTCACAACCAGTTAATTCCTCCCCAGATTAATGGTTTGATCAGTAAATGTTGAAGTGCCATTTTTTGCAAAAAACATTTGTTATAGTATTTTTCCCTTTTGATAAATATATACATTGAAAATGTTTAATAATATTTCCTCTACTAAACATTTCAGGTTCAACAAATGTCATTATAACTGTTTATCATGCTATAACATAATAGTGACATTGTTTTAATGAGAAATATGATTCAGGGAAGGTAAAAAGAGAATATTTGCACTCAGTAGTTTAATTATAATGATCTCTGGTATTTAATAAAACTATGCAGTGAATTAACATTTTTAGTGGAAATTTTACTGCAAATGAATTCTTCAGTGAATGATGTTTTGAGTAACTGAGGAAAAAAATACCTTAAGCTGGTTTTTACCAGTAGTGGTTAGTGGGAGGGGTTTTTGTAAGGATTAGAGACTCCTTGTAGCACTGTGCTTACTAGCTGCACAGAAATAAGTGCCGCTGTCTGAAGCATTCAGCTTTGAGATAACTAAAGTACCACTCTTATCTCCACTTCCTGTCAAATCAAAATGAAATCAAAACCAAGAAGCTCCAGAGTCTGTTGTCTTTTCACTTGCTGGTACCAGAACATGAAGTTGTAGCTGTTGCCACCATCATGGCTGCAGGTGAGCTTGGTATGATTTCCAGGGATTCCAAAGACAGAAGGTGGGGACTGCAGCACAGTGATGGCTCCTGAGAACATATTTTAACATATTTTAGGGAAGACAATCAATATTTGAATATATTCAAGCTTCTCAGACGAAACGCTCATCAGATGCATGAAATGAAAGAAAATGGCAGAATTTGGTTAAAGTAATGGTAACACAAAGGGGTGGTTTGATGGACTGTAAAATGTAAATGTGGAAATATGTAAATATTCTAGATATAATAAAGACAAAAGGGAAGGGAGTTAAAAATGAAAGCCTTACTTGTTAGTTGACTGGAGAGAAGGAACAATAGAAGTTTATCAGTGCTCATACTGACAAAATGTACTCCTATCTGTGGCTCTCCTTCTGGTAACTGTCATCAGGAGCAACTCACAAAAGGAGAATGGCACAGGAAATGACATCACTATGACAGAGAGAAGACAACCAGGTAACAGTCACCGCCCACAAATTCATCTGTTTATTAATTGTTTAATATATAATGGTAGAAAATCCATCCACTGCACAAAGAATCCTCAAATATTTTTTTTCTTTTTCAAACTATGAACATAGAAAATATTTAACTGCACAGTTTCACTCCTCAAAAATGTATTATCAAAAAGACTTTGGTAAATGTTACCAAAGGTGTAATATAAAAAGTCATATTTATTTGAATGACATTAAGACAAAAGAAATGTAAAGAAAGTGAATGTTCACTTATAATGATCTGTTATAATGCTCAGTGGTGTTGTAATACAGGGAGGGGAACAGATCTGCTTACTGTGGGACTGGCAGCACAGAAATAAACACCTGTGTCTGACTCCTCAGCCTGACTGATACTAAGAGTGATATTCCTTTCGTTCACTCTGGTGCAGCTAAATCTATCACTGATCTTCTCTCCCCTCTCTGGGTCACTCATGTACAGAGAGTAGAATACGAGCTCTATCCCTGTGGAGCTCTGCTGTCGGTACCAGTACATGTTCTGGTCTGATCCACTCTGAGCACATGTGAGCTCCACAGAGGATCCCTGGGTCACAACTGTTTGTGAGGGCCACTGAGAGACCTTCTGTTCAGTCTGACTCTGGACATCTGTAGGAGAAATAAATACATACTTATTCATAGTTTTGTACACATATGATGGTGTTAAACTTTAAAGGACAAGCTAGTAAATTTAATGTATAAACTGAAAAACAGAATGGCAATATTACAATTAAACTCACTGTTTAATTCTTTAACCCATAATTTGTTGATTTTGGAAAAACTTACAAGGCAGGCTGTGCAATATAAAGAGTAACAGTTTAGGATCCATTGTGGTGGCATCGGTTCAGTGAAGTGAGAGAGACCATAAATTCTCTCTCCTTAAGTTTCTGTTACACGAATGCAGATTGTAATGGCTCCCCCTACTGGCAGACCCTCTCCCTGCATGGGTTTTTGTGGATGGGCGAGGCAGAGCTGCAGCACTGTGCTATGGAAGCTGCACAGAAGTACACAGCACTGTCTGATCTCTGCAGGGCTTTGATCCTGAACCATCCAGAAAGGGTCTCTGGCTTCTTTATTTCATATCTGTCTGACATACTTTTGAAATCACTCTCAAACGTTGGTTCGTTATTAGTTGCAATGGTGGCGATTAACTCAACGCCTTTTCCTGGCAGCTGCCAGTACCAGTAATAACTCTGTAAGTTGATATCATCATGAGAGCAGGAGATGTTAGCTGATTCTCCAGGGATCTTCATGATGTTTTTGGGCACCTGCATTACAACAGCCCCCTGGACACAAACTGTAGAGTCAAAGAATACCACAAACAATCATATTTTGGTAGTCATAATAGTTTTTAAGCACTATTGTCTATGAAAAAATGTTTTTGCATAATGATAAAAAGTAAGTGTACATATAATAATGAGCTCATGCAATATTTACAAAAAATTTAAAATGTTCCCTTACCCAGCAGAAGATGGAACAGAAGACAAAAGAACAGGCTGCCAGTATCCATGTCTGTGGAATGTTCTGCACTGTTACTCTACTGTGAGTGAAAACCCAACAGTCTAATTAACCAATGAGAGGAGGTAGAACAGGAAGTGACATAATAATGTGAAAAAAATCACCATCAATTGCAGCTCACAATATTCCATACAAATATTTCATGAGTAATGGTTATGCACATACATATTAAATACATAATATGCATAGAAACTTTCAATTTTTTCAGGAGTCGCACATCACTGAATATGTATATATGTGTTCATTGATTTTCAGTCATTATGGTCAAGCTTAAAGAATATTGAAATTAAGGAAAGTGACCGGTCAGGAACTAAACAGAGATTTTTTTTCAGAACATTTTTAATTAGTTTATTAAAAACATTTAGGATTGATGCTTTGAGTGACAGAATAAATGTACCTAGGCAGCTGTCTACCCACAGTGGTTTAGTGGGAGGGGTTTTTGTATGGATTAGAGACTCCTTGCAGCACTGTGTTTACTAGCTGCACAGAAATAAGTGCCGCTGTCTTCAGCATCCAGCTTTGAGATAACTAAAGTACCACTCTTATCTCCACTTCCTGTCAAATTAAATTTGCCTTTGTACTTTTCATCTTGATTTTCTTTATCATACTGCAAGAATCCAACAAGCTCCAGTGTCTGTTGTCCTTTTAATTGCTGGTACCAGTACATATATGGATAGCTGTTGCCACCATCGTGTTCACAGCTGAGCTGTGCCTGGTCTGTGGTGTTTCCAAAGACAGAAGGTGGAGACTGCTTCACAGTGATGGCTCCTGAGAACTCTGCACAAGAGAGAAATCATTACTGTGATATACAGTTATATACTTGAAAATAAAAATGTGACCAACACTACATTTCAGAAAAAAACAATGAATATTTAAATATATTCAAGGTAATAAGCCAAAATACTCATCAGAAGCATAAAAATGACAGTAACAAAAAGGATTAGTAGATATTCAAGAAAAGAAATAGACAAAAACAAGAACAGTGATGCATTAAAAATAAATGAATTCCATACTTGTCAGTTGAAAACTGAGAAGCAACAACAGAAGTTTATCATTGCTCATATCTGCAAAGTGTTCTCTTCTCTGGGTCTGCTTCTGGGTAACTGTCAACAGGAGTACCTCATGTGAGGAGTTTGGCACAGGAAATGACATAACAATTAAAAAAGAAAAAACTACAACTGACAGCCAATAAACAGTTACAACCAACAAACTCACCCGTGTATTTTTTGTTTCAGATGTGATTGCTTAAAATGTACTTCATGTACTTTATAAAGCATCCTTTAAATGAATTTTTGTTTATTTGACAAAAGTATGAAAAAATATTTATCAAAAATATCATGATTAATGCTTCTCAAGGAATCATATAATAAGACGATTACTTTGAATGAGAATTAGATGCAGGGAATGTTTTGTACTCTGCAGGTTTATTATAATACTCAGTGGTGTTTTAATACAGGGAGAGGCACACAGCTGCCTGCTGTGGGACTGGCAGCACAGAAATAAACACCTGTGTCTGACTCCTCAGCCTGACTGATACTAAGAGTGATGTTCTTTTGGTTCACTCTGGTGCAGCTAAATCTATCACTGATCTTCTCTCCCCTCTCTGGCTCACTCAAGTACACAGACAGGAATATCATTTGTATCTCAGTAGAACTCTGCTGACGGTACCAGTACATGTAGCTGTCTGATCCACTCTGAGCACATGTGAGCTCCACAGAGGAGCCCTGGGTCACAACTGTTTGTGAGGGCCACTGAGAGACCTTCTGTTCAGTCTGACTCTGGACATCTGTAGGAGAAATAAATACATACTTATTCATAGTTTTGAAACTTTGTGCACATATGATGGTGTTAAACTTTAAAGGACAAGCTAGTAAATTTAATGTATAAACTGAAATACAGAATGGCAATATGGCAATTAAACTCACTGTTTCATTATTTAACCCATAATTTGTTGATTTTGGAAAAACTTACAAGGCAGGCTGTGAAGTATAAAGAGTAACAGTTTAGGATCCATTGTGGTAGCATCGGTTCAGTGAAGTGAGAGAGACCATAAATTCTCTCTCCTTAAGTTTCTGTTACACGAATGCAGATTGTAATGGCTCCCCCTACTGGCAGACCCTCTCCCTGCATGGGTTTTTGTTGATGGGCGAGGCAGAGCTGCAGCACTGTGCTTGATAAGCTGCACAGAAGTACACAGCACTGTCTGATCTCTGCAGGGCTTTGATCCCGAACCATCCAGAAAGGGTCTCTGGCTTCTTTATTTCATATCTGTCTGACATACTTTTGAAATCACTCTCAAACGTTGGTTCGCTATTAGTTGCAATGGTGGCGATTAACTCAATGCCTTTTCCAGGCAGCTGCCAGTACCAGTAGTAAGAGTGTAAGCTGATATCATCATGAGAGCAGGAGATGTTAGCTGATTCTCCAGGGATCTTCATGATGTTTTTGGGCACCTGCATTACAACAGCCCCCTGGACACAAACTGTAGAGTCAAAGAATACCACAAACAATCATATTTTGGTAGTCATAGTAGTTTTTAAGCACTATTGTCTATGAAAAAATGTTTTTGCATAATGATAAAAAGTAAGTGTACATATAATAATGAGCTCATGCAATATTTACAAAATCTTTAAAATGTTCCCTTACCCAGCAGAAGATGGAACAGAAGACAAAAGAACAGGCTGCCAGTATCCATGTCTGTGGAATGTTCTGCACTGTTACTCTACTGTGAGTGAAAACCCAACAGTCTAATTAACCAATGAGAGGAGGTAGAACAGGAAGTGACATAATAATGTGAAAAAAATCACCATCAATTGCAGCTCACAATATTCCATATGAATATGTATATATGTGTTCATTGATTTTCAGTCATCATGGTCAAGCTTAAAGAATATTGAAATTAGAGAAAGTGACCAGTCAGGAACTCAACAGAGATTTTTTTCAAGAACATTTTTAATTATTTTATTAAAAACATTTAGGATTGATGCTTTGGGTGACAGAATAAATGTGCCCAGGCAGCTGTCTACCCACAGTGGTTTAGTGGGAGGGGTTTTTGTATGGATTAGAGACTCCTTGCAGCACTGTGTTTACTAGCTGCACAGAAATAAGTGCCGCTGTCTGAAGCATCCAGCTTTGAGATAACTAAAGTACCACTCTTATCTCCACTTCCTGTCAATTTAAATTTTTCTTTGTACTTTTCATCTTGGTTTAAATTAACGTTGTTGAGGAATCCAACAAGCTCCAGTGTCTGTTGTCCTTTTAATTGCTGGTACCAGTACATATATTGATAGCTGTTGCCACCATCGTGTTCACAGCTGAGCTGTGCCTGGTCTGTGGTGTTTCCAAAGACAGAAGGTGGAGACTGCTTCACAGTGATGGCTCCTGAGAACTCTGCACAAGAGAGAGATCATTACTGTGATACACAGTTATACACTTGAAAATAAAAATGTGACCAACACTACATTTCAGAAAAAGAACAATGAATGTTCAAATATATTCAAGGTAATAAGACAAAATGCTCATCAGAAGCATAAAAATGACAGTAACAAAAAGGATTAGTAGATATTCCAGAAAAGAAATAGACAAAAACAAGAACAGTGATGCATTAAAAATAAATGAATTCCATACTTGTCAGGTGAAAACTGAGAAGCAACAACAGAAGTTTATCATTGCTCATATCTGCAAAATGTTCTCTTCTCTGGTTCTGCTTCTGGGCAACTGTCAACAGGAGTACCTCATGAGAGGAGTTTGGCACAGGAAATGACATAACAATTAAAAAAGAAAAAATGACAACTGACAGCCAATAAACAGTTACAACCAACAAACTCACTTGTGTATTTTTTGTTTCAGATGTGATTGTTTAAAATGTACCTCATGTACTTTACAAATCATCCTTTAAATGAATTTTTGTTTATTTGACAAAAGTATGAAAAAATATTTATCATAAATGTCATGATGAATGCTTCTCAAGGAATCATATAATAAGACGATTACTTTGAATGAGAATTAGATGCAGGGAATGTTTTGTACTCTGCAGGTTTATTATAACACTCAGTGGTGTTTTAATACAGGGAGAGGCACACAGCTGCCTGCTGTGGGACTGGCAGCACAGAAATAAACACCTGTGTCTGACTCCTCAGCCTGACTGATACTAAGAGTGATGTTCTTTTGGTTCACTCTGGTGCAGCTAAATCTATCACTGATCTTCTCTCCCCTCTCTGGGTCATTCATGTACACAGACAGGAATATCATTTGTAACTCAGTAGAACTCTGCTGACGGTACCAGTACATGTTCTGGTCTGATCCACTCTGAGCACATGTGAGCTCCACAGAGGATCCCTGGGTCACAGCTGTGTGTTTGGGCCACTGAGAGACCTTCTGTTCAGTCTGACTCTGGACATCTGTAGGAGAAATAAATACATACTTATTCATAGTTTTGTACACATATGATGGTGTTAAACTTTAAAGGACAAGCTAGTAAATTTAATGTATAAACTGAAAAACAGAATGGCAATATTACAATTAAACTCACTGTTTAATTCTTTAACCCATAATTTGTTGATTTTGGAAAAACTTACAAGGCAGGCTGTGAAGTATAAAGAGTAACAGTTTAGGATCCATTGTGGTAGCATCGGTTTAGTGAAGTGAGAGAGACCATAAATTCTCTCTCCTTAAGTTTCTGTTACACGAATGCAGATTGTAATGGCTCCCCCTACTGGCAGACCCTCTCCCTGCATGGGTTTTTGTGGATGGGCGAGGCAGAGCTGCAGCACTGTGCTTGATAAGCTGCACAGAAGTACACAGCACTGTCTGATCTCTGCAGGGCTTTGATCCTGAACCATCCAGAAAGGGTCTCTGGCTTCTTTATTTCATATCTGTCTGACATACTTTTGAAATCACTCTCAAATGTTGGATCACTATTAGTTACAATTGTGGCGATTAACTCAATGCCTTTTCCAGGCAGCTGCCAGTACCAGTAATAATTGTGTAAGTTGATATCATCATGAGAGCAGGAGATGTTAGCTGATTCTCCAGGGATCTTCATGATGTTTTTGGGCACCTGCATTACAACAGCCCCCTGGACACAAACTGTAGAGTCAAAGAATACCACAAACAATCATATTTTGGTAGTCGTAATAGTCTTTAAGCACTATTGTCTATGAAAAAATATTTTTGCATAATGATAAAAAGTAAGTGTACATATAATAATGAGCTCATGCAATATTTACAAAATCTTTAAAATGTTCCCTTACCCAGCAGAAGATGGAACAGAAGACAAAAGAACAGGCTGCCAGTATCCATGTCTGTGGAATGTTCTGCACTGTTACTCTACTGTGAGTGAAAACCCAACAGTCTAATTAACCAATGAGAGGAGGTAGAACAGGAAGTGACATAATAATGTGAAAAAAATCACCATCAATTGCAGCTCACAATATTCCACACAAATATTTCATGAGTAATGGTTATGCACATACATATTAAATACATAATAGGCTTAGAAACATTCAATTTTTTCAGGAGTCGCACATCACTGAATATGTATATATGTGTTCATTGATTTTCAGTCATTATGGTAAAGCTTAAAGAATATTGAAATTAGAGAAAGTGACCGGTCAGGAACTAAAAAGAATTTTTTTTTAAAGAAAATTTTTAATTATTTTATTAAAAACATTTAGGATTGATGCTTTGGGTGACAGAGTAAAAGTGCCCAGGCAGCTGTCTACCCACAGTGGTTTAGTGGGAGGGGTTTTTGTATGGATTGGAGACTCCTTGCAGCACTGTGTTTACTAGCTGCACAGAAATAAGTGCCGCTGTCTTCAGCATCCAGCTTTGAGATAACTAAAGTACCACTCTTATCTCCACTTCCTGTCAAATTAAATTTGCCTTTGTACTTTTCATCTTGATTTTCTTTATCATACTGCAAGAATCCAACAAGCTCCAGTGTCTGTTGTCCTTTTAATTGCTGGTACCAGTACATATATGGATAGTCGTTGCCACCATCGTGTTCACAGCTGAGCTGTGCCTGGTCTGTGGTGTTTCCAAAGACAGAAGGTGGAGACTGCTTCACAGTGATGGCTCCTGAGAACTCTGCACAAGAGAGAGATCATTACTGTGATACACAGTTATATACTTGAAAATAAAAATGTGACCAACACTACATTTCAGAAAAAAACAATGAATATTTAAATATATTCAAGGTAATAAGCCAAAATACTCATCAGAAGCATAAAAATGACAGTAACAAAAAGGATTAGTAGATATTCAAGAAAAGAAATAGACAAAAACAAGAACAGTGATGCATTAAAAATAAATGAATTCCATACTTGTCAGTTGAAAACTGAGAAGCAACAACAGAAGTTTATCATTGCTCATATCTGCAAAGTGTTCTCTTCTCTGGTTCTGCTTCTGGGTAACTGTCAACAGGAGTACCTCATGTGAGGAGTTTGGCACAGGAAATGACATAACAATTAAAAAAGAAAAAACTACAACTGACAGCCAATAAACAGTTACAACCAACAAACTCACCCGTGTATTTTTTGTTTCAGATGTGATTGCTTAAAATGTACTTCATGTACTTTATAAAGCATCCTTTAAATGAATTTTTGTTTATTTGACAAAAGTATGAAAAAATATTTATCATAAATGTCATGATGAATGCTTCTCAAGGAATCATATAATAAGACGATTACTTTGAATGAGAATTAGATGCAGGGAATGTTTTGTACTCTGCAGGTTTATTATAACACTCAGTGGTGTTTTAATACAGGGAGAGGCACACAGCTGCCTGCTGTGGGACTGGCAGCACAGAAATAAACACCTGTGTCTGACTCCTCAGCCTGACTGATACTAAGAGTGATGTTCTTTTGGTTCACTCTGGTGCAGCTAAATCTATCACTGATCTTCTCTCCCCTCTCTGGCTCACTCATGTACACAGACAGGAATATCATTTGTAACTCAGTAGAACTCTGCTGACGGTACCAGTACATGTTCTGGTCTGATCCACTCTGAGCACATGTGAGCTCCACAGAGGAGCCCTGGGTCACAACTGTTTGTGAGGGCCACTGAGAGACCTTCTGTTCAGTCTGACTCTGGACATCTGTAGGAGAAATAAATACATACTTATTCATAGTTTTGTACACATATGATGGTGTTAAACTTTAAAGGACAAGCTAGTAAATTTAATGTATAAACTGAAATACAGAATGGTAATATTACAATTAAACTCACTGTTTCATTATTTAACCCATAATTTGTTGATTTTGGAAAAACTTACAAGGCAGGCTGTGCAGTATAAAGAGTAACAGTTTAGGATCCATTGTGGTAGCATCGGTTCAGTGAAGTGAGAGAGACCATAAATTCTCTCTCCTTAAGTTTCTATTACACGAATGCAGATTGTAATGGCTCCCCCTACTGGCAGACCCTCTCCCTGCATGGGTTTTTGTTGATGGGAGAGACAGAGATGCAGCACTGTGCTTGATAAGCTGCACAGAAGTACACAGCACTGTCTGATCTCTGCAGGGCTTTGATCCTGAACCATCCAGAAAGGGTCTCTGGCTTCTTTATTTCATATCTGTCTGACATGCTGCTGAAGTTCTCCTCAAACTTTGCTTCACCATCAGTGAGAATGTAGGCGATTAACTCAATGCCTTTTCCAGGCAGCTGCCAGTACCAGTAGTAATACTTCAAACTGATATCATCATGAGAGCAGGAGATGTTAGCTGATTCTCCAGGGTTCCTCAGGAGTTCTTTGGGAGTCTGAGTGACGAGAGCCCCCTGGATGCATGCTGTGAATAAAGAAACATAATTAACAGTTTATTTAAAAACATAAAATAAATACTTAACCTTTGTCAAAGTAGTTTTATTTTTGGGAATATAGATTATAGACAGCAATGAAATTGTACGCTTTTGTATTATTTGAAGATGCAAACATATTCAGCTTAAAAGATATATCAACTATTCTTTACACATGATCCCTACCTGACAGGAGGTTGAATGATAGAAACCAGAGCAGCTTGCTAAGGTTCATGTCTGAAATTCTACAGTGTTCCCAACTGTGAGTGAAGTCTGAACAGTGCTAACCAGTGATAACAGAACAGGATATGATGCAATAATTTCAGAAAAACACCACCGATATCAACAATAGGTCAGTGTGTTGCATAAAAACATGCTGTGATTACTGGTTTAGTACATAAATATTACATGAACAGCAGCCACAAAAACATTTCATTTTCTTCCATATGTGACACAAAGATTAATGTATATTTTGTTAGTAATCTGCCGACCATGTCAAAGCATTATTCTTATTATGCAAATACTAAGAAAATATCAACATTTCAAGACAAGTTTTTAACCTGCATTAAAAAAAAAAAAAATTGGCGAGAGGTGTACTTTGAGTGACAGATTAAAGATCTTATGCAGGTTTTTACCAGCAGTGGTTAGTGGGAGGGGTTTTTTGTGAGGATTAGAGATTCCTTGTAGCACTGTGTTTACTAGCTGCACAGAAATAAATGCCGCTGTCTTCAGCATTCAGCTTTGAGATAAGTAAAGAACCACTCTTATCTCCGCTTCCTGTCAAATTAAATTTTCCTTTGTACTTTTCATCTTGATTTTCTTTATCATACTGCAAGAATCCAACAAGCTCCAGTGTTTGTTGTCCTTTCACTTGCTGGTACCACAACATCACATAAAAGTTGCTGTCATCATGTTCGCAGGTGAGCTTAACGTGATCTCTCAGGTTCCCAAAGAGAGCAGGTGGGGACTGCTGGACAGTGATGGCTCCTATTAATTCTGAATAAGAGAAAGATTGTTTCAGTGATATACTGTAAAAAGTCAAAAATATACCTCACTCTTATTGCAGAGAAAACAATCAATATTCAATAACATTGAATGTCCAAAGCCGGTACATGTGCCAGAGGCATAAATATAACAAAAACCCAAAACTGTGCATTTCATC
Organism: Albula glossodonta; assembly: GCA_019788955.1. Lineage (NCBI taxonomy): Eukaryota > Metazoa > Chordata > Actinopteri > Albuliformes > Albulidae > Albula > Albula glossodonta. The sequence goes on from JAFBMS010002358.1 coordinate 17,392, forward strand.
TACTGTGAAATGGAATTGACAAAGTCATGATATATTTTGTGGATAAAATAGAATTATAAAGAAATAATAAAAATATATTTAAAACAAATGAAATCAAATCCTTACTTGTTTGTTGATTATAGAGAAGGAAGAGCAAGAGATTTTCAGTGTTCATGTTTTTTCATCTGTGGTTCTGCATCTGGGTAAATGTCTACAGGAGTATCTCACGGAAGGAGTTTGACACAGGAAATGACATATGCATGACAACAAAAAGCCTGACAGCCCACAGACAGTACCAACCAACAAATCCATCCCCAAATTCATCAATTTTCATGTAATTCATGAAATGCCATTTATTGCACAAAGCATACTTTTGATTCAAGGGTTTTTGATGAAAACATATGAATTTAAAACATTCAGCAATAATTATTCACCCAACAGAGTAACAGGGTCAACAGAGTAACATCATAGATGTTGTCACATCGTAATGACATTGTTAAAAATGAGAATAAAATGTAATAAATGTAATAAATAAAAAAAGTGAATGTTCTGTAGTCTACATCTTCATCTGTTTTAATACAGGGGGAAGGGACATAGCTTCTTGCTGTAGGACTATCAGCACAGACATAAACACCTGCGTTTTTCTTCTTTTTCTCTGTCAGTAAAAAATGCAAGTGAGTGCAACGACAAGGCAAATTTTTTTTTTTTTGTTTTTCTTGTTTTATTAAAACATTTAGGAATGAAGCTTTGAGTGACAGAGTAAAAGTGCTCAGGCAGCTGGTTACCAGCAGTGGTTAGTGGGAGAGGTTTTTGTGAGGATTAGAGACTCCTTGTAGCACTGTGTTTACTAGCTGCACAGAAATAAGTGCTGCTGTCTTCTGCATTCAGCTTTGAGATAACTAAAGTACCACTCTTATCTCCACTTCCTGTCAAATTAAATTTGCCTTTGTACTTTTCATCTTGGTCAACACGAGTATATTGGAGGAGTCCAACAAGCTCCAATGCTCTCTGTCCTTTAACATGCTGCCGATACCAGAGAATGGTGTCATAGCTGCTCTCATCATGTTCGCAGGTGACCTGGACACGATCATCGAGTTTTCCAAAGACAGAAGGTGGGGACTGCCGCACAGTGATGGCTCCTGAGAACTCTGTACAAGAGAGAGGAGATCATTACTGATGGAGTGTCAAGTACATGTAATAAGTCATCAAACATTGAGATCATACCAAAGGCTACAAACATCTAAATAAATGAAAACAATTATTGTCAATGGCATTCAATATGTGCACTGAACATATATGATCTATGCTGTTTGAAAGTGGTTACCTAACACTGATAGAGAGCAAGCAGTGAGTAGATAACAGACTCTCTCCATCTTCAGAAGTCCAGGGTGTCGAGAAGGATCAGATGCCTGAGAGCACTGCTCTTGTTTTTATAGAACACTGTCATGTATTGTAATGCATGTTCCGTGATTGATCAGTCACTGTGAGACAGTCGTAGCAACGGCTCCCTCTGCTGGCAGACCTTCTCCCTGCATGGGTTTTTGTGGATGGGCGAGACAGAGCTGCAGCACTGTGCTATAGAAGCTGCACAGAAATACACAGCACTGTCTGATCTCTGCAGGGTTTTGATCCTGAACCATCCAGAGAGCATCTCTGGCTTCTTTATTTTGTATCTGTCTGACATACTTTTGAAATCACTCTCAAACGTTGGTTCGCTATTAGTTACAATTGTGGCGATTAACTCAATGCCTTTTCCTGGCAGCTGCCAGTACCAGAAAGAACTCTGTAAGCTGGTATCATCATGAGAGCAGGAGATGTTAGCTGATTCTCCAGGGTTCCTCAGGAGTTCTGGAGGTTTCTGAGTGACAACAGCCCCCTGGACACATGCTGTGAATAAAGAAACATAGAATAAATTATTCAAATGCAAAGATTGAAAAGTAAAATGTTTTCTGTGGATTTTTTTCCAGATAATGAATGTGGTAATATCTTTACAATGTGTTTTCCCTATTTTTCATGCTGTAAGAACAATGTATGAGAGTACAATTTTGTAAATGGTAACATCGAATACACACTATGATTGTGTATATAAAGTTGAAACTGAGAAAAATCTGTAATGTAAAAAAAAAAGTATTTTAAACCTGATTTCTACCTAGTAAAAGTTGGTGCAGTAGAAAGAAGAACAGGCTGGCAAAATCCATGTTTGTTGAATGGTTTCGCTGTGGTCTTCTGCTGTGAGTAAAGTCCAAACGGCTCTAACCAATGATTAGCATTGGAACAGGATATGACACAATCGCATGTTAAAAAGCACTCCCACTGTCTTCTTAGTTTATTGCATCAAGCAATTCCAGAACATTTATTCAACACATTAAAGTTCAGGGTGATCATGGATCCTCGAGTTTGGTCCCAGTTGTTTCACAAAATTCATGTGAATTGATTAATTGGCTTCTCACTTTTGTCCTAATTTCAAGATAGATTATTACAATATTTATAAGACATACTACCACACAGGAAACATGAACACTTGAGACCAATTTTCAACTCATATAAATATGTCTTTTGGTGATTTTTTGTCCCACAGTAAATGATCCTTGGCAGGTTTTTACCAGCAGTGGTTTAGTGGGAGGGTTTTTTGTGAGGATGAGAGATTGTTTGTAGCACTGTGTTTACCAGCTGCACAGAAATAAGTGCCGCTGTCTTCAGCATCCAGCTCTGAGATAACTAAAGAACCATTCTTAGCTCCACTTCCTGTCAACTTAAATTTGCCTTTGTCAAAGTTTTCTTTGAACTTCTCATCTGGGTTCACAACTTTATTGTTGAGGTATCCAAGAAGCTCTAAGGCATTTTGTCCTTTAACTTGCTTGTACCAGTACATATAGGGATAGGTTACGCTGCCATCATGTTCACAGCTGAGCTCTGCATGATTACTGAGGCTCCCAAAGAGAGAAGGTGGGTACTGCTTCACGGTGATGGCTCCTGTAAAATCTGAGAAAGAGTAAAACCATTTCAGTGCCATATTGCAGAATGTTTAAAATATGCCCAGCACACATTTCAGTGATAATAAACACAAGTTCTAAGCCTAAATCCTCCACAGAAGCATGAAATTTACAATAAAGGATGATAAAAGATATAAAAATCACACTAAGAGGTGCTCTGACTGACTGTGGAGTGCAGTCAGTGAATTGGTCAGGTATTATTGGGATAAAAGTTAAAGAATATTTTCAATAGAATATTTATAATTTAAAAATCAGTTCAATGACATCCTTACCTGCCAGCTGATAGCAGAGAAGCAACGTTAAAAGTTTCATGGTGTTCACATCAACAAAATGATCCCCTGTCTGTGGTTCAGCTTCTGGGTAACTGTCAACAGGAGTACCTCAAGAGGAGTCTGGCACAGGAAATGACATAACTATATAAACAAAATTGCCTGACTGCCAATAGGCACATAAACAGTCACAACCAACAAATTAACCCCCAAATTAATGTTTTGATCTGTAAATATTGAAATTCCATGTATTACACAAAACTGTTTTTAAATTACTGTTTGTTTTTTTTTCTGTGTGTAAATGTGTACGCTGAAAATGTTTAGCCATATTTATAAGTTTTAGGATCAACAACATATCATATTGAATGTTTATGAAGTTGTGATATAATGATAATAAAGCTTTGAATGTGAGTCAGATGTGAGAAATATGAGGAAAGTGAATGTTTTGTACTCTACAGGCTTATTAAAATGATCTGTGATGTTTTAATACAGGGAGAGGAACAGATCTGCTTACTGTGGGACTGGCAGCACAGAAATAAACACCTGTGTCTGACTCCTCAGCCTGACTGATACTAAGCGTGATATTCCTTTCGTTCACTCTGGTGCAGCTAAATCTATCACTGATCTTCTCTCCCTTCTCTGGCTCGCTCATGTACAGAGAGTAGAATACGAGCTCTATCCCTGTGGAGCTCTGCTGACGGTACCAGTACATGACGTTGTCTGATCCACTCTGAGCACATGTGAGCTTCACAGAGGAGCCCTGGGTCACAACTGTGTGTGAGGGCCACTGAGAGACCTTCTGTTCAGTCTGACTCTGGACATCTGCGGAAACAAAGAACAGTCAACAAACTGGGAGCAAACATGATCAATTTTAACTTCATATTTTTTTATCTTTCTCATTTAATCCATAATTAAAAATGTTTGAAGGTACTTACATGGCAGGCTGTACAATACAAGCAGAAATAGTGTAGGATCCATCATAGCATTGGCTTTGCAAAGTGAGCGACAGACCATAAACTATCCCTGTCTTAACTGTTACAACACACAACACACACACTCCCACTCCCCCCCCCCCCCCCCCCCCCCCCCCCCCCCCCCCCCCACACACACACACATTTTTGACAGTAACCGTTTCCTGTCTTGCTGTTACATCTGTCCTATCAAACGCATAACACAAGTCAGGCACACAGCCAAACTTTTATGTGGACAGACCTTTCAGTTTCTGTTAATACTTGCTTAAATCTTGGGTATACAATCACCATCACATTATGAAACTCCATATGAAGTGTGAACTGAGTTATTACAAAAAGTAGAGAACTTTGGCATGTCTATGCCCTGGCTTGACATTATGGTAGATAATTTCAGAGGCTAAAATGGACCTAAATGGACAGAGAGGCCTTGTTTTAGTGGGCAAAGATTTGGAATTAATTTCAAACTGAAAACATGTATGGAAGTGAAGAGAGAGAAGGAATTGTCCTTTTTTCCAGATTGAATTGAGAGTCACCTGACACTGAGTTTTTCTGTGTGGAGACACACATTGATGGATTATTTGAGCACGGGCTGAAACAATCTTTATATATGTGTGAAATGTATGAAGTCATTTTCTTGGTACTCAATACATGGCATAACCATTTTGCCATAAATACCTCTTTCTCACAATGAAACAGTAACAGCTCCCTCTGCTGGCAGACCTTCTCCCTGCATGGGTTTTTGTTGATGGGAGAAACAGAGCTGCAGCACTGTGCTATAGAAGCTGCACAGAAATACACAGCACTGTCTGATCTCTGCAGGGCTTTGATCCTGAACCATCCAGAGAGCATCTCTGGCTTCTTTATTTCATATCTGTCTGACATACTTTTGAAATCACTCTCAAACGTTGGTTCGCTATTAGTTACAATGGTGGCGATTAACTCAATGCCTTTTCCTGGCAGCTGCCAGTACCAGTAATAACTCTGTAAGCCGGTATCATCATGAGAGCAGGAGATCTGTACTGATTCTCCAGGGTTCCTCAGGAGTTCTGGAGGTTTCTGAGTGACAACAGCCCCCTGGACACATGCTGTGAATAAAGAAACATAGAATAAATTATTCAAATGCAAACATTCACAGATGCAGCTTTTTTTCTAGATAATCAATATGGGAAGATATTTACAGTGCATTTCCCCTATTTTTCATGCAGGAAGACCAGTGCAGTACAGTACATAAACAGCAACATGAAATACACATTATACTTGTGCCTATAAAGCTGGAGCCCAGAACTTGTAGAGCTGTAAAATGGAAAGAACTTTTTAAATCTGATTTGTACCTAGCAAAAGTTGATGCAGTAGAAAGAAGAACAGGCTGGCAGAGTCCATGTTTGTTGAATGGTCTCCCTGTGGTCTTCTGCTGTGAGTAAAGTCTAAACAGCTCTAACCAATGATTAGCATTGGAACAGGATATGACACAATCGCATGTTAAAAAACATTCCCACATTCTGTTCAGCTTATTTAATCAAACAATTCCAGAACATGTTCTCAATACCTAAATGTTGAGAGTAATAATGGAAGAATCTCCAGTTTCCTCCCAGGTGTTTAACAAAATCGAGGTGAACTTGTTTGTTGACCTGTCACTTTTGTCCCGATTCCATGATTATTATAAGAATCATAAGCTGTGCTATTATACAGAAAATATTAACACTTGATGCCAAAGTTTTATTGCACAGAAGCACACCTTTAAGTTATGTTTTGCCGCTCTGTAAAAGATTCTTGGCAGGTTTTTACCAGCAGTGGTTAGTGGGAGGGGTTTTTGTAAGGATTAGAGACTCCTTGTAGCACTGTGTTTACTAGCTGCACAGAAATAAATGCCGCAGTCTTCAGCATCCAGCTTTGAGATAACTAAAGTACCACTCTTATCTCCATTTCCTGTCAATTTAAATTTGCCTTTGTACTTTTCATCTTGATTTTCTTTATCATACTGCAAGAATCCAACAAGCTCCAGTGTTTGTTGTCCTTTCACTTGCTGGTACCACAACATCACATAATAGCTGCTGTCATCATGTTCGCAGGTGAGCTTAACGTGATCTCTCAGGTTCCCAAAGAGAGTAGGTGGGGACTGCCGGACAGTGATGGCTCCTGTGAAATCTGTAAAAGAGAGAACTGTCTTCTAAAGAAGAGTCATCTGAACATAAATAACACAATCTTACAAATATGTAAAAATATATACAATAATAGTCAATGATATTCAATTTGTGCAGTGAAGACAGTTGACTGAAGCAATATGAAAGTGGTTAATAGAGGCAGACTAGAAAAAAGTTCACATATATAAAACAAACATTTAGAAAATGCGTAAATCTGTAATATATATGTAAAACTCTTTAAACTTAATCCATACCCAACAGAATATGGAACAAAAGAAAGAAGAACAGGTTGCCAGTGTTCATGCCTGTGGAATGTTCTGCACTGTTACTCTAATGTGAGTGAAGATCCAACAGCACTAACCAATGAGAGGAGGTAGAACAGGAAGTGACATAATAATGTGAAAAAATATACATATATACACTATTGACAGCTGATAAGCTTGTTCCATAAAATCCTGTCTCTGATTATTTCATCATTTAAATAAACACAAAACATTTGAGGGCATGTCACCACACAGAGATTGGAAATTTTAAATAGGGCCATTTCACTATGCTAAAACTATAACCTCTGCAGTTAAGAGTTACTTTACGTCTGGTGTGTGTTCCTTTTTGAAAATAGTTTTTAAAGATGAGTATTTATTGGGCACAGAAACAGTTGAGGGTGATGTTTTGAGTGACAGAGTAAAAGTGCTCAGGCACCTGTTTACCAGCAGTGGTTAGTGGGAGGGGTTTTTGTAAGGATGAGAGACTCCTTGCAGCACTGTGTTTACTAGCTGCACAGAAATAAGTGCCGCTGTCTTCAGCATCCAGGTCGGATATAACTAAAGAGCCACTCTTATCTCCACTTCCTGTCAATTTAAATTTGCCTTTGTCAAAGTTTTCTTTGTACTTTTCATCTGGGTTAACATTGTTAGTGCTGAGGTATCCAAGAAGCTCTAAGGCATTTTGTGCTTTAACTTGCTTGTACCAGTACATATAAGGATAGCTGAAGCCACCATCATGTTCACAGTTAAGCTGGACATAGTTGCTCAGGGTCCCAAAGAGAGAAGGAGGGGACTGTGTCACAGTGATGGCTCCTGAGAAATCTATAAAAGAGAAAAGAGATCACTGTTGATGGAGAGTCAAATACATGCTAGTTAATATATAATAATGCTCAAACAATTTTCAGTGTGTTTTGATAAGATGTTTGACAAAAAGAATCACAAAGCCAATACTGAACAGCGACAGAGTATAATAATTAATAGTGAAATAATAATTAATAATTAATAATTAATCTATGTGATGATGTAAACTGAAGCAGTGTGACAGTCCTTTACCTAGCAGAGACAGAGTACAGGCAGTGAGTAGATAGCAGACTCTCTCCATCTTCAGTAGCCCAGAGTGTTGAGGTGGACCAGACACAGAGAGCACTGCTCCTGTGTTTATAGAACACTGCCATAAATGCTCTGGTGTTAGTCAGAGTGAGACGGTGACAGCAAGGGCACCCTCTACTGGCAGACCTTCACCCTGCATGAATTTATTTGTTTGTTCATCTATTTCTTGTACCCATCTGCTTAATCCTTTATTTAACCAGGCAGGTCAACAGAGATCTACAAAATTTCTCTTTTTGCAACAATGTTTTTCCTTTAGTTCTGATGTAGGTGATTGCTATGCAGCTGTCAGTACCATTAATAATACTGTAAGTTGCTGACATCATGAGAGCAGGAGATCTCTGGTGGTTCTCCAGGGTTCCTTGAGATGTTTCTGGGGTGTGTGAGTGAGAACAGCCCCCTAGATACATGCTGTTAAAAAATATACACACACTCAGAGAATTTTATTATTTGCTTAAAACACTTACAAATAAACAATGCATTGTTTCTTCAAGATTGCTGTAGGAATGAAAAAAAAATGAAACAGGAACAGGTTATCAGTGTTTATTTCTACTGAATGTTCATCTCTGTAGTCTTGTACAGAATGAAGTCTCAACAGTTCAACCCAAAGAGATGAAATGTCAGGATATGGCACAATTGTGTGATTAAAAAACATTCCCAATTCCATTTAACAATACGATCATATTTATTCAGTACATACATGGTAAAGACAGCAAATGGAAAAGGCTCAAGTTTCCTTTCAAGTGACACACAAACATGGGTGGGGATTCTGTCATTAATCTTGCACGAGTTTGTTCCAGCTCAGAGATTACTTACAATGAATGTTATAAGCTTTAATGTGACTGATGCTTTGTGTCACTCAGTAAAGAGAGCACATGCAGGTGTGTACCAGCTGTGGTTAAGTAATGGGGGTTTTCTGTAGGGGTTAGAGACTCCTTGTAGCACTGTGTTTACTAGCTGCACAGAAATAAGTGCCGCTGTCTTCAGCATCCAGCTCTGATATAACTAAAGAACCATTCTTAGCTCCACTTCCTGTCAATTTAAATTTTCCTTTGTCAAAGTTTTCTTTGTGCTTTTCATCTGGATTATCATCATTACTGATAAGGTATCCAAGAAGCTCTAAGGTATTTTGTCCTTTAACTTGTTTGTACCAGTACATATAAGGATAGCTGGTGCCACCATCATGTTCACAGTTAAGCTGGACATATTTGCTCTGGTCCCCAAAGGCAGAAGGTGGGGATTGTGTCACAGTGATGGCTCCTGAGAAATCTATAAAAGAGAAAAGAGATCACGATTGATGGAGAGTCAAATATATGCTCATTAATATGTAATAATATTCAAGGATACTCAGTGTGTATAGTTAAGATGTTTGACAAAATGAATCACAAAGCCAATACCGAACAGCGACACAGTATAATGAGTAATAGTGAAATAATAATTAATAAATAATAATTAATGTATGTGATGATGTAAACTAAAGCAGTGTGACAGTCCTTTACCAAGCAGAGACAGAGTACAGGCAGTGAGTAGATAGCAGACTCTCTCCATCTTCAGTAGCCCAGAGTGTTGAGGTGGATCAGGCCCCAGAGAGCACTGCTCCTGTGTTTATAGAACACTGCCATAGGTGCTCTGTGGTTAGGCACGGTAAGACGGTGACAGCAAGGGCACCCTCTACTGGCAGACCTTCTCCCTGCATGAATTTATTTGATTGTTTATTTATTTTTTGTACCCATCTGCTTAATCCTTTCTTTAACCAGGCAGATCAATGAATGTTTGTCTCTGTAGTCTTCAACACAGTGAAGTCTCAACAGTGCTATTGAATGAGATGGAATTTCAGGATATGACACAATTGTGTGATTAAAAAACACTCTCAATTCCATTTAGCAATAACATTTTATTTATTTACTACGTACTGTACATGGTAAGGACAGCAAATGCAAAAGGCTTAAGTTTCCTTTCAAGTGGCACACAAACACAGAGGGGGATTCTGTCATTAATCTTGCACTAGTTTATTCCAAATCAATGATCACTATAGGAATGTTATAAGTTTTAATGTGCCTGACTGCTTCTCTGACTGATGCTTTGTGTCACTCATTAAAATGAGTGACTGCAGGTGTGTACCAGCTGTGGTTAAGTAAGTGGGGGTTTTCTGTAAGGGTTAGAGACTCCTTGTAGCACTGTGTTTACTAGCTGCACAGAAATAAGTGCCGCTGTTTTCAGCATCCAGCTCTGATATGACTAAAGAGCCACTCTTATCTCCGCTTCCTGTCAATTTAAATTTGCCTGTGTCAAAGTTTTCTTTGTACTTTTCATCTGGGTTAACATCGTTATTGCTGAGGTATCCAAGAAGCTCTAAGTTATTTTGTCCTTTAACTTGTTTGTACCAGTACATTAAATTATAGCTGAAGCCACCATCATGTTCACAGTTAAGCTGGACATAGTTGCTCAGGGTCCCAAAGAGAGAAGTTGGGGAATGCTTCACAGTGATGGCTCCTGTGAAATCTATAAAAGAGAAAAGAGATCACTGTTGATGGAGAGTCAAATACATGCTAGTTAATATATAATAATGCTCAAACAATTTTCAGTGTGTTTTGATAAGATTTTTGACAAAATTAATCACAAAGCCAATACCTAAAAAAGACACAGTATAATGAGTAATAGTGAAGTATTAAATAATAATTAATGTATGTGAAGAGGTAAACTAAAGCAGTGTGACAGTCCTTTACCTAGCAGAGACAGAGTACAGGCAGTGAGTAGATAGCAGAGTCTCTCCATCTTCAGTAGCCCAGAGTGTTGAGGTGGACCAGACACAGAGAGCACTGCTCCTGTGTTTATAGAACACTGCCGTAAATGCTCTGGTGTTAGTCAGAGTGAGACGGTGACAGCAAGGGCACCCTCTACTGGCAGACCTTCTCCTTGCATGAATTCTTTTGTTTTTCTATTTATTTTTTGTACCCATCTGCTTAATCCTTTCTTTAACCAGGCAGATCAATGAATGTTTGTCTCTGTAGTCTTCTACACAGTGAAGTCTCTACAGTGCTATTGAATGAGATGAAATGTCCGGATATGACACAATTGTGTAATTAAAAAACATTCTCAATTCCATTGAGCAATAACATTTTATTTATTTCCAATTTATTTATTTAAGTTTTAATGTGCCCGAGTGCTTCTCTGACTGATGCTTTGTGTCACTCAGTAAAAAGAACACATGCAGGTGTGTACCAGCTGTGGTTAAGTAAGTGGGGGTTTTCTGTAAGGGTTAGAGACTCCTTGTAGCACTGTGTTTACTAGCTGCACAGAAATAAGTGCCGCTGTCTTCAGCATCCAGCTCTGATATGACTAAAGAGCCACTCTTAGCTCCACTTCCTGTCAATTTAAATTTGCCTGTGTCAAAGTTTTCTTTGTACTTTTCATCTGGGTTAACATCGTTATTGCTGAGGTATCCAAGAAGCTCTAAGTTATTTTGTCCTTTAACTTGTTTGTACCAGTACATTAAATAATAGCTGCTGCCACCATCATGTTCACAGTTAAGCTGGACATATTTGCTCTGGTTCCCAAAGAGAGACAGTGGGGACTGCTTTACAGTGATGGCTCCTGAGAAATCTGTAAAAGAGAGAAGAGATCACTATTGATGGAGAGTCAAATATGTGCTCATTAATATATAATAGGACTCAAACAATTTTCAATGTGTTTTGTTAAGATGCTTGACAAAATGAATCACAAAGCCAATACCTTACAGAGACAGAGTAAAACAAGTAATAATCAAGTATTAAATAATAATTAATGTATGTGATGAGGTAAACTAAAGCAGTGTGACAGTCCTTTACCTAGCAGAGACAGGGTGCAGGCAGTGAGTAGATAGCAGACTCTCTCCATCTTCAGTAGCCCAGAGTGTTGAGGTGGACCAGACACAGAGAGCACTGCTCCTGTGTTTATAGAACACTGCCGTAGGTGCTCTGTGGTTAGTCACAGTGAGACGGTGACAGCAAGGGCACCCTCTACTGGCAGACCTTCTCCCTGCATGACTTTTTTTTGTTTGTTTATTAATTTTTTGTACCCATCTGCTTAATCCTTTATTTAGCCAGGCAGGTCAACAGAGATCTACAAAAAGTTCTCTTTTGCAGCAATGTTTTTCCTTTTGTTCTGATGTGGATGATTGCGATGCAGCTGCCAGTACCAGTAATAACTCTGTAAGTTGGTGACATCATGAGAGCAGGAGATCTCTGCTGGTTCTCCAGGGTTCCTTGTGATGTTTCTGGGGTGTCTGAGTGACAACAGCCCCCTGGATACATGCTGTTAAAAAACACAGAATTTATTATTTACTCAAAACACTTACAAATAAGCAATGCATTGTTTCTTCAACATTGCTGTAGGAATGAAGAAATGAAGCAAGAACATCGGTTATCAGTGTTTATTTCTCTTGAATGTTCATCTCTGTAGTCTTCCACACATTGAATTCGCAACAGTGCAACCCTATGAGATGAAATGCCGGGATAAGACACAATTGAAAGAGCACATGCAGGTGTGTACCAGCTGTGGTTAAGTAATGGGTGTTTTCTGTAAGGCTAAGAGACTCCTTGTAGCCCTGTGTTTACTACTGCACAGAAATAAGTTCCGCTGTCTTCTGCATCCAGCTTTGTGATAATTAAAGAACCAACTCTTAGCTCCACTTCCCCCCTGTCAAATTAATTTTGCCATTGTCAAAGTTTTTTCTCTTTGTACTTTTCATCCGGGTTAACA
>JAFBMS010002359.1:0-29853 GCA_019788955.1 Albula glossodonta
TAGGTGTCCAACTGCTCACCCAGATTCTCATAGCAAATTACTCCATTTTCTTTAGCCCATTATAAGGTACACCGACTGTGCCCTCTGTGTCACCAAATGCATTATGGGTACTAAAGAGAGACCTTAATTCATTGTGCAGTGTCCTGAGTTATAAAGCGCAAAGTACTTCCTTCTTCACACCTGTACCCTTAAGTTGTAGGTGGACATCCCTAGGTTTGCCTCTGCAGAGAGGGTTAGCAAACAGTCAGAGTATTTACCCCACAAACTGCACTGGATTATGAGGTCTGGAGGTACATCCCTGCCAGGCAGGGCTGAGAAAGAATACTTACCAGAAATTACTCGAGGAGCGCAAGAAAAGGGAATCTTAAATTATGCAGAATGCAAAAGCCATCTTCCAGGCCTGCCGCATACTGCAGTTACAGGGATGCCAGCGAAATCAGACCACCGATGGCCTGATAATGGGGCCGTTGTAGAGAGCAGGCACAGATCAGTCTATCATCTAGCACAGCGCCGGTGAGGCTCCACCATGGCAGTTTGCATGGAGAGGGTTTTATTCAAATTCCCCACAGGCTGCCTTTCGGGTGGGGTTAAAGAGTAAGTTAGAGGTGCATGTTAGCAGTGCAGGTAAACATCCTGCAGCTGGGTGTTTGAGTCCCACCTGTGCCATGAGTGGATATGGCGAGAGGTTCACACTGGTGAGGCAACAATTAGCTGATCCTTGTTAAAAAAGTAATGATAATTAATAAGGGTACCTAGCTGAACTACCCATTTGCTTTGCTCTCTTATGGCCTCTCCTGGCCAGCTGAAAGCCTGCAGGAACGAGAACTGTCGATGTTGCCTGTCCAATGGAAAGGTAGACACGTGATTGGTGCTGCTTTTGCAGTGTGAAAAATAGCAAAAGAGCTGCAGCTCCATCTGGAGTTAGTTGGTGGCAGAAGGGGGGGAGGGTGGATCTGTGAGGGTGGGTGTCATTCTGCTCTGCAAATACTGGAAGAATTAAAAAAAAACCCAAAATGGTTTCCCATTCAACCATGGGAGAAAAGGAGAAATGCAAGCAGGCCAACAGGAGACATGAATCACACAGCAAACAATCAGTGAGTGACAGGCAATTAGCAAGAATTACCTTTGTGGCTGTAACACCATTTACTCAGCTGTACAGTCAAGGTCTGTTTCCAGCTAAGAATCACCAGTATGCTCAACAAATGCATAGACAACTGTCGATACAGCCCAAACAGCTGGGGTTGCTGAGAGTGGTTTTGTCATGGAAGTAAGGGCTGTCACAGACACTACGATGTTTTTATGTTTTCACCATTGACTCTGATTTTGGATTTGCCATGAGTTTGCATCATTACTGTCATTTTATTCACCTTAAATCTTAAAGGCTAGTTTGTTTTTAAAGCAATTTATTAAAGCACTTCGATATAAGTTTTTTTAAATCATTTAAATATGGTGTAAATTGTGGAGACCACAAGCACTTGAACACATGAACACTTATTATTAGTTTAAAATGTGGTTACAGGCCAGTAAGTGGAGGAATATCCCACCATCACCACCTACAATGAGCAAAAAAATCCATCTCTGCTGAAGCACATTCCCAACGGTTCCACGTGAGCAGATTTTTATTTTTCTCATTACGCGATATGCCACTGCACCGCAGTGGGAAATGCGATGATTTGCGGGCTGTCCTGGTCAAACTGCGCTGACGCTGTGTGCTCCCCTCTGGCCACTGAGACGCTTTGAGCAGCAGCAGGTGCTCCATCAAGACATCAAAACCTGTCATGTAAAACTAGCACCAAAACAGCCATGCATGGCTAGGCTTGTCTTTCATAAACACTCAACTTTTTCATTTCATGGTTATTGTAACCCAGAGAGAGCCTCTTCCGACTTGCTTTTATTGACTAAACTTGCAAGAGCACCACTCAAGGACACCAGGTTATGTAAATGGGAGAAATAAAAAAAAGGACAAATATAAACAAGTAAGCGCTTGGTACAATGTTTAAAAATCAGCCAAGAACTTGTTACAATGTTGAAAACCAGTCAAAAACTTATTACAATGTTTAAAACCATCCAAGAACTTATTACAATGTTTAAAACCAGCCAAGAACTTATCACAATGTTTAAAACCAGCCAAGAATGTGTTACAATGTTTAAAACCAGCCAAGAACTCATTACAATGTTTAAAACCAGCCAAGAACATGTTACAATGTTTAAAACCAGCCAAGAACATGTTACAATGTTTAAAACCAGCAAAGAACGTGTTACAATGTTTAAAACCAGTCAATAACTTATTACATCTTTAAAATCTATTGCTGTGGGGTACCATTGCTTGCTGTTCATGTCATCTTCAGTAGCTGTGCTCAGGGTAATTTCTTTCATTGTGGACTCTCTGATTTTGGGTGATCTTGCCTTGATTGCTATTTTGATCAATATTCTGTTCATTTCAGCTCAGTTGTGTTTGTATGGAGCTTTTTACCACACTGTTTGCCACAAGCCTGATTTGCAATCACAACAGCTCACCCTTACAAGCTATTTATTTATTTGTTTGTTTGTTTATTTATTTTTCTATGGTGTAGTTTAAAAATCAAAGATATATAGTAGGGTCCAAAAATCTGAGACCACTAGTGGAAGTGCTTCTATTTAGCATTCTTGAAAAATGAAAACATGTCATACATGTCTTAGTTTTCAGTATGTCTCCCTTTTGCTTTAATGACAGCGTGCACTGGAGCTGGCATGGACTCCACTAGCTTGTGCAAAACCTATGCCATGTTATTTCATGGTCTTTAAGTGTCCAAAACTTTCTAGGCCTTTAAGTTCCCTCATAAATGTTCGATGGGGTCTGCCCTTTTGGAGAGAGGATTTAACATGATCAATGTGACACATTTGCTTGAATTTGACCTAGAAATAGTGCAGAATCTTAATATTTCTTATTTATTTTAAATACCAAAACTTTCTAAATCCTAAAACATTCAGTTGATTTCCAGGCTTACATGAAAAAAAATAATAATAAAAAATACATGATACATAAATGTATTGTGGTCTCAGACTTTTGGACCGCACTGTATATACATTTTATATTTACCTAAATCATAAAAATATGTAAAACATTTTAAAATTTGTAAAAAAAAAAAAAAAAAACCTTTATGTTTGGTAAAAGATAAAAAGTGTAAGTTACCCCCCTATGGCATATTAACTGCATGGTCTGATGCTTACAGCCTGGTGATGATTTGGCAGTCACCAAGGATACTACGCCTCTTGGTTATTCCCTTTATCCACCTTGCAGTGTTTTTTTCCCGGGGTTGATTGACTCTGTGATCCATTAACAGGCTGTAAGCCCTGCCAATCAGAGGGTCCCTCCAGCCCGATGCTCAGACTGCAGTGAGTACAGATGAGGCTGGTTTAAAGCACATAGACTCCATCAGAGCAGTGCACACAGGGGCTTCCCTCAGGAGTACACCACTCTCCCTGCATGGCATCGAGGGGTGTGTGGTCCTTCTGTGTGTGTGTGTGTGTGTGTGAGTGCGCGCATGTGTGTGTAGTACATTTGTGTGTGTGTGTGTGTGTGTGTGTGTGCGCGCATGTGTGTGCAGTACATGTGGGTGTGTGTGGTGTGTGTGTGTGTGTGTGTGTGTGCGCGTGTGTGTGCAGTACATGTGTTTATGTTTTTGTGTGTGTGTGTGTGTGTGTGTGCGCGCATGTGTGTGCAGTACATGTGTTTGTGTTTTTGGGTGTGTGTGTGTGTGTATATGTGTGACACACATGTGTACATGTGTTTTCATTTGTGTGCGTGTGCATTTGTGTGTACATGTGTTTGTGTCTGTGTGTGTGTGTGTGTGTGTGTCATGCACATGAGTGTGTGTGTACTTGAGGGGTTTTCTGCAGTTATTCTTGATCATTAGAGCAGCACTGGCTTACCTTTAATTTGAGTTTACTTATCACTTACAAACGGGACATGCTTTTAAATGATAGGCCATTACCTGCACTTTAAAAGGTCTGATTAGACATTATTCAATTATTTGGTACACAGCTCATCACGGTCCCTCAACTTGCCACATAGATAATAAACACACTGATATGCCAGACATTAATAAGGAAGCATTGTTATCCACACAGGAGGGGGGGGGATTCCATTCCTAGGGAAGTGGTCTCTACACAGGATTGGATCTCCACCAGTAGCCCTGGCTTCATTAGGTAATATCAGTGTACATTGAGCCCTGTTTACACCATATCACCATGCAGGAACACAATAGTAGTCTTCTGCTGTCAATCAGGGGCTTATCAGTAAATGTAGCTAAAATATCAGATCACATAAATGACTGGGATAATTATGTAATCGGGAGCAGAAGTTGGCATGAAGTTGAGAAACAGATATGTCCCTCCTGGCTCACAAAGAGCTGCCCTCCAGTGAGTCTGAGAAGGGCACCTGCTTTCACTACAAAAGCAAATCCCGAGCCACCATACAAAAGCCTTCACTCTATCATATTTTTTATTTCCATCATAAACATTTAATTCACTGTAACTGATGTTAATCTTTGCACAAAATAATGCCAGTGATTATGCAACTGCTGGAATTATTAAAGGAAAAAAAAGTTGTGGCATGCTAAAGTTTATTTTCAATTTTACCCATACTTGTATACATGCCCTTTGAGCCTATCAGGTGTTAGAATTCAGTTATCAGCAGCCTTTGTTTTTTTTATTATTATTTTTTTTTTTAGCTAGAAAAAGGAAATTCAAAACCAATCATTAAAGATTAAAAGATCCTCAAGCCCTAGTGGAACACATAGTGCACACTGGGATACGGATGCAGCTATGACTATGATGCTGAGATTGCATGGAAGTTTCCCATTTAAAGAGAGATGCCGGACGATCCTGGTTAAGGATAAATAAATAAAAATATATGAAAATGCATAATGGAATGCACTACTGGATACTAATTAACAATAGTTTTTATAAGGTTAAGAAACATCAACAATATGGCACAAACATTATTTTGCAATGCCTGATAAAAAAAAGATAACTATGCAAATGTGATAATTATATTTGGTAAACACACTAAATAACCTTTCATAATAAAATGAACATTCCATAAGGTAATGTTTTGTTGTCTAGCTAGAAATAAATATTTTAGGTGGATTAATTGAATGTCAGTGTCAAAGTCCTTATTACTTTTCTTGCCAAGGCTGAAGCTACACACTACATTGTTGTACTGCATCATATTTATTGTTTTTCGGTCGTTGCTCTCCTTGATATCGGCCTGAGGAAAAAGTCCGGGCAGTCGGCTTATTACCACAGAGTCAGAATAATTTCATGTGTCACTAATGTGGCATTTGTGCAATGTTCACTTCGCTGGACAGCTCCGTTTCCACCTTAACTAATCTTTAAAAGCACATTTAAAGTTGAAGGCAGGTAATTTGCGTCGGGTAAGACTGAGAGTATCGCACGCAGCATTTACAGTGGAGTGATACACCACTGTGCAAATTCACTGCATTATTTTTAGGTCTGCACTAAGTGATTAGCAGGTAGGTTCTTGTTCTAATTAAATTCCGATCTGGCTCAAAACAGCTGGGATTTCCATTCTACTAAATAGATTTCTCCTCGAGGGGTAGCCCATTCCCCTTAGATGAAAATCCATTGCAGAAACGCACAATGGCTTTATTGAATAAAATATGACTTTTTTGTGCAGCATAAAAAAAGTATTTCAGCCAAGCATCTTAAACGGTGAAGGATTTTACAGCATGAGCTGTCGATCATGCACAGTGTGCAGCCGTGTGAATTGGCCAGACTCTGGTCATAGGGATCTGGTGCTATGTGTGTATATGACGGAAATCATGGCTGTTTTTTTACACTTTGTGTGGATATCTATGTGATCCAGCAAAGAACGTGCACATTTTCCACAGACAGAACAGTGAAAATGAACCATCTCTGAGCGTATCAGCTCAGTAATTAATCAGCTCAGTCGTCTCAAACACACTGCCATGTAGGATCATGAGAACAGTGAAAATGAACCATCTCTGAGCGTATCAGCTCAGTAATTAATCAGCTCAGTCGTCTCAAACACACTGCCATGTAGGATCATGAGAACAGTGAAAATGAACCATCTCTGAGCGTATCAGCTCAGTAATTAATCAGCTCAGTCGTCTCAAACACACTGCCATGTAGGATCATGAGAACAGTGAAAATGAACCATCTCTGAGCGTATCAGCTCAGTAATTAATCAGCTCAGTCGTCTCAAACACACTGCCATGTAGGATCATGAGAACAGTGAAAATGAACCATCTCTGAGCGTATCAGCTCAGTAATTAATCAGCTCAGTCGTCTCAAACACACTGCCATGTAGGATCATGAGAACAGTGAAAATGAACCATCTCTGAGCGTATCAGCTCAGTAATTAATCAGCTCAGTCGTCTCAAACACACTGCCATGTAGGATCATGAGAACAGTGAAAATGAACCATCTCTGAGCGTATCAGCTCAGTAATTAATCAGCTCAGTCGTCTCAAACACACTGCCATGTAGGATCATGAGAACAGTGAAAATGAACCATCTCTGAGCGTATCAGCTCAGTAATTAATCAGCTCAGTCCTCTCAAACACACTGCCATGTAGGATCATGAGAACAGTGAAAATGAACCATCTCTGAGCGTATCAGCTCAGTAATTAATCAGCTCAGTCGTCTCAAACACACTGCCATGTAGGATCATGAGAACAGTGAAAATGAACCATCTCTGAGCGTATCAGCTCAGTAATTAATCAGCTCAGTCGTCTCAAACACACTGCCATGTAGGATCATGAGAACAGTGAAAATGAACCATCTCTGAGCGTATCAGCTCAGTAATTAATCAGCTCAGTCCTCTCAAACACACTGCCATGTAGGATCATGAGAACAGTGAAAATGAACCATCTCTGAGCGTATCAGCTCAGTAATTAATCAGCTCAGTCGTCTCAAACACACTGCCATGTAGGATCATGAGAACAGTGAAAATGAACCATCTCTGAGCGTATCAGCTCAGTAATTAATCAGCTCAGTCGTCTCAAACACACTGCCATGTAGGATCATGAGAACAGTGAAAATGAACCATCTCTGAGCGTATCAGCTCAGTAATTAATCAGCTCAGTCCTCTCAAACACACTGCCATGTAGGATCATGAGAACAGTGAAAATGAACCATCTCTGAGCGTATCAGCTCAGTAATTAATCAGCTCAGTCCTCTCAAACACACTGCCATGTAGGATCATGAGAACAGTGAAAATGAACCATCTCTGAGCGTATCAGCTCAGTAATTAATCAGCTCAGTTCTCTCAAACACACTGCCATGTAGGATCATGAGAACAGTGAAAATGAACCATCTCTGAGCGTATCAGCTCAGTAATTAATCAGCTCAGTCGTCTCAAACACACTGCCATGTAGGATCATGAGAACAGTGAAAATGAACCATCTCTGAGCGTATCAGCTCAGTAATTAATCAGCTCAGTCGTCTCAAACACACTGCCATGTAGGATCATGAGAACAGTGAAAATGAACCATCTCTGAGCGTATCAGCTCAGTAATTAATCAGCTCAGTCGTCTCAAACACACTGCCATGTAGGATCATGAGAACAGTGAAAATGAACCATCTCTGAGCGTATCAGCTCAGTAATTAATCAGCTCAGTCGTCTCAAACACACTGCCATGTAGGATCATGAGAACAGTGAAAATGAACCATCTCTGAGCGTATCAGCTCAGTAATTAATCAGCTCAGTCGTCTCAAACACACTGCCATGTAGGATCATGAGAACAGTGAAAATGAACCATCTCTGAGCGTATCAGCTCAGTAATTAATCAGCTCAGTCGTCTCAAACACACTGCCATGTAGGATCATGAGAACAGTGAAAATGAACCATCTCTGAGCGTATCAGCTCAGTAATTAATCAGCTCAGTCGTCTCAAACACACTGCCATGTAGGATCATGAGAACAGTGAAAATGAACCATCTCTGAGCGTATCAGCTCAGTAATTAATCAGCTCAGTCGTCTCAAACACACTGCCATGTAGGATCATGAGAACAGTGAAAATGAACCATCTCTGAGCGTATCAGCTCAGTAATTAATCAGCTCAGTCGTCTCAAACACACTGCCATGTAGGATCATGAGAACAGTGAAAATGAACCATCTCTGAGCGTATCAGCTCAGTAATTAATCAGCTCAGTCGTCTCAAACACACTGCCATGTAGGATCATGAGAACAGTGAAAATGAACCATCTCTGAGCGTATCAGCTCAGTAATTAATCAGCTCAGTCGTCTCAAACACACTGCCATGTAGGATCATGAGAACAGTGAAAATGAACCATCTCTGAGCGTATCAGCTCAGTAATTAATCAGCTCAGTCGTCTCAAACACACTGCCATGTAGGATCATGAGAACAGTGAAAATGAACCATCTCTGAGCGTATCAGCTCAGTAATTAATCAGCTCAGTCGTCTCAAACACACTGCCATGTAGGATCATGAGAACAGTGAAAATGAACCATCTCTGAGCGTATCAGCTCAGTAATTAATCAGCTCAGTCGTCTCAAACACACTGCCATGTAGGATCATGAGAACAGTGAAAATGAACCATCTCTGAGCGTATCAGCTCAGTAATTAATCAGCTCAGTCCTCTCAAACACACTGCCATGTAGGATCATGAGAACAGTGAAAATGAACCATCTCTGAGCGTATCAGCTCAGTAATTAATCAGCTCAGTCGTCTCAAACACACTGCCATGTAGGATCATGAGAACAGTGAAAATGAACCATCTCTGAGCGTATCAGCTCAGTAATTAATCAGCTCAGTCGTCTCAAACACACTGCCATGTAGGATCATGAGAACAGTGAAAATGAACCATCTCTGAGCGTATCAGCTCAGTAATTAATCAGCTCAGTCGTCTCAAACACACTGCCATGTAGGATCATGAGAACAGTGAAAATGAACCATCTCTGAGCGTATCAGCTCAGTAATTAATCAGCTCAGTCGTCTCAAACACACTGCCATGTAGGATCATGAGAACAGTGAAAATGAACCATCTCTGAGCGTATCAGCTCAGTAATTAATCAGCTCAGTCCTCTCAAACACACTGCCATGTAGGATCATGAGAACAGTGAAAATGAACCATCTCTGAGCGTATCAGCTCAGTAATTAATCAGCTCAGTCGTCTCAAACACACTGCCATGTAGGATCATGAGAACAGTGAAAATGAACCATCTCTGAGCGTATCAGCTCAGTAATTAATCAGCTCAGTCGTCTCAAACACACTGCCATGTAGGATCATGAGAACAGTGAAAATGAACCATCTCTGAGCGTATCAGCTCAGTAATTAATCAGCTCAGTCGTCTCAAACACACTGCCATGTAGGATCATGAGAACAGTGAAAATGAACCATCTCTGAGCGTATCAGCTCAGTAATTAATCAGCTCAGTCGTCTCAAACACACTGCCATGTAGGATCATGAGAACAGTGAAAATGAACCATCTCTGAGCGTATCAGCTCAGTAATTAATCAGCTCAGTCGTCTCAAACACACTGCCATGTAGGATCATGAGAACAGTGAAAATGAACCATCTCTGAGCGTATCAGCTCAGTAATTAATCAGCTCAGTCGTCTCAAACACACTGCCATGTAGGATCATGAGAACAGTGAAAATGAACCATCTCTGAGCGTATCAGCTCAGTAATTAATCAGCTCAGTCGTCTCAAACACACTGCCATGTAGGATCATGAGAACAGTGAAAATGAACCATCTCTGAGCGTATCAGCTCAGTAATTAATCAGCTCAGTCGTCTCAAACACACTGCCATGTAGGATCATGAGAACAGTGAAAATGAACCATCTCTGAGCGTATCAGCTCAGTAATTAATCAGCTCAGTCGTCTCAAACACACTGCCATGTAGGATCATGAGAACAGTGAAAATGAACCATCTCTGAGCGTATCAGCTCAGTAATTAATCAGCTCAGTCCTCTCAAACACACTGCCATGTAGGATCATGAGAACAGTGAAAATGAACCATCTCTGAGCGTATCAGCTCAGTAATTAATCAGCTCAGTCGTCTCAAACACACTGCCATGTAGGATCATGAGAACAGTGAAAATGAACCATCTCTGAGCGTATCAGCTCAGTAATTAATCAGCTCAGTCCTCTCAAACACACTGCCATGTAGGATCATGAGAACAGTGAAAATGAACCATCTCTGAGCGTATCAGCTCAGTAATTAATCAGCTCAGTCGTCTCAAACACACTGCCATGTAGGATCATGAGAACAGTGAAAATGAACCATCTCTGAGCGTATCAGCTCAGTAATTAATCAGCTCAGTCGTCTCAAACACACTGCCATGTAGGATCATGAGAACAGTGAAAATGAACCATCTCTGAGCGTATCAGCTCAGTAATTAATCAGCTCAGTCCTCTCAAACACACTGCCATGTAGGATCATGAGAACAGTGAAAATGAACCATCTCTGAGCGTATCAGCTCAGTAATTAATCAGCTCAGTCGTCTCAAACACACTGCCATGTAGGATCATGAGAACAGTGAAAATGAACCATCTCTGAGCGTATCAGCTCAGTAATTAATCAGCTCAGTCGTCTCAAACACACTGCCATGTAGGATCATGAGAACAGTGAAAATGAACCATCTCTGAGCGTATCAGCTCAGTAATTAATCAGCTCAGTCCTCTCAAACACACTGCCATGTAGGATCATGAGTCTGCCGCTGTTTTTTTTTTGTTTTGCATATACATATATACATATATGTATTAAATATGGAAGTGTAAACACATGATATGTCTCACAATCCATTTCTGTCTCAAACAGAAACAAATCTATTTAAATCCACATTTTATTATCAATTTTAAATCAATGCTACGGCCTTTGCATGAGACATTCTCACATTTGCAACATTTCCACACATACTGAGAATACACACATGCAATATAATGCTCTACAAGTATTATGGCCCAATGAAAAAGTGATGTGGATACTCTCTGTAGATGCTGGATGAGACCTGCGCTGTGCATGCTAATGTATATGAACTGGACAGTCCTCTAGAGCGTAGCAGGCTGGATCCATATTTACATAACCTGGCTCATATATGACCCATGTCACGTGATGCTTCCGCAAACAGAATTACAGGGGTTCATCCCAGAAGCATCCCGAGTTTCAATATTTCAGTGTTTGTTTCTTAGAGCGTGAGCTGATCACACATGCTGGATATTTCAGCTGGAGAGGGCAGTTAGCAGGCATAAACACATGACACTCTCTGCGGTATATAAGAGCAAAATGTATATGAGTGCATGCATGCAGGCAGCCAGGCAGGTACACACACACGCGCACACACACACTCACATTCACAGACAGACACAGACACGTACACATACACGCACGCACGCACGCACGCACACACACACACACACACACACATTCACATTCACACACAGACACGTACACATACATGCACACACACACACACACAAGTGCACTGACAAACACATACAAACATACATGTGTACACATGTACATTCACATGCACAAAAAGATACACATACACACATGTGCATGCGCACACACACAGATTCCATTTTTCAGAAATGGTGTATTATGCAATTATGTTCAACTTCTAAAGTTTCCCACTGACAAATTATAAAAAGTGTTAGCATAAATATATTCACATAATCATATGACACACATAATGATATGTAACTACTGGTACAAAATATGCTGCTCTTTTTGGTCTGTTGTATGAATAAATAAGCTGCATACATTTGCAGGAGATAAAAAGGGAATTGTGTTTTATACAGTTTTCAGTGTGTTCCTCGTTCTATTTGCAGTAAGTATTCTTTCAGCATTACAAGGGAATTGCCCGCTGGTGGAAAAAGGTGGCAAGAACAAGCAAATACCAAAACCATCAATGCCTTCAATTTCACCCTCTATTACTTTATGTATTTTGAAAAGCGACAACAAAAAGTATGACCTGTAGGAAGCTGTGTTTGAAGTTCAAATGGAAAAAAAGGCTTCCTGCTGACAAATGCACACAGCATCAGCTCTTGCCAAGATATCCTTGGTATAAACGCAGCCTTATTTAAGCATTTATCAGCCAGGACTCAACACAACAGCTAAGCAGTGACAGCCTTAGGCCCAGAGTGCTAGCCCAGAGAATGTCCATAACTGTAGTCTAGGGAAAGTCCAGAGACATATCCCAGTGAAAGTCCAGATAGAGACCAGTGTACGTCCATATATAGACAAGTATAAGAGACTTACTTAATTACTACAGACCTTGTGTAAGTCCAGAGATATACCCCACTGAAAGTCCAGGGCTATAGTCCAGGGTGAGTCTAGACATAGACCAGTGTATGTCTACATATAGACCAGTGAAATTCCAGACCACTGTAGGTCCAGAAATACAGGTCATTGTATGTCCGGATGTAGCCCAGTGACAGTCCAACAGTCCAGAGATGCAGTTTGAAGAAGGCAAAGGAGGATAACGGAACTCCTCAGGCACACACCATGAGATAATTTGCATAAACAATCAGATAAAAACATGTCGTGACACATTGCATGGTATGAAATACCACCCACATTCCCCAGTCAAACTTATTTTGTCTCTGCATATGTAAAACAAAAGGACCACAGAGAAAACGGTCTCAAAAATATGTTTTGTCTGCATTAGAGTAGATGTGTGGCAGCAAGCCAGACACTCAGCATCCATTCATCTCTTCTTTTCCTACACGACACAATTTTAAGAATGCCATTATCATAATTCAGCAAAATCAGACAATTCCTCAACATTTCTGTCTATAAATAATGTGACTGAATGTACAATATGGTAAAATAAAAAAAAAAAAATGTAAAAAAGTACAAAATGGCAATCATTTCAAATAAGGCTTTTCCAAATCAAAGCATGGAAAGGCATAATGCAGGGTGCTCTATTCCAGAATGGAAATATATTTCCACACCACACTCTTCCCTATAGGGCCCCGTGGGGGGGGGGGGGGGGGGGGGGGGGCGTGTATGCACACAGGGGTTACACAGTGGAACATGGGCTAGCCTGCTCCATACATGCAGCCCATTATGTGAGGGACATGGGAAGTGACAGCCTGCGATCCCATTGGCTCAGCCCAGGTCAGGGAGAGCTGCGCTCCCATTGGCTCAGCCCAGGCTGGTGGGGGGGGGGGGGGGGTTTGGGTAGCAGGGGCAACATTTCCCAGTGCAGGCAGCTTATCCCGTGTCATGACACCAGAGCGACTGACATGTGACACCAGGGACCTAGCAACGAGCTGGCCCACCCACCTGTGCAACGAGCAGGATGCTGCCATCCCGAGCTTACGATGGCGGCTGGCGAGAGGTGATTTGACGACAAGTTGAATGTGTGACGTGCCGGAGCAAGGCAGAGAACACGGCTCAAGACAAGCTCCGGGAGTGGGGGGTGGGGGGGTGGATCAGAGTGCTGTTTAAATGGGTTTCTGACTCAGCGCCAAATCATCACGTTTATATGATCTGAGACTGACAGCAGGACACTTGGGTCCATTCGCACAGTGAGCTCATTCAATATGGATGGAGCAGGAGCCTTCCTCTCTGCCACAGCAAACCCAATACATGAGATACACAGCGTGGCCATGGGCCCTGCGAATACAGCTCATTACAGGCAGAAATAAACAAATAGCAGTGATCACTATGCTAAGGACATGGCAGGTTACACACTGATCAGGAGTGCTGATCTCACAAGTGTGACATATTTTAGGCATATTTTAAATATGTTTAACAAACATCTCTTCTCGCTGTTTGAACCACCGTCTCCCATATTTCATCTTAGGAGCTTTGGGTCGTTTTTGGTTTGAAAGTATGCCTTCTTTGACCCTCCCCCCTCCTCAGTTGATGCAATTAGTAAGAAAATAATACCCAAAAGTGGGTGGGTTTATTTCTCTGAACTGCACTGCTTTCACCAGCCTTTCGGTGAGGTATATACCATGCGTGTTCTTCAGACGAGAAAAACTGCAGAAGGGGTCCAAGAAGAGTTGTATTCAATTATTCTACAGGCCATCTTCTAAACCTCCCTCCACTCACCAAACTTCCTCTTCCCACCATGGACATTACGAACTCTGCAGGACTTTTGAATGAGGGAGACAGGTCTGTGTGGTTAGTGAGGAGGACGGTGGATTGTGTTTTGAGAGAAGCTAGTTTGGTAGGTAGTGTGACAGGTGTGCAGAAACATCCTAAAATGTGTTCTGCATGCATGAGAAACGGAAGGAATATGCAGTGCAGCCAGCATTGCTTTGTCAACAGCTGAGATTAAAAAGGAATGACAGAACATTTGCACAGCAAGATTACAAATGATCTGTCATGGTACGACCCGTTTCGCCTCAAACGGAAATAATTCTATTTAAATACACCTTGTGTTTTCCCTCTTTAATCAGCCTTCGCCGGAGTCATTTGTACATTTGCAATCTAAATTGCCCTGTTTCCAGCTTTCATTTGATTGTGAAGGCTTTCATTAGACATTAACCAGTCAAACAGAACTGTAATGTTTATGAATTGGTAAGTTGCTAACCGTTGTTTAATCGCAGCACATACATTCATTTTCTCTGAGCTTTGCACGAAGGCTGAATTAGACACGGTTCTACAGGACAATTTGCAATATGAATCCTGTTTGGTGGAACCCAGTAATTTAAGCCCTTGCAATATCAATGGTGTAAAGCAGCAAATAAAGCGGCAGAAGTAATTTGAACGCTCATTAAAGGAGTACAGCAGGTGAGGCTTAACGGTGGAGCTTCTGTTATGCAGTAATAATGCATTTTACCTTCACACAGAAACTGCCACAAATTAGACACAAAATGTAATTACTGCAAGGTTATCTTCCTTAGCCATTCCCCCGTAAATTAATGTTCATTATAACACACACACACACACACACACAGAAAGAGATGGCACTGGAACACAATGAGTGTGTATTTCATTTTGATGAAATTTCTAGATTTGTACTAACGACCAGTTGGCATCTTTGGGTTAACTATGAGCAGTTGCTAACCGGCTTGATCATTTTCCTAAATAGCATTAGGCAGCAATGTTGATATGTCCCCTTTGTGTAATTATATTAGTGTTTTCCTTTTTTGGTAATGAATGCAGGAGTCAGGACCACCAGCTTATTCCAAACAGGGATCTAAGGCATCGTTTCTTTTACTTCATCACAGCACGTGTCTCATTCAGGCAATGCTGAGATGGACTTGCACCATCTAAACAGCCATATTCTTTCTGACGGCCACACTTTTTGGAAATGTCTGGATGAACTCTCAACTCCCCTCCCCCCCCCCCCGTACCCCCCCCCCCCCCCCCAACCATTTCTGAGACTCCTGTCCGTTACCCATGCCAACTGCATTAAATTGAATGAATGGCAGGCTTTTTTTTACACGCAGCCAAAACCAATGTTATTATTTTGCCTGTGTGCCTATGCAGACATGACGGATATCCCTGGACGGCGGACCGTTTGTGTGCCGAAGGCTACCCTTACACGGAGAAAACAAAGATGTTGCTTGTACAGTTTGCTGCCACGTGTATCCACACAGTGAAACAGTGCTCTCCAGGGCTCAGTGCCCGCACCGTGGATCAAAAGGAGATCCGTGTGACACAGAGAGCATAGTGGAAACCCAGCTCACAATTTCTGGCTGTAAGCACATCTCAGAACCATTCAGAACAGGTCAGGCAACTGGGTAAATGCATGCATACTGAACATTACATTTCAATTTTAAGAGATGATGTGAGAATTGCCTTTGAGTATCATTCAGTATAGTTACTCTAGAAAAAAAAAATTAAACTCTGGATTTCCAGACTGAAGCTCATACCCACCATTTTGTATGACAGAAATACACAGCATCCACACTCAGACATTATGTGTGGAAATATCAGGCTGTCATGAACAGTTTGTGGTCTGCAGAGGACGCATGCAAAAGCTGCTGCTCTTCCACACAAACACATTTGGCCGACCATGAGCAACAGACCTCTGCATTCAGGTCCAAGTCTGGTGGGGGTCTGGACAGCCTGATCTGGCCAATGTCATTGTGCAACATTCCTCACCCCCCCCCCCCCCCCCATTAGCTTTCGTCAGGTTGGGTAAAAAAAAAAAAAAAACAAAGAAAAAAGATTTATGTTGAATAACTTAAAATGACTTCTGTACTTGTATTTTTAGTATTAGGTTTGAGCTTGTAAGTCATCATGCCAAATACACAGTGACTAATTGAGCCTTGCCAGCCAGCTCGTTTCTGAAGGAAATTAAATGTTGAATTCAGCTGCAGCTTGCAGAACACTTCTTGACATTCAGGCGCGGGCAGAAAAATATACTTGGCCCGGGACCAATCTCACACAGAACGGTCGCCAAACTAATCTTAAAAAGTGGGAGGAGAGCAAGGAAAAGGAGAAGGGATGCAGCTCTGTCAGTCGGGCCCAGAGCTACAAAATACTGACAATACAAAATACCTTTTCTTTAAATATAAATTACAAGTTCAATATGCTTTCTATTACAGAGAAAAGCCATGATCTTCACACAATGTGCTGCAGAGTTACTACTGTATATTACTCTATCCTGCGTTGAAAACATTTCAGTATTTGTCCAACGTGAAAAGTGAAAAATTAGCTTTTTTATTTTTGGTGGTACAAAGATGGATGAGACGCTGACCATGATGAAACACACAAAAAGGACAGAGAACACAGAATATTACAATGTCCAGTAAAGCAGTGGTAACCAGTGGTAACCAGTGGTGTAGCTAAGAGGTAAATATATGTACTGTATTTACAGTATGGTAAACTCACCTATTAGTCCATTGGTTTTATTACAATCAATACCCTTTCAAACTGCTGTTACAGAACACCCTGCTGCTCAGTCACTGCTACACCACTAGAAACAGTTATTATACACTCAAAAAAAGTGCTTTTTAGCACCTTTGAAAATTTTTCAGTAGCCCTGCTGGGGGAACCCTTAAAGGTTCATCTTAGATACAGAAATCTTTAAGGGGTTCTTCATATAACCCTCAGAATAAGGTTCTACAGAGAATCTGTGAGTGAAATCCATATCAAAGAAGAACCTTTAAGGGTTGATGAAGTGATGAACCCTATAGAAACCTAAAGAGTGTATTGCTTTTGTCATAAGAAAAACAAACATAAATATTATTCAAAAGAAAAAAAACTGTCAAATCAAAAAGAACATAATTTAATTAAATCGTATTTACCTAAATGCCATACAGTCACAGAGCCATGTAAAAATCGACAATATACAACCGTGTACGGTGATGCAGGCTTCTCAGAAAACGACAAAAGGAGATAAAATGACAGTATGAAATGCATGCCTGTAAGGCTATGGAGAGGATCAGCACGCTGAAATGCGATGAATGCAACACATGTTTTTGTGGCTTACAATGTTGTCATGTGTTGATGTTCTCCAAATGAGCAGCAATTGAATGGTCTGAACCATTTGGCTAAAAGATCTGCATCAGATGGTGAACAAAGGAACGACTCAACCAGGAAAACAAAGTGACGCACTGTAATTCTTATTATACGTAAGGCTGCACATGAATCTGTATGAGGCAGGCCCATCAGACTGCTTCTTCAATTCATATATTTTTTTCATTGCGGAAGATGCATGTGCAGGAACCGTGCACTTGTATAAAACCATAAGCACGTTGCTTTGTTGCCTCAAGTGGACTGTGATCTGATCTTTCTGTTCTTTTTGTTTTGAAAATTATACAAAATAGACACTGATATTCATGCCATAAGACCTGAAACTGAAAATAGTACACAAGGAAATGACCCTGTGTACAACAAAGAATAAAAAATACAAGCTAGAGCAAATTCAATCCTGGTTACCACACCAGAATAATAAAATTGGGGAATGCATGGGTGTGTGTGTGTGTGTGTGTGTGTTGGGGGGATATTGACACCAAAAACTTGGTGCTTGTTAAAGACTCATGCTGTATGAACAAAAGGCAAAAAAGAATTGTCTAATATGTTGTATTTTTTAAAAAATTTTTTGCAAAGGCATAAAAAATCAATGACTGCTTCAATTCAAAGTGGTGCCAGTATGTTTTCTAACCAGCACCCAAACACAACCTTTCACTTCTTCCTTCCTGCAGGAGGAGCACTCAAATCTTTTTGGTGAACTTGCCAAAAGTGTTCCAAGCGACTGACATGCACAGATCCATGTATAATGGTGTTCTCATTGATTTCTGTACTCACACGATCAGGCTGGTTTCACTTTCCCAGCTGATGGCCATGGTTCAGATGACAATTCTCCTGTGCTACACAAGAACCTCCAGTTCTGAAAACATCTCAGGGGAAGGACAACAGCTTAGTCCACAGGGAAGAGTGACCCCTACTGGAACACACAAGCATATCTTCCAACATCTTAGTTTTCCCAAGAGGTCTCCCATCCAAGTCCTAACCAAGCCGACACCTGCTTAGCTTCAGCAGTTGAACGTGAGGACTGCAGGTGGTATAATACATGTACATACTGTATGCATTGAGAAAATATGCATTTTGTGTCAGACACTTAGCTTTTTATTTTGATGAGGCTTTTGTGTTGAGATTTAACACTCTCCCCACAGGGACTGCAAAAACAGTTTCTACTCACAGAAAATTACCACAGTCATAAAGCAGTCTATATTTACATACAGAGTCTTTCCTCTGGTGGGCTAACAAAGCACAAGCTGTCAAAATCTCAGTCATGTGAGGACAAGCAATTAAATAACTAGAAGATGTGAATTTATTGATATGAATGTTAAGATAAGTCTAACTGTAATTTGAATGCAGTGAAAGAAGTTGACCTTCCAAAATTTAAATTTAATGATGTCTGAAATCAACACATTCCTACAATATTAAAAACTCCATCTATTTTTCACTTTCTATATAAAAATACATTCTTAAATGATAATACCTTTGGGTATGAATGTAATCGGACTACCGAGTTGAAAATCACCAGTTCTAAAGATTTCATTATTTTATTAATTCAGACCATGTGAAAATTAGTTTTTTAAATGCAAAATTCTCATTTGGTATGTATAGAAAATGACATATTGCAAGCATTTTTGTGCATTCACCTGAGTTATATACTAAAATTTGCAATTTATACAACTGAACAGTAGTTGTGAAATCTTGACCACAAAAGTAAAAAAATCTACATCTTTTTTTTCTTTTTTTTTTACTTAATGTCTTTACTTTTGTTGTTTAATCCACATGGCTGTAGACAGCATAAGTGTAGTGCATTCTGGGTAACCGATCATAGGAAAAAAATAAAATAAAATCTTGTCAGAAACTGTTAAATTGCATACTTTGACCAATATGTCACACGGCTCTAACACAGTCAAATGGCATCACATCATTGGACAGAAAAAACTCATTGGTGTTCAGTGAGAGGCAGCAGCAGATAGAAAACAGGTCCTGACAGACCACGGGAAAAAAAAAGCTGAGATGTTTCACTTTGAACATCTACATCAATAAAGTGAGAGTATTGACAACTGTGCATTTCTTTCAACAGATGTCAGCAATCCCGCTGGCTTGTTTAGTTATCACTTTTTAACATCTGCAAGTGAATCAATCTATATAAACACAAGTTATTCACTAATGGGGCAAGACATACAAACACTGCTTTTTCAGTTGTACTGTGGTCTTCAATGCCTGTGGACAAAAATACAAAATACATTTTTGAATAGAAACCTGTGTTTGTAAACAAAATATCTTCTCCGTAAAACAATGCATTTCATCTTTGATTTAAAACAGTTCCAATGTGCACCTGTTAACCTATTATAATTGTAATATCCAGATTTCATTAAGACAGTTGTGGTTGTTTACGGCGTAAACTTTACGCCACCGAAGCTGGTCTCTGCTCATCACAAAGAGCAATGTGAGACTCTGAGAAGGCAGCATCAGCTTGTTAATGAAATCTAAACACATCGCGCATCATTTTACTTTCTTTTGTTTTCCTCAGTGAATGCGTGATCCAGCGTCCCCTCATCAGCGAGCCACTGCGTTAATATCGAGCAGCTGATTACACTCAAAAGTCCAATTACCTTTTACCTAATCCCTCAGAATCGATCCGCTCATCTCTATTTGCACCCGAGCCGGGCCGTAATCTTCTCCTGGTGACACGGACCATTTGTATTAAAGACAATATGTCAGAGACAACCCTTCCACGGAGCTGGGGGCGGGGGGGAGTGGGGGGCTGTCCAGCAATCAATCAGCAACTCTTCCTTACTGTTGTGATGGCATTCGTTTGTGTAATGGATACCAATATGTTGCCATTTATTTCTTTATTTAAATGTGAGCCTCACATAAAAGGAGAGAAAAGGGATAAAATACTGTTGCCATGACCCCAGCAATGAAAGACCCTGCTGGTGGGCGGTAATGTCTTATTACAGATATTTGATGCGTGGAGGTATGTACTGTTTTTGTGAAGTTCTTTTCATTACTGCGGACCAGAGAAAAGTGGCCTGCCATGGCATACCTGTTTATGGGCTGATTAAAGCTTGTTATGAGTGTATTCCCATCAGATTTCCGTCATGCTTTTATAGACAGCCTGGCCTCATGGATAATCAGTTTAACACACACATTAGAGGCTGATATTCTGACCACAGACACACTCCGTCAGGGTTTCCTTTTGGGGGTTGGAAGTGTGTGCGAGAATGCTGTCACAACCTCATTAAGGCTAAGCCAACAGACTCATGGCACTGAGAGAGTACATGACGGCCATGTCAAAATAAACAAGCTGAATAGAGGCAAGTACTAAAATAACGTCCTCTGGACCGGAGACTGCGCATGCAGGAAATGGTTGTTTCCTAAAAATATTTTGAAAAAAATATTTAAGAAAGTGCTTAATTTTTTTTTTAATTAATGTGTTGTGTGTCTTATGATTTAATCTGTGATGTATGCAGGAATGGACAACAGACTGAAAATTGAGTCTTGGAGTATGAACAGACCTTTTATTGACTTTACTCCTGCAATTTTTACTCTGCACCAGTTAGAAAAAACACTAAGAATAGACTTTAAATTATTTTTTCACTTCAGATACTGCCCTACCGAATAGAAATCATGAGAGCTGAGGAAATAGGGATTTTTAATATCTCTGTACAGACTATAAGAATGTTCTTATTGGTGCTGATTATGAATGCATTGTTAGTATTAAAGACTTGATTAGTTCTGGTTTGCATAGATAACCTGCGTTTATGCTTCACTGATGTTGCATCTATCCTCACTGGTCTGGAAATGGTGTTACCCAGGTGTGGCACTCTTTCTCACATTAAACAGGTGAATGCACTTATATCCTCCCATAGTATATGATACTGTCGATAGGAATGCCTGATTCATTTAATGTAACGGGATGTCTGCATATTATGTACAGTACCAGTCAAAAGTTTGGACACGCTTTCCCATTCACTACAATGAGAAAGTGTGTCCAAACTTTTGACTGGTACTGTATACTGTTATTTTTCTATATGAGCATCCATACTGTAACATTTGTTTTAGGCAAAATGCAAATGTTTACCCACCCTTTGATATGTGTCCTATACCTATCTTTATTTAATTGGTAGGAAACAGCATTATTTATGAGGGCACGGTGATTTGACCGAAGGATTAGTATCAATGAGTGTGTTGAGCATTTTATCTATTTTTTTTGTTGTTGCGTTGTTGCTTTGTTCTGCACTGCAATCAGGTTACAAGTCTTGATTGATTGATTGATTGATTGACTTGATGACTGATTGACTAACATGTCAGTGCACCTGTGGTTATTTCACTGCTGCCAGCTCACCTACAAATAAAGGTAAATAACCCTCTGGGTACAGCTAGCAAGCTGGGTACAGCTGGGTACAGCCACAGCAATACCTAAATACTGTTTTCAGCTGTACGGACAATGACGCAGAGCAGAAATGAACCGTAACAAAGGAAGCGTAGGCCACTGTAATTCAATGTCCGTTTCTTTCCAAGTTTGAAAACTAACAGCCAAGACAGGTCAATAATCCCTACCTTCAGCTTCTGCATTGTGTTGTATTCTCTAATTACTGCTTGAGATATCTTGTATCGCTCAGTGTACGGACAGATCGGCAGCGAGAACAAAAGCCCCGTCACGTGCTGAGCTCCTGGTCGGAGCCGGGTTCCTGGAACAGCTTCGGTGACAACGGCGATGGATGGCGGTGTCGTAATGTAAAGCATGAGTGGAATACGCCCGGGTCACGCTTTAGGAGCCCCAGGTCGATGGGAGGCACAGGCACAGATCCGTCGCCAGGGATCAATGCCAAGGCTAAACGGAGCGAAGAATGGAGCGGAATGGCAAAGTGCACCCTGATCGATAGCTATTAATTTCCAAGCACCGCACTTCCTCAAGCGAGACATTTTATATGGTTAGCTCAGATTATGGCCATTCCTGATAATATGACAGACTGTGTGACACCTGCAGGGTGAGAGAGGAAGCTCTCCCTGGCAATGGAGAGACAAGGCCACTGCATCAGCCACTGCATCTTACAGTGCTGGTTTACTCAGTGTGTGGAGAGACAAGGCCACTGCATCTTACAGTGCTGGGTTACTCAGTGTGTGGAGAGACAAGGCCACTGCATCTTACAGAGCTGGGCTACTCAGTGTGTGGAGGGACAAGGCCACTGCATCTTACAGAGCTGGGTTACTCAGTGCATGGAGAGACAAGGCCACTGCATCTTACAGAGCTGGGTTACTCAGTGTGTAGAGAGACAAGGCCACTGCATCTTACAGTGCTGGGTTACTCAGTGCGTGGAGAGACAAGGCCACTACATCTTACAGAGCTGGGTTACTCAGTGTGTAGAGAGACAAGGCCACTGCATCTTACAGAGCTGGGTTACTCAGTGTGTGGAGAGACAAGGCCACTGCATCAGCCACTGCATCTTACAGTGCTGGTTTACTCAGTGTATGGAGAGACAAGGCCACTGCATCTTACAGAGCTGGGTTACTCAGTGTATAGAGAGACAAGGCCACTGCATCTTACAGAGCTGGTTTACTCAGTGTATGGAGAGACAAGGCCACTGAATCTTACAGAGCTGGGTTACTCAGTGTATGGAGAGACAAGGCCACTGCATCTTACAAAGCTGGGTTACTCAGTGTATGGAGGGACAAGGCCACTGCATCTTACAGAGCTGGGTTACTCAGTGCATGGAGAGACAAGGCCACTGCATCTTACAGAGCTGGGTTACTCAGTGTGTAGAGAGACAAGGCCACTGCATCAGCCACTGCATCTTACAGTGCTGGTTTACTCAGTGTGTGGAGAGACAAGGCCACTGCATCTTACACAGCTGGGTTACTCAGTGTGTGGAGAGACAAGGCCACTGCATCTTACAGAGCTGGTTTACTCAGTGTATGGAGAGACAAGGCCACTGCATCTTACAGAGCTGGTTTACTCAGTGTGTGGAGAGACAAGGCCACTGCATCTTACAGAGCTGGTTTACTCAGTGTATGGAGAGACAAGGCCACTGCATCTTACAGAGCTGGGTTACTCAGTGTATGGAGAGACAAGGCCACTGCATCTTACAGAGCTGGTTTACTCAGTGTGTGGAGAGACAAGGCCACTGCATCGGCCACTGCATCTTACAGAGCTGGTTTACTCAGTGTATGGAGAGACAAGGCCACTGCATCTTACACAGCTGGGCTACTCAGTGTGTGGAGGGACAAGGCCACTGCATCTTACAGAGCTGGTTTACTCAGTGTTTGGAGGGACAAGGCCACTGCGTCTTACAGAGCTGGTTTACTCAGTGTATGGAGAGACAAGGCCACTGCATCTTACAGAGCTGGGTTACTCAGTGTGTAGAGAGACAAGGCCACTGCATCTTACAGAGCTGGTTTACTCAGTGTGTGGAGAGACAAGGCCACTGCATCTTACAGAGCTGGGTTACTCAGTGTGTAGAGAGACAAGGCCACTGCATCTTACAGAGCTGGGCTACTCAGTGTATGGAGAGACAAGGCCACTGCATCTTACAGAGCTGGTTTACTCAGTGTGTAGAGAGACAAGGCCACTGCATCTTACAGAGCTGGTTTACTCAGTGTGTGGAGAGACAAGGCCACTGCATCTTACAGAGCTGGGTTACTCAGTGTGTGGAGAGACAAGGCCACTGCATCTTACAGAGCTGGGTTACTCAGTGTATGGAGAGACAAGGCCACTGCGTCTTACAGAGCTGGTTTACTCAGTGTGTGGAGAGACAAGGCCACTGCATCTTACAGAGCTGGGTTACTCAGTGTGTAGAGAGACAAGGCCACTGCATCTTACAGAGCTGGGCTACTCAGTGTATGGAGAGACAAGGCCACTGCATCTTACAGAGCTGGTTTACTCAGTGTGTGGAGAGACAAGGCCACTGAATCTTACAGAGCTGGTTTACTCAGTGTGTGGAGGGACAAGGCCACTGCATCTTACAGAGCTGGGTTACTCAGTGCATGGAGAGACAAGGCCACTGCATCTTACAGAGCTGGTTTACTCAGTGTGTAGAGAGACAAGGCCACTGCATCTTACAGAGCTGGGTTACTCAGTGTGTGGAGAGACAAGGCCACTGCATCTTACAGAGCTGGGCTACTCAGTGTGTGGAGAGACAAGGCCACTGCATCTTACAGAGCTGGGTTACTCAGTGTATGGAGAGACAAGGCCACTGCATCTTACAGAGCTGGTTTACTCAGTGTGTGGAGAGACAAGGCCACTGCATCTTACAGAGCTGGTTTACTCAGTGTGTAGAGAAACAAGGCCACTGCATCTTACAGAGCTGGGTTACTCAGTGTGTGGAGAGACAAGGCCACTGCATCTTACAGAGCTGGTTTACTCAGTGTGTGGAGAGACAAGGCCACTGCATCTTACAGAGCTGGGTTACTCAGTGCATGGACCGTGTGCTATACACTCGTTTATGATTCGCCTCTCTCAAGTGATTCATTCCCTGCCACCTTTTTACATATTAACCCTGTCTTCGGCTCGATATTTACAGAAGCAGTAAAAGCAGAGCCACTCTTCTACATGGGAATTAAATGTCAATCCCTTGCTGATAGTGCTATTCCTTCAACATAAGGGTGCACAATTTCAGAGCTTTTCATGTCCCTTTTTGCTGATGTTTTCCTGCTGTGATTGGCTGAAGGGTCCCACACATCTTGAGCGAGATTCAGCCGAACACACTTTGGCTCTTTGAAGGCATATGCAATCCAATCCAAGCAAGACTTTACATTACAAAATCCCTTTATTTGAGTGTGTTACATTTTATTGGAGATAAAAACAACGAAAACGCTGTGTCAAATGGAATGTGTTCTATTTCATTCTTGCGTAGAACAGCATGTGTCCTTGAACAGACTATAGTCTGCTATGATTGAACAGCATACACCCTTAGACGCTAAATGTGTTTGACTGAGCTTCCTGTTTCCAAGGTCTAAACTGGTTGTTGATTTAAACGAAATGACAAAAGCCCACAGACACTCCCAGGATTGAGAGTTGTGTATCCCTGCTATAATAACCACACCCCACCAAGAGAGAAGAGAAGAGAAGAGCCTTTCTGATCTGTCTGTCCCCCCTGCCCACCAGACTGGCCAATGTCTCAAAGCCAGCAGCCTGGAAAACTCCACTTAGGGATCATCTCAGTCTGCAAATTCCTAAAGGCCATCTGCAAGAAATGATGGATTGGAACCAAGCTCTGTCAGAAAACAGCAATCAGCAGTGGCTACCACATATGAAAAATGAAACTATGTTAAAAAAAAGTGAAGTTGTCTTTCTCATCTATGGAAAATGAATGACTTTTAAATGCTGGGTTTTCAGAGAAACATGGAATTGTAAGTCATAGCCACATTCGATCCCTGCCCCCAAAACCATTACTGCAGGGTGACAGTGCTGCTAAGGTAACTGGTTAATCCATTCATTTATTGCACAGTAATCATAAAAGCTTGGCTCTGGTAATTGTATTGTATTTCCAATATGTGTAACAACACTATTAATCAAGATTGAAAAATAAAGATGAGCAGCATTGTTTGAATACAAGCCCATTTATCAACAATAAGAGGCTGAGTTTGAAACAGATATCATTCTAAAGGTTCGATAATCAAAAATTGTTACTGCAATTTATCTCATCATACATGAGATATAGTATAGCAACTCATTAACTTTTTATGAACTGTGGGTGAGATCCAATCAAATTTGTTTCATTTAGGGCATATGCAATCAGATAAAAATGGGTTTTAAGTTTTTTATGGACATGTGTGGACTTGCCTCCAATAAAGTAGAGAATACTCAAACGTATGCTGCAGTGCAAAGTCTGATTTACTTCATTAGCGAATGTCCTTAAAGAGGCGAGGCGCAGTTGAGGGGGCCGCTGGGTCTTTTCCCCCATCGGCACTGTTATGTGAAGCTCAATCGTTACATTTCCCCTTGACAGACATACATCGTCTTTGATGGACTGATATAGCCTGGCTGTAAATTATGTATTGTGCATCATCATAAATTTGATATAATGCAGTCATCATTGACACCAGGCATATGCATGCAGAACCATTGTTGACTATGAATATTAAACCAAGCAGTGAGGACACTCTTTGTTATTTGAAGTTTATGAATGGACACCTTGGTGTAGGCATACATGAGACATCAGCTTAATTCATTTCACTAATGGTAATATAATAGACTATCCAGGAGACGCGGGATAAAAGCTCTGTATTAATACTGCATATGCGCTGCAATGCACTTTCAAGACATTTATGAGAAACATATGTAGGGGGTAATCATGAGCAATTGAACATGTCATAAGAATAAGCCTGCCATTTCAACTAAGGAACATCCAAGACATCGCCTGGCCTGGTCTTGAACACAGCAAGGGTCTTATCCCCAGCTACATGACCTGGCAACCTATTCCATGTACTGACAAATCTTTGTGTAAAATAATACTTCCTTATATCATATATATACAGTCCCCTCCAAAACTATTGGAACGGCAAGGACAATTCCTTTGTTTTTGTTGTACACTGAAGACATTCAGGTTTGAGATCAAAAGATAAATATGAGACAAGAGTTCAGAATTTCAGCTTTATTTCCTGGTATTTACATCTAGATTTGTAGAACAACTCAGGGCATAGCGCCTTTTGTTTGAACCCACCCACTTTGAGCAAAAATATTGGAACATGTGACTGACAGGTGTTTCTTGTTGCCCAAGTGTTGCCTTTTAGATTGATTGTTTAAACATTAAATAGCTCTGAATGTCTACTCTTGGTTTTAGTCTTGGGTTTCACCTGTGAAGACTGCATTTGTTGTTAAAAAGGATAAACTAACATGAAGACCAGAGAGCTGTCTATGGGAGGAAAGAAGCCATTTTGAAGCCGAGAAAAGAGGGAAAATCAATCAGGGCCATTGCACAAACATTGGGCAATACAACAATTTGGAATGTCCTGAAAAAGACAGAAATTACTGGTGTAATGAGCATCAGACGAACAGGTAGGCCAAGAAAAACAACAGCGGCTGATGACAGAAACATTGTGAGAACTGTGAAGAAAAACCCAAAAACAACAGTCAGTGACATCACCACCAAACTCCACAGGGCAGGGGTGAAGGTATCACAAGCCACCATTCGAAGAAGACTTTGAGAGCAGAAATGTAGAGGCCATACCACAAGATGCAAACCACTCATCAGCAGTAAGATCAGAGGGCCAGATTGGAATTTGCAAAGAAGTACAGAGATGAACTGCAAAAGTTCTGGAACAAAGTTTTATGGATTGATGAGAACCATGATTAACTTCCACCAAAGTGACGGAAAGGCCAAAGTGTGGAGAAAGAAAGGATCTGCTCACGATCCAAAACATATAAGCTCATCTGTGAAGCACCGTGGAGGTGGAGTCATGTTTGGGCTAGCATGGCTGCTTCCAGAACGGCTCACTAATCTTTATTGATGATGTAACTCATGATGGTAGCTGCAGAATGAATGCAGAAGTCTACAGAAACATTTTGTCTGCCAATTTACAGAGAAATGCATCCAAACTAATCAGGAGGAACTTCATCATGCAGCAAGACAATGACCCAAAACACACTGCCAACACAACAAAGGACCTCATCGGGGGGAAAAGAGGAAGGTTTTGGACTGACCAAGTCAATCACCGGACCTTAACCCAATAGAGCATGCATTTCACCTCCTGAAGAGGACACTGAAGAAAAACAAACAAGAACTGAAAGGGTCTGCAATAAAAGGCTGGAAAAGGATCATGACTGGTGAATGTAACAGTTTGTTTATGTCAATGGGTTGCAGGCTCGATGCAGTTATGCAAGGAGGGGTTAAAGCATATGATTTAAATTGAAAATATTTAAATCTATGATCAAAGGTATGTTTCAATATTTTGTTTAGCCTGTAAAATATGTGATTCTCTCTCTCTTGTTTTAAGAGGCTCAATAACTCAACACATGTAACAATTCACTACCATGCAGCCATAAGGACTATGGATGTGTCAAACTTAAAGAAAATGTTCAATGACATCTCAATTCTAACTTTATTTTCCACCCTCACTAACAGCTGTTTTTATTGATTTCATGCAATACACACATACTGATGAAATAAAGGAATTAGGGCTTCTCACAACGGATAGATGCAGCCAATGCCTGTGAAAAGAATCCTTTTTAGTTTCATACTGCAAATCTGGAAAAAGCTTAATTACATCAAAGGTGTAGCAACTATGATAAAAGTAGATTTTCAAAGGTTTTCTGTGATTAACGTGCAGAGTACGATATTTTAATCAAAGAAATTCCAAGCTAATTTCATATAGTATATGCTTTATTAACTGGAGACAACACACGCATGACAACTATACAGGACACAATAGCGTAGGTACTCACAGATGGCACATGTATTCTTTTTGAACGGACTTTCAGTCTCTGCCACCTCTGTTGAATTTAGCAGGTGCCTCACATGTGTAGTAAATAAAATTACACTGCTGTTTATGGAATAAAGAAATTGAAATAACTCAGTAAGTATGGTTAGCACAACTGACATCCATATTGAGGTATACCTTGTGAAGACTGCAATAAAAATAACAAAAGATGAACAGGACAGAATTTAACCCTCGACCAATAGTATATAAATATGTTTTAATTAATACTTTCATTAAATGTGACAATGTAAATCATAAGTAATTTTTCACCTTGCCAACATCATTTTCAGTATTTTTATGTGTCATTGGAGGATGCATTAACAAAAGCTGAAACCTGACTGAAAGTAACTCCCATCAACCTGAATCAGAAGACCAAAAAGTCTAAAAACACGAGTAAAACAGTTCAATCTCATTAGCAGGCCGGCTCAACGTATCTGCTCACTGAAAATGAACACAAGGTGCTGAGACCGAATTGCCACCAAAGTCAAAAGCCACTTACTTAGGAGAGATATAGCATTAACAGGCTGTTACATGAAAGCAAGTGGAAAAAGCAGCTGTGCTTTGGTCTGGTGTATGAGATGGAATTGATTGGATGGAACAATAACCCCAAATCAATAGCAAGTTGTCTATATCTGCACTTACAAAATGTTATTTCAGTGTCCATTTTCAGTACAGATAAAAAAGTCCCAATGTAAAAACAAAAAAAAATGCTGTCATGAAATACTGGCTCAGAAATAAACAGAAAGAAACAAAAGTAAACAATTTTTAAAATAGTTCAACTTTAAAATACTTACATGAATAATTTAAAATATTCTTCAAAGAATAGCCCTCAATCTATTTTCCGCTCAAAAAAGCCTGGCATTTGTTAAAAGTCAGCTGGACTGCAGTAGAGACAGATGCATTATGGGTGTAATCTGGGATAAAGTATAAACATTCTGAGGTAATGAGCCATTCAGAATCAATGGCTGGACCACTGTGAAACCCCGTTACACCCCTCTCTCC
>JAFBMS010002360.1:2500-29846 GCA_019788955.1 Albula glossodonta
ATTACAGATGTTCAATCTTCAACAGAGTGTCTGGAAAATATGCATCAGGTTTGAGTCGGGATTGATTTTATTTCTTTCATTTCTGCGGTTGACAGAACTAGCCAGTGGGGTGGCGGGGGGGTTTTAGGGGGCGGGGGTGTAGGGATGATGACGAGGTTCAGAGAGATACAGGAGCAGAGTGTGTCAGCCCCATTCCTCAGACAGGCCAGCGTGAGACTCAGCGGGCTGCACTTCCTATTTCCTGTGCCGACCGAGTCACCCCGCTGAGCCCCGAGCTCCACCTGTCCCTCCATCGCTCTCATATCACACCCTTACACTCAATCACTCAGCCACTGAGCACACCATACAGCCCTCCTAATTCACACATCACCCCGAAGCCAATCACTAACATTGCCCCAAAAACAACCCCCCATTCCCCCAACAGCATCACCATATCATCACAAAACCAGTTTCTAATATTGTCCCAATATTTATATTTCCCAAATCACCACCAAAAAATTCTCAAAAAAACCAATTAGACATTTATAACCATTTTATAAGCACTTCATTACACCTCTTGACATGCATCATCGCATGTTAAACACTGCTATAAATGTTAATAACTATGCCACATGTGAATATTACCAGTGATATTAGTAATGAGGATCTATGATGATATCAAAACCACAGCACTGGTTTGTAAAGTCACCCAGTACCAGCCTCCACACAGACAGCGTCTTTATATCGCCTCAGTATCGCACCCTTTCTTATATCGCTCCTGTATGTGTTATATAACGCCTCCACTGTGTGAAGAGTCTGAGGATCAAAATGCAAAGAGAATCTCTGTCTGATACAGGCATCATCAGTATTATAAACACAACTAA
Organism: Albula glossodonta; assembly: GCA_019788955.1. NCBI lineage: Eukaryota > Metazoa > Chordata > Actinopteri > Albuliformes > Albulidae > Albula > Albula glossodonta. The sequence continues at coordinate 3,364 of JAFBMS010002360.1, forward strand.
TAGGAACACAGAGACAGCACACAGAAAACAGGGCAAAATCCAGCGCTGGATACGGATTCAGATATGTGCTGCGTTACGCCTGATTATGAAATATGTGAGATAAATGATGAATGTGAAAAAGATGAAGCTGATAAATCCTCTGATGAATGTGATGATAAACAGATATGTATCTGTAAGTAAAAGAGTTTATGAATTATTTGATTTATCCTTTATATTACCCAGCATACCCCACTGAGATCAAAATCTCTCTCCCAAGAGGAACTTGACATATGACACAAAATTTCAGAAAACACAACCGCCAGCAATGAAATAAAATTTAAAAAAGCAAGTAGGATAAGGTTGTTTCTGTAAACAGTAATTAGTCAGGACTCGAGCACAGTAACACACACTCAGCCACTGCGTCATTAATTATGCTTTTAGAATCAGCAGTTGGAATTGACATGTTATGTATTTCAGATCATTTTCTAGATGGTTCCTGTACGGTTGAGTGCGACAGAAAGCCATTTTTCCCCTAATTCACTGTCAGTGTGGGTTTCACTGTCGCTCGCAGCCTGTTGCAGCATGAATTCACCGCTTTCCTCCATATTCACAGGAACTGGGTCACGCTGGCCGTGCGGAGTGATTGGCACCCCGCGTTATCGATGCCGTTTGATAAAGCCAGGGTGGAGAGGACAGCCCCTTTACACTGCTCTCGGCTCCTGCACAATGAGCTACGATTAAACGTAGATCTGCGGGAGGAAAGACCGAGAGGGCAATTAAATTTGCAGGCACTTTTCATAATTAAATGGAGATTTTCCCTCCCCCCCCCCACCTCCCCCAGGCTTGCTACGATGCAGCCAAGATTGAGTTGAGAGGAAACACGGGCCTACTCATTACCGCACACGACTCCTTTTCACAGACTGCAGAGAAAAAAAATGTAAAACTAAAGTAAAATAAAATGAATAAATAAAAAGCGTTTTTGATTTGTTGGATTTTCCAGTAGAGGAGCGTAGCTCTTGCCAGATCACGTTCGCAATGAGGGTGCGAGGCGATGAATTTTTCAGCGAGCTGTCAAAGCGCGTTGACGGGTATTCTTAGCCGTAGAAAACAAATGTGGAGTCTCTGAAACGCCAGGTCCGTCGCATGCCGACCCTCAGTGCCCCACCCACAGCAATGTTTAATCTGCTGCTGTTTTTATGTTGCCCTAATAAGTGGTCCTCAGCACTTCTCTGCTTCTACCTGTGCCTGAGACAGAGACAGCAGCATCACTACCTGTACCTGAGACAGAGACAGCAGCATCACTACCTGTACCTGAGACAGAGACAGCAGCATCACTACCTGTACCTGAGACGGACAGCAGCATCACTACCTGTACCTGAGACAGAGACAGCAGCATCACTACCTGTACCTGAGACAGAGACAGCAGCATCACTACCTGTACCTGAGACGGACAGCAGCATCACTACCTGTACCTGAGACAGAGACAGCAGCATCACTACCTGTACCTGAGACAGAGACAGCAGCATCACTACCTGTACCTGAGACGGACAGCAGCATCACTACCTGTACCTGAGACAGAGACAGCAGCATCACTACCTGTACCTGAGACAGAGACAGCAGCATCACTACCTGTACCTGAGACAGAGACAGCAGCATCACTACCTGTACCTGAGACGGACAGCAGCATCACTACCTGTACCTGAGACGGACAGCAGCATCACTACCTGTACCTGAGACGGACAGCAGCATCACTACCTGTACCTGAGACAGAGACAGCAGCATCACTACCTGTACCTGAGACAGGACAGCAGCATCACTACCTGTACCTGAGACAGACAGCAGCATCACTACCTGTACCTGAGACAGAGACAGCAGCATCACTACCTGTACCTGAGACAGAGACAGCAGCATCACTACCTGTACCTGAGACGGACAGCAGCATCACTACCTGTACCTGAGACAGAGACAGCAGCATCACTACCTGTACCTGAGACAGAGACAGCAGCATCACTACCTGTACCTGAGACAGAGACAGCAGCATCACTACCTGTACCTGAGACAGAGACAGCAGCATCACTACCTGTACCTGAGACAGGACAGCAGCATCACTACCTGTACCTGAGACAGTGACAGCAGCATCACTACCTGTACCTGAGACAGACAGCAGCATCACTACCTGTACCTGAGACGGACAGCAGCATCACTACCTGTACCTGAGACAGAGACAGCAGCATCACTACCTGTACCTGAGACGTAGACAGCAGCATCACTACCTGTATCTGAGACAGAGACAGCAGCATCACTACCTGTACCTGAGACAGAGACAGCAGCATCACTACCTGTACCTGAGACAGTGACAGCAGCATCACTACCTGTACCTGAGACAGACAGCAGCATCACTACCTGTACCTGAGACAGAGACAGCAGCATCACTACCTGTACCTGAGACAGAGACAGCAGCATCACTACCTGTACCTGAGACGGAGACAGCAGCATCACTACCTGTACCTGAGACAGACAGCAGCATCACTACCTGTACCTGAGACAGAGACAGCAGCATCACTACCTGTACCTGAGACGGACAGCAGCATCACTACCTGTACCTGAGACAGAGACAGCAGCATCACTACCTGTACCTGAGACAGAGACAGCAGCATCACTACCTGTACCTGAGACGGAGACAGCAGCATCACTACCTGTATCTGAGACAGAGACAGCAGCATCACTACCTGTACCTGAGACGGACAGCAGCATCACTACCTGTACCTGAGACAGACAGCAGCATCACTACCTGTACCTGAGACAGAGACAGCAGCATCACTACCTGTACCTGAGACAGACAGCAGCATCACTACCTGTACCTGAGACAGAGACAGCAGCATCACTACCTGTACCTGAGACAGAGACAGCAGCATCACTACCTGTATCTGAGACAGAGACAGCAGCATCACTACCTGTACCTGAGACAGAGACAGCAGCATCACTACCTGTACCTGAGACAGAGACAGCAGCATCACTACCTGTACCTGAGACGGAGACAGCAGCATCACTACCTGTACCTGAGACAGAGACAGCAGCATCACTACCTGTACCTGAGACGGAGACAGCAGCATCACTACCTGTGCCTGAGACAGAGACAGCAGCATCACTACCTGTACCTGAGACAGAGACAGCAGCATCACTACCTGTACCTGAGACGGAGACAGCAGCATCACTACCTGTACCTGAGACAGAGACAGCAGCATCACTCCCTGTAGTGTAGCAGCGAGAAAAACTCACTTTACCTTAACCTTCGCACACAGACCGATCACATTCATTAAGGTGCAAACAGTAACCCGCTAGACAATAAGCATCCTCTATGCTTAGGTTCTCCCCCCTTCTGTTTCAGTTTGGTGGTTTTCTCAGCTCTTGTGTCTGGAGATTTTCAGCTCTGCAGGTTGTTCAGTTGTGCAGATCGATCCTGTACAGATCGTATCATCTCTGAATCATCTAGACTGGGTACAGAGCGTCCACCTGTCTACACATTATTCATCCCAGTCAATATGTGCAACACTGAAAAGATCAAATGAATTCAAACAAATAAACAAATGAGCAAACAAACAGATAATTCAGTCAATGAGGTCATTTCCATCAGACAATATAGCAGCACGTGTTTCGTTTTCACATTCAGCTGCAGGACTCAAACAGCCGTTTTTTTGGGGGTTTTTTTTGAGAGATAATTGCTCAAATACAGCACACCAGGGGATCGCTGTTGCTTCTGAATTTATCCTCCACTTATTCTCAACATGGTGGTCTTGGCCTTTTCCCTCAACTCCCTGAGGTTTGGGAGCTGACGATTTCATGTGCAAACACGCTTTGGTCGTCGATTGAACCAGGAGTCACTTTCTGAAGAGCTAGAACCCCACGGCTGAGAGCGCCACTATCAGTTCAAAACCATTAAATGAATGAAGGCCCTTTGCAGCCCCACCCGTAACATGTTTCTGAAGGCCCTAGTCATTACCCATTACTGAAATATTCATACAGTTCCTTTTTGCCAATGTTGGTATATGAAGTTGTGCCAATAAATGGCAAATGAATTGAAAGTAAGTGCAGGTCAAATTCAAAGAGTGTCTGTGAGCTAAGCGGTGTGACTCACCAAGGCACAAAGGGAACCTGCAGGATTAGCCTCAGGCTAATAGCATAGAACCACAGGGGGGCGCATGAAAGAGAATACGAGGGGCCACACCGCCCCCCACCCCCACACACACCCAGGGACTCCACAAGATCTGTGATTCTCCATTCCACACAGACAGCGTAAACGCACAGTTACGACTCGTTTTACATGTATTTACTGCATGCCCTTCATCACTTTAAATGGAGAGCACAGGTCAGAAGGAGGCAACCTGCAGCTGAAATGGAGAGAGCAGGTCAGAAGGAGGCACAGGAAAGGGAGCTGTAGGTAATTAATGCAGGTAGCACAAGTGCGCTAGAGGCATGAAATACAGCAACAACATGGTGGCCAGTGCGCTAGAGGCATGAAATACAGCAACAACATGGCGGCCAGTGCACTAGAGGCATGAAATACAGCAACAACATGGCGGCCAGTGCACTAGAGGCATGAAATACAGCAACAACATGGCGGCCAGTGCACTAGAGGCATGAAATACAGCAACAACATGGCGGCCAGTGCACTAGAGGCATGAAATACAGCAACAACATGGCGGCCAGTGCGCTAGAGGCATGAAATAAAGCAACAACATGGTGGCCAGTGCGCTAGAGGCATGAAATACAGCAACAACATGGTGGCCAGTGTGCTAGAGGCATGAAATACAGCAACAACATGGCGGCCAGTGCACTAGAGGCATGAAATACAGCAACAACATGGCGGCCAGTGCGCTAGAGGCATGAAATACAGCAACAACATGGTGGCCAGTGCGCTAGAGGCATGAAATACAGCAACAACATGGTGGCCAGTGTGCTAGAGGCATGAAATACAGCAACAACATGGCGGCCAGTGCACTAGAGGCATGAAATACAGCAACAACATGGCGGCCAGTGTGCTAGAGGCATGAAATACAGCAACAACATGGTGGCCAGTGCGCTAGAGGCATGAAATACAGCAACAACATGGCGGCCAGTGCACTGGTAGAAAAGGCCAGCAAATAAATTACACATGTTTGAAACAAGGTCAACTTTCTGGGTTATCAAATTTTATTATTTTCCTGTATTCTGGGCAAAGAAACATTTAAATGCTGTTTCCCGATGAATGCGCAAGTCCTTTCAACATTCTGTTTACCACGGAAAATAGAGACAAATTATGAACAAGCTAATAACAGAAAACATGGATGGAAAATCATTCTGTTCCATTGAATTTTCATGAGATGATATGTGATGAAAATGCATTACACATGAAAATACAATGGAAGAAGCCTGCAGCTTCAGCTCAGGGCCACAGCACACCCATCTATTGTGGTTTATTTTTTTTCCATACGCTTCGCCCGAGCTTTTTATTCCTTATATGCGTCAACTCCAGCGTAAGATTTTCCAATGTGGAGCTGCCTTTGAATCTGCAAGAAAACATATAGAGAACTAAGAAAGAGAGAGACAGAGAAGGGGAGAGGAAGAGAGAGGACTGAGAGACAGCGAGAAAGAGAGAGAAGGAGAGAGGAAGAAAAAGGACTGAGAGACAGCAAGAAAGAGAGAGAAGGAGAGAGGAAGAGAAAGGACTGAGAGACAGCAAGGAAAAGAGAGACAGTAGGAGAGCGGAAGACAGATCTTTCCTAAAGATCAGATGATTTCCTAAACTCCTGGTGTACTATGTTTTGACAAAATTTGCTATTTCATGGCAATAAGAGCATTGCAAAATTATTTTAAATTGAACTGAACTGAATTGAGGTGAAGAAGCAGAGACATATATGAGGCCTGAGGTATTTCCTATATGTTTTATTTACATTCATACCATGACTTGATTAAATACTTAATTCTGATAGGTGGAGAGGGTGTTCATTATTTCTCAATAATTTCACATCTGAATTAGATCCAGCAAAAGTGGCCTCATCACAGTTCCAAATTAATACTCAAGCCACTTGAACATCATATTTCCAAAGACCACTATAATTACTGCTGACGAAAAAACATTTACTGAACAAGAGCCATTTTGTTAAATTGTATCTAAAAGTGGAACAAACCACCATGGTTTGTTAAATTTACTTCTACAGGGTGTTTTTTTTCCTTAAATAATCTGAATCCAGCACAGATATTGTGGGGTGAAAGAGTCAAAAGAGTGAAATGAGATGCTCAATCTGAGAAACACTGACAAACCACATATATAAACCGCAACCACACGGCAATAACCTGTTTCTGTGGATTTATATAAATAAACCCATGCTACATATTCAGTGATAAAACCTGCGATTTTTTGTGTAAAATGGGTTTCAAACTCCCAAGACAGAGATAACTCATTCATTGACACGCCACGCGTCTCACAGCCATGATAAAAAAGGAGCCAGATAAGCTTCTGCACTGAGAGAGAGAGACAGAGAGAGAGAGACACAGAAACTTCTCTAATTAAAAAAAGAGAAATGTGGAGCCAGTAACCTCGAGTGCAGAGAATAAAATATATTGAAGGTCATCGGCAGGTCATTGTAATGCTGCGTCTGAGCAGGAATTCAATCACGAAATCTCAGCATGACCTCAAGCTGCCTTTTAAAAAACTGTCACACACAAAGACCGGCCATGCCAGGAGAGCACAGACTGCTTACTTTTAACATGTGTACTGAATCAGTGCATGAAGGGGAAGGGAAAGGTATATTGTCAGGGAGAATGTAAGCGGGTATTCGCAAAGACACGGCCTGAGATCAGAAAATTGTACAGCAAGCTAGCAGCCAGGCAAGTGTTTACGCTGCTTTTTAGCAGTTATGTCCCACTACGGTTTTACATTTTGTACATTGCTATGATAATATTTGTTTTATATATTATTGTATGTTGTATACTGTTTATATGTGTTCATTTTGGGGCATGAAATAAGTACATAAACCTTAGCCTTTCATTTGCCTCAATGTTTTGTCCAAGAGGATGATGGGAAAATTATGTGTAGCAGGGGATGGAGAGGAGTTTTGTCCAAAGTCCCAAAAATGAAAAAGGATACATCCCCCCGCCCCCCACCCCCACCCAAACCACCCGCTGGTTCCATAGTCCTTTTCCCAGTCAGGGAGTTTGGTTTCACCAGTGTCCCACATTATTTAAACCTTTTTCTATCGCTGTTTTCCGACTGATCCCGTTTGTAGAGCTGTTCCTAAACTGAGCTGTCCTGCTTTGACAGCTGTCGTTTAGTTTCACAACCAGTCTATCTCCAGCCGGTACTGAATTATTTAAGAGGAGGTAAACAAACTTGGTTTCCGGAACAAACTTTCTAAACATAAGCGGTCTGAAAACGCCCGAGGTCTACATCCGCTGCCACCGAAAATTCGTCTGACCTGATTACTGTCAGGGATTCCTACGCACTTTCCATGGGTTTTCACGTTGTCATGGAAACTACCCCAGGTGTATTTCAGAACTTTTTTTTTTTCTTTTAGGCGGGTGATATTTTGGCCAAGAAATCGGAATGAGACAAAAAAACCTCCTTCAGGATGAGCGTCCCAGTCGAAAGCAGAGTGTGGGAGGGGGACATGGAAATGAGGCGACTCCTCTGGATTTTCCATCTCCCCTCTCCTCTCTGACCTCGCAGTGTGAAATCTCCGCCCCACCCTCCAGCACCAGCGCAGCCGGGGTAGACTGTGGGAACCGGCGCACCAATTAAAACCATGACGCAACTCCACCCTGCCTTGAGCGTCGGCAACGCCCATCTCCTCAACCACAAAGACCCTTAAATTTCCCCATCTCCGCTCGCCGTTCTCCCCGGCAGCGTTGGCACGGTTCCTCTAAATCCGCATCTCAGACTGATGTTCTTTGTTCTACAAAGCGGAAGCGGTTTCACAGCCCCTAGAAAGCCGCTTTGATAGCTGTCCCCCCGAGCCATTTGCCAAACTCATTCATTTTTCATAACCAGTCAGCCTCCAGCTCCCAGCTCCAAACGCCCATGCAGAGGGAGTCAGTGGGAGCAGACGCTCCGGGAAGAGAGGCCCTCCGCCCCCTCTCTGCTCCCTCTCTGCTCCCTCTCTGCCCCCTCTCTGCTCCCTCTCTGCCCCCTCTCTGCCCCCTCTCTGCCCCCTCTCTGCCCTCTCTCTGCCCCCTCTCTGCTCCCTCTCTTCCTGAGAGTACTACTCCAGACCCCGCGCTCCCGGCCCTAAAATGATTAACAGCCATCTCATTCTGACAGCGTTGCACAATTCCCACTTTCTTCCGCTGGGATTGGAGCGATTACGGTGAAAAAGCTGCAAATTAATTCCACAAAATAATGTTTTTACAGCAGCCCCTAAACCGGAGAGCTCCACAAAAACATGCATTGATTTTTAGCTAAGCAGCCACACCACCCTGTACCCTTCTACTGTCACACTGCTGAAGCTAAGCAGCCACACCACCCTGTACCCTTCTACTATCACACTGCTGAAGCTAAGCACACACCACCCTGTACCCTTCTACTGCCACACTGCTGAAACTAAGCACACACCACTCTGTACCCTTCTACTGTCACACTGCTGAATCTAAGCACACACCACCCTGTACCCTTCTACTGTCACACTGCTGAAGCTAAGCAGCCACACCACCCTGTACCCTTCTACTGCCACACTGCTGAAGCTAAGCAGCCACACCACCCTGTACCCTTCTACTGCCACACTGCTGAAACTAAGCACACACCACTCTGTACCCTTCTACTGTCACACTGCTGAATCTAAGCACACACCACCCTGTACCCTTCTACTGTCACACTGCTGAAACTAAGCAGCCACACCACCCTGTACCCTTCTACTGTCACACTGCTGAAGCTAAGCAGCCACACCACCCTGTACCCTTCTACTGTCACACTGCTGAAGCTAAGCAGCCACACCACCCTGTACCCTTCTACTGTCACACTGCTGAAACTAAGCAGCCACACCACCCTGTACACTTCTACTGTCACACTGCTGAAGCTAAGCAGCTACACCACCCTGTACCCTTCTACTGTCACACTGCTGAAGCTAAGCACACACCACCCTGTACCCTTCTACTGTCACACTGCTGAAGCTAAGCAGCCACACCACCCTGTACCCTTCTACTGTCACACTGCTGAAGCTAAGCAGCCATACCACCCTGTACCCTTCTACTGTCACACTGCTGAAGCTAAGCAGCCACACCACCCTGTACCCTTCTACTGTCACACTGCTGAAGCTAAGCAGCCACACCACCCTGTACCCTTCTACTGTCACACTGCTGAAGCTAAGCAGCCACACCACCCTGTACCCTTCTACTGTCACACTGCTGAAGCTAAGCAGCTACACCACCCTGTACCCTTCTACTGTCACACTGCTGAAACTAAGCAGCCACACCACCCTGTACCCTTCTACTGTCACACTGCTGAAGCTAAGCAGCCACACCACCCTGTACCCTTCTACTGTCTCACTGCTGAAGCTAAGCAGCCACACCACCCTGTACCCTTCTACTGTCACACTGCTGAAGCTAAGCAGCCACACCACCCTGTACCCTTCTACTGTCACACTGCTGAAGCTAAGCACACACCACCCTGTACCCTTCTACTGCCACACTGCTGAAGCTAAGCAGCCATACCACCCTGTACCCTTCTACTGTCACACTGCTGAAGCTAAGCAGCCATACCAGCCTGTACCCTTCTACTGCCACACTGCTGAAGCTAAGCAGCTACACCACGCTGTACCCTTCTACTGTCACACTGCTGAAGCTAAGCACACACCACCCTGTACCCTTCTACTGCTACACTGCTGAATCTAAGCACACACCACCCTGTACCCTTCTACTGTCACACTGCTGAAGCTAAGCAGATGCAGGTCTATGGGGTAATGCAGTAGCTGTTGGCCAAGGATGTCTCAGCTGTGTCTTCTTGGTGCAGTCTTAGTCCTATGTTTTACATGGCCTGATGAAAGCAATGACCACACAAACATGTCTTTTTAATTGTTAATTGAACACAGACATAGGAGCAAATTGTGTTGCTCACCAGATCTGTGAGTTTTTCCATAAATCCAAGTCCAGAGGCAAGGGTTGTTCATAAACATTGTATCATTTTTTTAACCTCTTAATGGATCATGCAAGGATTGATTGTGTGTAGCTGAATCAGTTCTCTTAAATTCTGAATCCAGCAGTAAGAAAAGAACCAAATGAGAAAATAGTTAAGATGATTATGAAACAAAAGAAAAACCTTTTGGTTTGAAAATACCGTTTGCATTTTGAAAGGGGGCAGATTCATTACTTTGAACTGCACTGATTTAACCAGGATTTATAAGCATGTATTACAAGTGTTGTAGGCATGAGACAACAGACTAACTATTGTAATAATACAGTAATAACACACTAAACTACTGGGTCACTGTAATTAGGGGTTGAATTTGATTCGGAACTGAATATGTTTGTCAGGAATGGGGAGTGTGTGTGTGTGAGTGTGTGTGTGTGTGTGTGTGTGTGCGTGTGAGTGTGCGTGTGTGTGTGCGTGTGTGTGTGCGTGTGTGCGTGTGCGTGTGCGTGTGCGTGTGCGTGTGCGTGTGCGTGTGCGTGTGTGTGTGTGTGTGTGTGTGTGTGTGTGTGTGTGTGTGTGAGAGTGAGGGTGAGTGTGTGTTTGGTGTGGGTGTGTGTGTGAGTGTGTGTGTTTTTGTGTGTGTGTGTGTGAGTGTGTGTGTGATGTGTGTGGTGTGTGTGCGTGTGTGTGTGCTTGTTGTCGTGTGGTGTGTGGTGTGTGGTGTATGTGTGGTGTGTGTGTGTGTGTGTGTGTGTTGTGTGTTGGGTTGTGTGGTGTGGTGTGAGTGTGTGTGTGCGAGTGTGTTGGTGTGTGTGTGGTGTGTGTGTGTGTGAGTGTGAGTGTTGTTGTGGGTGTGTGTTTGTGTGTGTGTGTGAGTGTGAGTTTGGTGTGTGTGTGGGTGTGTGTGGGTGCGTGTGCGTGTGGGTTGTGTGTGTGGTGTGTGAGTGTGGTGTGGTGTGTGTGTGTGTGTGTGTGTGTGTGTGTGTTGTCGTGTGCTGTTGTGTGTGTTGTGTTGTGTGTGTGTGAGTGTGCGTGTGCGTGTGGTTGGTGTGTTGTGCGCGTGTTTGTGTGGGTGTGTGTGTGCGTGTGCGTGTGAGTGTGTGTGCGTGTGAGTGTGCGTGTGCGTGTGCGTGTGCGTGTGCGTGTGCGTGTGCGTGTGCGTGTGCGTGTGCGTGTGCGTGTGCGTGTGCGTGTGTGTGTGTATGTGGCGGGGGTGCAGGAGTGGGTGCTGGGGGGGAGGAGGAGGTAGTCCCAAGCCTTGTAGCTCTGGGGCATCGTTTCAAAAAGGCTGAACTGTCAGGACATACATAGTTATATTCAGGATCCACAGGAGGAATCCTTGAAATCCCACAGTGCCCCCTAGGGGTGTGGAGGAATAAATAATGCAGCAAAGTCAGAGTCTGATCAGAGGGTGGCCATTTAAAAACCACTCCTTCTGATGAACTTCCCCTCGGCATTGTGGGCCATTTGGAATCGGGATGTACCTCCTGAGCTCAGTGATTAGAAGCCAGATTCTGCTGGCTGCACTTTTTCAAAATTCTCCTCAAAACGTGAAATTAATTACACATGATGCTGGAGCCCAAGATCAGATTTTTCGGGTAGATCATGAAACTTTACAGAAATCTAAAATTACTGGGTTTCAGTACAGGCGATATAGTTACACATGACCTTTTCCATCTCAAAGGCAAAGAGATACAGATGTGCAAATCTAAACAGCATTAGAACATACATCCTGAGTTTACAGGCCATAATCAGCCTGCCAGGTGCATATACACCTGTTTAATCATGTGTTATTCATACAAAAAGACCTCAGACTGGGTTGTTTCTAATAAGGGAATACAGTGACACTAAAAAATCACTCCTTTTAAACATGCACAGGTGCTTCTATCCTTTGATGTGATTTATATTAACTACAAATCTAAAATCAGAAAAAACAGGATGCTTCTATTTTGTTTTTCCCCCACTCATATGAAATATATTTCTTAGGCATGAGATGTGCTCATATTATATTTCCCGAAGGCGTAGTTTCCATCATTTTCTCGCGCATCGTCGTCGTCACAGGCTGGCTTCTGCTGAGTGAGCCGCAGCTTTCCCCAGGGTGCCATCAGCTCGGCGCCTGTCAGACAGAGCCCTTTAAAACAGGTGGCAATCAAAACATTATATATGACACCCTGTCACCAAATTAGGCCTAACAAGCTGAATTGATTTCCACAGCACAGTCACCACCATTAATGAAAGACAGTTTTTAGGTGCTTTAATCAATGGCAAAGTTTAAGTTTAACATGATGTATTTTCTTCACCTCTACAAATATTAGTCATTTTGCGGATGTGTTGGTGGCTTAATATATCTGGTGGAGTGAAGCAAGCTTGAAGTTAAAGCATCTTTTTTGTAAGCATGTACAGTATCTCAGATACTGATGAACATGGAGGGATATTGGAACAGTAGAGGAATGCTGGGATACTGGAGGGGTGCTGGCATATTAGAGGAAACTTAATAGTTCATTCCGAATAGAATCTTAATTGTGACATCACAATTAAGATTAATTTCCATTTGACTCAATCATGACTTGACGTTATCAGCTTCTATAGCCAGTCTGAGCTTTTTCACACAGGATCCTTCCCTCTTAATGTTTTTTATGTTTCGACAAACAGAGCAGGTTGGCAAATTATCAGCACTGCCAGCCAGCCAATCAGGGCTGTGTTTCATTAATCTGAATACACCACATCCACTCGAACAGCCTGTTCATTTCAAGGGGAGAAATAGCCGCAGGGAAATACATGATTAAAAACATGTATTGATGTTTTTCCATTCAAAAAATACATTCATTTTGTATGTAGCCAGGAATGACTTAACATCAAAACTGACATCGCACTATGAGGACCCCCCCCCCAAACCCCCACCCAGTTAGTTTACTCAGTGAAGTCAGTGTTTGGCCCGACCCCCCAGGGAAACCAAAGCTGACACAGTCTCCGCTCTGCCCTGAGGTCCGGAGCTCACTGAGTCCGTCATGAGTCTGATGGTGAAGCTGCATCTGTAGCGGCTGCAGCGGAGGGAAGCTCATTTGGCATTTTGGGCACGGTGCCCTACCCAGCACAGCCCGCGTCCCACAATGCAACAGTCTCCAAGCAGTCAAACAGCTCCAGTTGGAAAAAAGACTGAATGAAAAGATACAAAAGATGGCACAAAGGCTCTGTCGCACACAGGCCTGTCTGAGCCAGGGAAAACACCATGGGGGGGGCGGGGGGCTTACACAACACCCCCCCCCCACTCTATCTTTTGCTCTCTCCATCTCCCAGTCCTCCTCCTTTTGAGGAGCGTATAAAAGAATATCTGATGTAGACCCAGCGCCGGAGCGACTGAGTCTCCACTCTAAAGGAATCATAAATGACGTATGCAGCAGCTCACCCTCTCTCTATAGCCAGAGTACGCAATCACACTTATACTCTCACGCTTATGCACACATATATAAATACACACAAACACACACTTATGCATGCACACAGGCATACATGCATCTATATAAATATATATATGCGCATGCACACACAGAAACATGTACACACATACTCATGCACACAAACTTATAAACATGCTGACATATTTATAAACACAAACACTAATACATACTCATGTATGCACACATTCTCAAACATAAACACAATCACACACACATACACACACACACACTCTCACTCACATACATACAAACACACACACAATCCTGACCAATGGGAGCACAGCTTTTGACTCCAGGCTTTTCTCCAGCTGTATAAATGAGTCTCAGGATGAGAGTGCTGCATTCTTGTATCCAGCCATATAAGTGGAGGGTGTGTAGAAACGTTCAGTGTGTAAGTGGAGGGTGTGTAGAAACGCTCAGTGTGTAAGTGGAGGGTGTGTAGAACGCTCAGTGTGTAAGTGGAGGGTGTGTAGAAACACTCGTTGTGTAAGTGGAGGGTGTGTAGACACGCTCGGCGTGTACGTGGAGGGTGTGTAGACACGCTCGGCGTGTAAGTGGAGGGTGTGTAGACACGCTCGGCGTGTAAGTGGAGGGTGTGTAGACACGCTCGGCGTGTACGTGGAGGGTGTGTAGACACGCTCGGCGTGTACGTGGAGGGTGTGTAGACACGCTCGCCGTGTAAGTGGAGGGTGTGTAGACACGCTCGGCGTGTAAGTGGAGGGTGTGTAGACACGCTCGGCGTGTACGTGGAGGGTGTGTAGACACGCTCGGCGTGTACGTGGAGGGTGTGTAGACACGCTCGGTGTGTAAGTGGAGGGTGTGTAGACACGCTCGGCGTGTACGTGGAGGGTGTGTAGACACACTCGGCGTGTAAGTGGAGGGTGTGTAGACACGCTCAGTGTGTACGTGGAGGGTGTGTAGACACACTCGGCGTGTAAGTGGAGGGTGTGTAGACACGCTCGGTGTGTAAGTGGAGGGTGTGTAGACACGCTCGGTGTGTACGTGGAGGGTGTGTAGACACGCTCGGTGTGTAAGTGGAGGGTGTGTAGACACGCTCGGTGTGTACGTGGAGGATGTGTAGACACGCTCAGCGTGTAAGTGGAGGGTGTGTAGAAACACTCGTTGTGTAAGTGGAGGGTGTGTAGACAAGCTCGGTGTGTAAGTGGAGGGTGTGTAGACACGCTCGGTGTGTAAGTGGAGGGTGTGTAGACACGCTCGGTGTGTACGTGGAGGGTGTGTACACACGCTTGGTGTGTAAGCTGTTCTGGAGAAGAGCAACTCTCTGTACGTACATGTGATGCCTATGATTCTTTGGCTGTGGTGGTAAGAAAAGGAAACTATGGAGTGAAAAACGCTCTGAGTAAATGACTACAATGTGCAGATAACAGGTGCCGTTCATGCTGTCAGCGTTTACACATTTTCTCTGCAAATAAGGCCCCTGTTGGATTGAAGATGACACACAGACAGGTGGCTAATATCGCAGTGTCATTATGACACCCAAGAATGACATCCAAAATTAGGATCGAGTGACATGCCCTAACGTAATTCTAATTTATCGAAGTGTACAAGTGTGACATGGCCCCCTGCACTCCAACACAAATATTTATTTTCCAAACTTCCGATAATGTAAACACAATATTGATTATGTAACAGGTTATTGCGCAAGAGGTTTTAGATAATCTGCTTCAGATGGCTGACTTGATAATAATAATAAAAACACAGGAAAAGAGCGTCACACTCTGCTGCTCTGAGTTATGTTAGAGGTGTTGCGTTATGTCATCAGGGCATGATGTGTGTCTGTCTCTCTCTCTCTCTCTTTCTGGGAGAAGAGAGGATGAGGAGAAAGAAAGAGGGGTGTTATATAACGTGTGACCGGTGCCAGCGCCCCTGCCGGCGGCCGCAGCGCGGGACCCAGGTGCTGTTTACGCTCGGAGTCAAGCGCAACAGCCCGGCCGGAGCAGACCACTCATCCTTCCGCCCATCGGCATGGAGACCGGCCAACCCGCCACTTCGCTGTGTGACTCCATCCATCGCCACAGTAACACACGCGGCACGGCTCGGGCGCAGGCACGCACTCAGCCTGGCGGCTTGGCGGTCCTGTCCTCCCGACGACCAATCAGAACGCCGTTTGATTCAGTCTGGGTTTACTGGAGGTTTAGGAGCTGCCCTTAGTACGCCCTTAGAACAGTGTGGAAAGACAGAAAAAAACATAAACGCCTCCAA
This sequence comes from Albula glossodonta, assembly GCA_019788955.1. NCBI lineage: Eukaryota > Metazoa > Chordata > Actinopteri > Albuliformes > Albulidae > Albula > Albula glossodonta. The sequence continues at coordinate 19,123 of JAFBMS010002360.1, forward strand.
CGCAAGTCCAGCTAAGACGGTCAGAAAGCAGAAGTGCCTGCGTGGTTTTTAAATTGCATTTCACAAAGACAGACAAACTCCTGGAGGCAGGTATCATTTACCTGCAAAGAGCATGTCATCGTGCTCTGAGCAGTGGCTACCTTCAATGTCCCGTAACAGTGGGAACATATGCAGCTGCAGGGACAACATCAAAAACATCGAAATATATATGAAAACACAACGCACTCAACTCCAGGTAAACCAGCCTGCTGAGGGAATTTGATAGTAGTTGGTATAGGAGGTAATGCTGATTCAAATTTTCAAGTATTCTACCTGCAGGTACATGGTCCTCCACTGATTTCTAGACATCAATGGAAGTTGCTGTTAGTCGATTTGCTGTTCCAGTAGACAAAGGAATCTGCAAAGAAGTAATCTTTGGATGCACAGTGTATCATTATGAAAAATGAGAGTGATGCTGGGTGAAGTACCGCTGCAGTGAACGTAAATTGTTGGGTTTGGGGGTTCTGTTCCCGCTGAGAGAGCTGGGGTACCCTTGGGCATGATGCATAATCAAAGCGCTTATGTAATCGCCAAGCCGTACGCATGATCACTATCTCAAACCATAAGCTGAGAGAAGTCACCCTGGATTATGCCTGCCTGCTAAAGCCCATGAAATAATGACTGAGTTTTTTAAAGGGTGATCTTTAGTGTCCATCCATGCGGCCCAAATCAGCCTAAATTTAAACAAAGTCTGATAAACTCCATGATCTAATGGAACAGCGTCTCTGTGTCTGATGAGGATGAGGTGGACTGCGCTCTCCGGCCTGCTTTTCTGGGCTGTTTGAATCAAGCCATAGCTGTATTCCATATCTGCAAATATTAAATTAATCTGCAAATATTTACCCACAACACAGACATCTGTCACGGGGACCAAGCCTGGCATGAGAACAGAGGGGAGACGTTTAAAAAAGCAACTTCGTCATTTTCGCTTTGTACACTGCAGCCTCTGTAGGCAAAATTCACATAAAAGTCCATTTTAATAAAAGATGATTCTGGGAAAAAATGTTGTTTTTTGTCTCATCATTGTAATACACTGACACAGGGAGGCCTTATACTGTGGCTTTGTGTGGCAGGCTTACACTGCTCTGCTATGAGCCTGGTGACAGCAGTGCAGTGGGGGGTGAGTATGTATGTACGTATGTGGGACAGATGTCTGTGCATGTGCTTTTGTGATCAGTGTCTTTACCGCGTGAGCTACCCAGGGGCCCCTGGCTCTGCTGTTCGATGGTGTGACTGCAGCCGCGGTCTGTCGGTACAGACTCATATTTCATAATGCTACAGCACTCAGCGTCATGGGCATTCTGCGTTGTCATGGTAACCCCTGATGATGGTGACGGGGGGCTGGGGGTGGGGTGGGGTGGGGTGGGGGGGGTGCTGCTGTAGCTAGTTCCTTTTAGTGCTCGAGACTCTCATCTTCCAGTGAACAGTGCACGTCCGGACCCCTCTAGCGCCCTGGCAAGCTTAGCTGCCCTGAGCTCCCATTCCCAGCACCGTGTGTGATTGTCTATTTACTCAAGTTTCTTTAATTAAAGCCACCGAAGAGCTGCCGCAATAACGGAGAGAATTAGGAGAGTAATAAACTGTTGCACTCATTTTCACTCGGGTTCTGTGCCTGCAAGCCCAGAGTCTCAGATATATGCAGTGAATATGCTCCGGGACTGTTATTATACAGCACTGTTATCGTTATTGTTATTGCATAATTAATCCATCAGCTGTGTTAGTTTTTATTTGTTTTCTCGTGATCCAGAACACCGCAGAGGCAGAACTGCTGAGACCTCAGGCCTGTTTGCTGACGCCGTTTTGAAATGTGAGGAAATTCAACCCTGTGCTACGTGAGCGCAGACATCTTGCAGGCGCATGGAAGCAGCACATGGTTACACGGTTATCTAACTACTGTCTCCATTGTGGCCACCCAAATTCAGTGATGGGTTTTATTCATAAGCCGAAGCGCAGGTAATACTCGTGAACAGCCACGTGTAGGTGGCAGCTTCGTAGTGCTAAGTGTAGACACAGGGTAACTTTTCAGGGTCGGAGAAATCCTCCTCACTCGGAAACGCCCCACAGGCGACCTCTGCCAGGGAAAGTCAGCGTTTGAGCGTTCCCCACGGTGTGCCAGAGAGGGCACATCTGGAGAGGAGCGCGGCGGGGCGCAGGGCATCCATACAGAGCCCCGGATAACTGTGACAGGTCACTTACGAGGAGAGCCCCTCGCAGACATGCTCCTGTAGGAGCACAGTTAGTGAGAAAGGACACAGAGCACTGATTCATTTCCACAGACTGGAGCCAGGAACGGGCCCAAGATTACAAGACAGTGGTTGGTAAAAAAAAAACTGAAACGATTTAAGCAAGGGTAGCGTTTAAAGGCTGATTTGTGGATGGCGCTCTGGCCAGACGCACAGAGAGAGACCCACTCCACAAGCCTCTGAATTCTGGATCCGCTCCCCTCGGTCCTCCCCCGGTCCTCCCCCGGCCCACGAGCACGAGACTGAACCTCCGCCAGCCACTGATGGGCCACCATGTGTTGTGTAGGAGGGCAACCACAGAAATTATGGGATGGGGCTGCTGGTGTTACGTAAGCGCGAGCTGTGAAATGCATCGTCTTTTCTGGCATGGGATGCCAGTGCTAATGCTAACGCCAAGTGCTACAGGTGAGGCTGTGTGTCCGATGCAGACAGGTGTTTGAACAGGTAGCCCTGAACAGGTGTTTAAACAGGTAGCCCTGAACAGGTGTTTAAATAGGTAGTCCTTGTTGCAGGTATTTAATTAAGTACCAATGACAGGTATCTAAACAGGTAGCCCTGATTCAACCACTAGCCCCGTGTGTGTGTAAGTGTGAGTGTGTGTGTGTGTGTGTGTGTATGGGTGGGGGAGGGGAGGGAGGGGCAGTGTGTGAGAATAGTATGCGTGTGTGTGAGTGTGTGTGTGTGTGGGGGGGGGGGGGTGGGGGGTGATGTTCGCTCAGCCCATGTGCACGCAGGTCCTGTTATTTCATTACAGAGAAACTGGGGAAAAATCCAATCTCACACACAGTGCTGTCCCCAACACACACTCACTCACTTACTCACTGTTTTCCTTTTTTTCCCATAAATTAAATGAGTGAAAAATGAAAAACCAGATATATTCATAAAGGATCAGTGCTGTGCGTTTTCCACTTCAGGTGAGGATAAAGGGCCCTAAATAACACAGCAGCATCACCATAATCCATCATTAATGAAACTGTCTCACACACTGCGGCTCATTCTAAAACCTCATCACAGGGGCACAGGGTAATAAGAGGGGACTCAACGTTCCTCCCAAAAGAAAAAAACAAATAAGTAAAACACCGCGATCCAAACAGAGCTCACAGACTGCTCAGGCGGCACCCTGAGTTGCCGGTGACTGAAAATAGAACATTAACCAATTTATGAAACATTATAATTCGTGAGCAGTGTCCTCGAGGCTGCATGTCGGGCTCAGGTACATCCTTGAAGCCAGGAGGAGGTAAGCACTGGGAGCCTCTCCTCTTCAGCCTCAAGTGCTGCTGCGTGCACCACATAAAGACCTGAAGCCTCTTTCCCTCTCTCTCCTTCCCTCCCTCCCTTCCTCGCTCCCCCTCTCCCTCCAAGCGGCGATCCCCAACTCCGTCACTGCATTCTTTCCGAAGCAGAGGTTCGATTATGTCCGCTTTTCGCGAGTTTTGATGAGGAGGAGGACGAGGGGGGAGAGGAGGAGAGAGAGGCAGCAGCCGTACCTGCATCAGACCCATCACAGCTCCCAGCATGCCATGGGGGGGCAGAAAACATGCACAAGGACGCTGCGCTGCAAGTTCCCCCCCCCCCCCCCCCCCCCCCCCCCCCCCCCTTGAAGGAGCAGCTCAATAAAGGAGCAGCTCACTAAGAGTAGCTCACTAAAAGAGCACTTGCTACAAAAGCACCACACTAATAGAGCAGCTCAGTACATGAGCACCTCGCAAAAAGAGCAGTTCAGTAAATGAGCAGCTTGCAGTTGGAGAAGCTCACCCTGACACCAGCCCCCCTGAGCCACAGGGATCATTGCCTGACTATGGGGGGGTCTGACCAATCCTGGAAGGGTGGCCGGTCCGCAGGCAGAGATCGCTACGGCTAGGGCACCAGAGCGCTGTCAGGGCTGTGGGTGAGAAGGTGAGGGTGCCAGGGCTGGCACTGAGAGGGTGAGGGTGGCAGAGCTGGAGCTGAGAGGGTGACGTGCCAGGGAGCTCAGCTGGGTCCTGACTCACTACTGCTGCTGCCGCCTGAGTGGAATGAAGTGAGCAACCAGCAGCATGCACTCACACAGCCAGGAGACTAGCACAGACCAGTGCACACTCAGAAAGCCAGGAGACTAGCACAGAGCAGTGCACACTCAGAAAGCCAGGAGACTAGCACAGAGCAGTGCACACTCAGAAAGCCAGGAGACTAGCACAGAGCAGTGCACACTCAGAAAGCCCGGAGACTAGCACAGAGCAGTGCACACTCAGAAAGCCAGGAGACTAGCACAGAGCAGTGCACACTCAGAAAGCCAGGAGACTAGCACAGAGCAGTGCACACTCAGAAAGCCAGGAGACTAGCACAGAGCAGTGCACACTCAGAAAGCCAGGAGACTAGCACAGAGCAGTGCACACTCAGAAAGCCAGGAGACTAGCACAGAGCAGTGCACACTCAGAAAGCCAGGAGACTAGCACAGAGCAGTGCACACTCAGAAAGCCAGGAGACTAGCACAGAGCAGTGCACACTCAGAAAGCCAGGACACTAGCACAGAGCAGTGCACACTCAGAAAGCCAGAAAGCTCAGAAATGCACCTGTTCAAGTGCATGCACATGCACACACACACACACACACACACACAGATGTAACCTTTCAGTACAGTTTTTTCTACTCTATATATCGGATATGTCTGTCCAGATTGGGCAACCTGAGGCCTGTGAAGACCATTTTAATTGGTTACTAAAGGAGTAATTACAGAAGGTTGTAGCTCAAACAACTAATCCATAAATCAACCCTGTAATCACACAAGAGGTTTTCAGGAGGTGCAAATTAACATTTTAAAAATAATAAGAAATTGACCCGATACAAGAACAACAAATAAACCAACTAAATAAAAAAGCATAGTAATAAAACTATTGAATTTGTATCAGATAAACCTTAAAGTGCCCAGATATTCATTTATTTATCAATTTATCCATCTGATAAATACATGTTTAAACAAAAATGCATATACTGCACAAAGCAAGAATCGAATTTATTGTGCAATTCATGCACAAACACAAAAGGGGTTCAGTGGACGGGTTACATACATGCTTCCAATGGGAATAAAAATACTGAGGGATAAATTGCTGAAACCACCACGTTGATAAAACACCAGAGCTTTGTGCGAAGAAGAGATTCTCTGGGCAGGATTTGCTCATAATACACACACCGGGCAACCTGCTGAAAATCAGTTGGAAAAGACACAGCCAACAAGAAGTAAAAACGTTTCATGATACGTGGTGTATTGATTTACCCAAAAGCTTGCTCATATCATTTGTCACCAAAATGCAAAATTAATTTCCTCCGAACGGCTCTACAAGAATCAAAGAACGCGCATGACTCCGAACTGCAGACTGCAAGTGACGTAATTTCACTTTGGGCCAATCCGTGCGCTTCAGTCGCAGCGCCAAGCTCCGTATATTCATCTGTTGATGAACTGTCGCTGTCTTTTCAGCACCGCGGCGTTTACGCTCGGAACTGCTACTTATCTAACAAAGTCTTTGTTGTTAGCGGATCTTTACTCTTTTGTATTGTTTTTTATTGAGTTTAGGATATTCTCGTTTTTTCATCATATGAAGAGCAGCAAAATAGTCAATTATAATTTGCTTTATAATGATAAATACGTAGCTGTGCGTTTCCTGTGCAGATACAAAACGACTTACTGCTCTCGTACTGTTAAATCTCCTTCAATTTTGCGGATTATTTTAAATATCCAGTCAATTGATTTAAATGTTCTTTTGACAGTTCTGAAGATTTGAACGTTAACCGTCTTATTCTTTTCTGTTCCGTGACCTAACTGAAGGCTATTTCAAAATATAAAGTTTACTAATACTTATTCATTACATTCGGCACCAGGGATTCCTAACATCACTGGGACTAGTGTGCATATGTGAGGGAAGTTAAACTGTCGCTACAACCTGTGATAGGGCTACAGTGACCTTTATTCTGGCTGCCGGCATGGTCCTCTTAGTCGTGGGACTGTTGGTCCTTTACGCACTGGGCGGTGGGAGAGTTGCGCGCGGTCATGACCCCACCAAAGGTACTCGCTTTGTTTGCAGCGCGATCCCCAAAAACGTGGACCCGAGCTGCTCGCTTCCACCGAACCCTGTGCAGAGCACGAGCGCCCAGGAAGACGAGCTGAGGGGCTCCGTCACGCAGCTGCGGGAGACCGTCCTGCAGCAGCGCGAGACCATCGTGGGCCAGCAGGGTACCATCAAGGAGCTGACCGCCAAACTTTCGCGCTGCGAGGCAGCCGCACTGGACTCGCCGCGCGATGGAAAATACAGGGGCCAGGGGGGCTCGTGGGGGAGAGACTACGGCAAAAACACCATGGGAGACCTCCCTCGAGACCCAGCTGAGACCATCGACCACCTCGGGAAGACCATGCAGGGTCTGAAGGATCGGTTAGCCAATCTGGAGGTAAGATTTTTTTTGGGGGACTGATGTTTTTAAGGTGCGCCAGGGGACGAGTAAGGGGTACCCAGATACGCGTGTTGGAGTGCAGGCTTTTCTGTGCTCGTTACCAATGCTACATTTACGCGCTGCTCTGGGTTCACTGTCTGCAAAACCATTTAGAATTACAAATTGTGTGGAGGACGTGGAGGAGGTGGATGAAAGTAATAGTATTTGTTAAATTGCATAGTAAAATATACAAAATGTATTCAAGAGCTGAAGGGGAACAGTCTAATGACAGGCTGAATTGCTTTCTACCAAACCATTAAACATTGATTTTAAAGGGAATACAATGGCGGACGAATTGCCTGTGGTTGTATTGCATTAGATTGCATTAGATGTGTTTTTAACTAGGGCGACATAGGAACATAATTTATGAGTGCTGGGTAATGCATCATTTTCAACTGTCGGTCTTTCTCATCTTCTTCGCCACTTTAAACTCTTTTTCCTCTTGAATTGAAAAGTGATATCCAGACATTCGTCCTGATTAAGTAACAGGCATTTTGGTAAGATAACATTTAAGTTAACGGCTGATTCGGTAAGCTAACCTTTAAGGAATCCAATTTTACCGTGTTATTCATACTTAATACAACGTGCTTGGCAATCCTCTGAGTTTGCTAATGTGGTCTGAATCTATCGCAGACTTTGAACGGTTACCTGTAGCCTTATAGCCACACGTGACCAAAATGTACAAGATCATATAGAATTAGACGTTTGGTAAAACATTTGAGAAAAATGTTCAAGTGAAAGGTTTAAAATGCAAAATGGTCTTCCTCTGTGCCAGTCTAGTGTTAGAGCTGCCGACTGGGGATGGCTGTCTTTCTGGAACAAGAAATGACTGACAAATGATGGAGCTCAAACCATACTCATGCACACATTCTGTAATGCATACTGTGGGTCAAACCATACTCATGCACACATTCTGTAATGCATACTGTGGGTCAAACCATACTCATGCACACATTCTGTAATGCATACTGTGGGTCAAACCATACTCATGCACACATTCTGTAATGCATACTGTGGGTCAAACCTTACTCATGCACACATTCTGTAATGCATACTGTGGGTCAAACCTTACTCATGCACACATTCTGTAATGCATACTGTGGGTCAAACCTTAGTCATGCACACATTCTGTAATGCATACTGTGGGTCAAACCTTAGTCATGCACACATTCTGTAATGCATACTGTGGGTCAAACCTTACTCATGCACACATTCTGTAATGCATACTGTGGGTCAAACCTTACTCATGCACACATTCTGTAATGCATACTGTGGGTCAAACCTTACTCATGCACACATTCTGTAATGCATACTGTGGGTCAAACCATACTCATGCACACATTCTGTAATGCATACTGTGGGTCAAACCTTACTCATGCACACATTCTGTAATGCATACTGTGGGTCAAACCATACTCATGCACACATTCTGTAATGCATACTGTGGGTCAAACCATACTCATGCACACATTCTGTAATGCATACTGTGGGTCAAACCTTACTCATGCACACATTCTGTAATGCATACTGTGGGTCAAACCTTACTCATGCACACATTCTGTAATGCATACTGTGGGTCAAACCTTACTCATGCACACATTCTGTAATGCATACTGTGGGTCAAACCATACTCATGCACACATTCTGTAATGCATACTGTGGGTCAAACCATACTCATGCACACATTCTGTAATGCATACTGTGGGTCAAACCATACTCATGCACACATTCTGTAATGCATACTGTGGGTCAAACCTTACTCATGCACACATTCTGTAATGCATACTGTGGGTCAAACCTTACTCATGCACACATTCTGTAATGCATACTGTGGGTCAAACCTTACTCATGCACACATTCTGTAATGCATACTGTGGGTCAAACCATACTCATGCACACATTCTGTAATGCATACTGTGGGTCAAACCATACTCATGCACACATTCTGTAATGCATACTGTCGGTCAAACCTTACTCATGCACACATTCTGTAATGCATACTGTGGGTCAAACCATACTCATGCACACATTCTGTAATGCATACTGTGGGTCAAACCTTACTCATGCACACATTCTGTAATGCATACTGTGGGTCAAACCTTACTCATGCACACATTCTGTAATGCATACTACAGACACTGATATTAAAAGCTGCTGTGTCATGAGACCATCATAGACCACAAGTCATTCAAAGCATGAGAAGGAAAGCCACGGTCAATTTAAGACCTTATTTCAGTGGTTATATGTAGTCTAGGTGGAGCTTGAAAAACCAGCCTACCATTTTATGTTGACTGGAATGGAGGGTATATTGGTGAATTTGTGTAAAATCGTGAATACCCTTATTCATAACTGTGCTCAGTGATCGCTCACGGGCCCACCCATGCTCCTTCCCATACAAAACAGGCAGAGATCCATACCAATGGATCAATCCAGTCCGGCCCGTTCCTTCTCCAGCTAATCCCACAACAGCTTTCCATCTAACAGCACATGAAGAGTCATGTCAGTCTTGAGTGTTGCTGCTGGTCTACCTTCACAGCATTCTCAGTGTTAATTTAACTCTGACAGGGATACATGGGGACCATAAGCCTGGGTCCTGTATGGGGGTAACAGTCCTGAAGGATTCAGCAGGTCCAGGGACCCAGAGATTTTCGCCAGTGTCATTGGTGTGATAATGGGGGAGCCCAGAGTGATATCTGTCTTTGGGGTGCAAGAATCCCGGCAGTTCCTCTAATCACATGTGGTCTGTCACATGACGGTTAACTGTCAAAAGTATATTAAACATGGTATATTTTCCTGTGCGCTAAAAACTCTTGAATCTGTGAGACAAAATCAGGCCCCTTAGAGAAGGGGAGGGTTCCAGCCTTTGACTGTGGCTCAGCTCAGTCTACAGTCAGGCTAGGTGCACTCGTACCATTGGTCTACTCAGCCTGGCTGCTTCCCAGGCACACAGCAGATCCATGCTCTTTGATATGCTCCTGTATCCCCCTCCGTGCCCTAGGGACACAGATAAAAGCTCTCTTTAAAGATACAAAACTGCGTTTATGGTTCCCACGGAGAGACCAGACATCAGTAGTAAGGTGGTTGAGTCAGTGAAGCGGCTTCAGGTGCTTTCATCCTGAAGATTATGACATGACCTGGGGCCAATTTTCCCTACCAAGGGCCTATTTTCATAAAGCATCTCAGAGCAGAAGCACTGACCTGGGATCAGCGTTCCCCTGTCTATATCCCAGAATTCCCCTGTCTATATCCTAACCTAATCTAGGAGGGGATAAACACAAATCACTGTCACCTCTGAGCTACAAGCCAAGCTCCATAATAATTATACAACACTCTTGTCTAATTTTAGACAGAAATTTGAAATCAGAGGGATCCTAATTGCTGAAAAGAACAGAAAGACAACAACCTGTAAATGTCCAAGAATGTGACTTTAACAAAATGTGGCATGCAGAGTGTTTTACAAAACCCTGAACATTCCAGTTAAGAGAGGCCTGAAGGTAAACCACAATGATGCAGTTTAATGTCTGCAGGATGCTGTCTGTTTTTCTGAGGACAGGAATAACTGACTAATGACCGAGCTCAAACTTACACATGCACAAATTTTACAAAGCAAACTACAAGGATGCAGATATAAATAGCCACTGTACGATTTAACAGCGCTTTGATGGAACAGTTCTTACAGGCCTTGTGAAACACAAATCCAGGATCTGGCTTTAAGTGTCCTCCTTACCATGGACAAGAGGGTGGGAGAATTACACCAAAACCTCACTTATTTCATTGTTTATGTCTATTCCATGTGGAGATTAAATAACTAACATAATCATTTGGATGTGGCTTGAGTTTACCTCTGGTCTAGGCTTGGGATGGCCATGGACTCTGTTGTAGCCTGATTTGAATGTTGTATGTTGGGGTAGCAGAATGCCAGCAACTTACAGATGAATTATTACATACACAGCACCATGACAAAATGGACCCCGACCCCCC
>JAFBMS010000237.1:0-25000 GCA_019788955.1 Albula glossodonta
CCCAAAAGCAGGGCAAGCATCTCCCACGAGGTAACCATGGAAACTCCACTACAAGAAGAGGAGGAGGAGGGGAAGGGAAAGAAAGGGGCCGTAGGGTCGATCCCTGTTAGCCCTTCTGTGGGGATCTCCCCCAGCTCAACCTCCGAGCCCCTCGCCCAGGGGGGCCAAGCCCCACAGACACCGCTGCCCACCCCCACTGCTCTGCTGGGGCAGGACAAGCCCCCTGCTGAGAAGAAAGCAGCACCGTGCAGCCTCGCCACTGACCCAGGCAAGATGGCGGATGGCCGGGGCACAAAGGTGATTGTGCTGGAGCAGGAGATCGGTGGGAGGGGGGAGGAACGTCAGAAGAGCTCCCCAGAAACCACCAGCCGCCGCAAGATGGCCGCCGTGTTGTCGCACGCACCGGACCCCCCGGCCCCGGCCGCAACAGCGCCCCCTGCTGAGCCACACCTGCCAGCGCAGGAGCGGGAGAAGAGGCCGGCAGCCGCTAGCAGCTGGTGCCAAACGCAGCTTCCTGAGGCCATGGCCGAGAAAAGCCCGGGGGGTGGGGGGGCCCCGCTGCGGGATCTGAGCCCCAGGGGGGTGCACGTGGGGAGGGGGAGCCCTGAGCTGGCCCACCCCAGGGGCCAGCAGGGGGACCTGGGCTACGGTGCGGCCACGCCCCCAAACACAGCCCACTTGGGGGAGCCAATGGAGGCCGGGATAGGGGTGGGGGTGGCAGGTTTTGGGGGCCATTACTCGTACTCAGCCAGTGGCGGGACTGTTTTCGGGGGCCTGGCCTCGGGGGTGGGAGCAGGTGCAGGCACAGGCGTGGGGGTAGGCGGGAGCAGCGATTGGCAGATGGACAGCGTGATCGAGCAGATCGAAAAGCAGATGGCGGCTGTGCTGGAGAAGATCGAGGGGGACATGCCCTCCCTACTAGAGCAAATCAGTGACTGTCCCGAGCAGCGGCCCAAAAGCGCCCACGCCTCGCCCTCATCCCGCCCCCGAGCCCAGCGCCCTCTCCACTCCCCCACCCTGCCCACACACCCCGCCCCCCGCTGCCCTCCCTGCCTCACCTCACCATCCCACCCCCCTCTTACCCCCTCCCTCCCCTCCCACACATAGCCACGCCTGCTCCCAGCCGAGCTCCAACCAGGATGAGAGGGATATCCAGAGAGGTGGGGCCAGACCTGGCCAATCTGGGAGAGGGGGTGTGTCAGGGAGAGGGCTATGAAAGCTGGGTGTAGGTACATACATGTTTTAACTTAACATACACACACACACACACACACACACACACCATGAGGACCTGCAGTCAGAGTCAGAGCCTCTGCTTTCAGTGGTGCAGAATCTGCGTTTCCATCAGAAGCTGGACTGAGGGACTCAGAGGCAGACGGTAGATGACCACAGAAAGACTCAGGAGTGATGCTGCACATTCCCCTCGGCGCTGCTGTGCCCCTGTGCTGTGTTTCTATCTGCACATTCCCCCTCAGCACTGCTGTGCCCCTGTGCTGTGTTTCTATCTGCACATTCCCCTCGGCGCTGCTGTGCCCCTGTGCTGTGTTTCTATCTGCACATTCCCCTCAGCACTGCTGTGCCCCTGTGCTGTGTTTCTATCTGCACAGTCCCCTCAGCGCTGCTGTGCCCCTGTGCTGTGTTTCTATCTGCACATTCCCCTCAGCACTGCTGTGCCCCTGTGCTGTGTTTCTATCTGCACATTCCCCCTCAGCACTGCTGTGCCCCTGTGCTGTGTTTCTATCTGCACATTCCCCTCAGCGCTGCTGTGCCCCTGTGCTGTGTTTCTATCTGCACAGTCCCCTCAGCGCTGCTGTGCCCCTGTGCTGTGTTTCTATCTGCACAGTCCCCTCAGCGCTGCTGTGCCCCTGTGCTGTGTTTCTATCTGCACAGTCCCCTCAGCGCTGCTGTGCCCCTGTGCTGTGTTTCTATCTGCACAGTCCCCTCAGCACTGCTGTGCCCCTGTGCTGTGTTTCTATCTTCACAGTCCCCTCAGCACTGCTGTGCCCCTGTGCTGTGTTTCTATCTGCACTCTCTGTCTGTGCTGAGGTTTGAGCTTTAAGACTTTCTCAAGCCTTAATTAAAACATTACTGAATGACTCAAACACTTAGCAGCAGCAATGTAACCTGGCACTGAAATTCGGATGTGTTTTTTAGGGTGAGGGTTAGGGTTAGTAAATTCAGATGTGTTTTTTTTTAGGGTGAGGGTTAGGATTAGTAAATTCAGATGCATTTTCTTAAAAAGGCCTCAGGAGGGTGAAGCTAAAGGGAGGAGACGTGCAGTAAGAGGTTATGGACTCTGTTTGGACACCCTGGGGTCCACAGCTGCATGCAGAGTGCGCCCCTTCATGCATCACACATATGCAGCAGAGGCAGACAGGCCGCTAGACTTCCTCTGCTCCTGTAGTGAACAGTGGTGCTAACAACTGCAGAAACACTCAGTACATTAACCTGACCCGTCTGAAACGGTTATAACACGGTTTGATGACAGACAGTTGAGCAGAAGTCCATTCTCAGGCAGCGTTGTTTGGTTTCTCAGAAAATATACATTTGACTGAGAGGTGAGAACATTAGGCATTGAACACGAGTGGAATTAACACCCCAAAAAATGAGGTGCGTCACACCGGCCCCCCCCATCTCAAATCAGCCATATTCACTCAAAATATTGAAATCACTTGCATACAGGCTCAGGGATCAAAACCTCTCACTGTCTGTGACATCATCAAAGCTCTGCCATCAAACCAAGACGTTGAGTAGCAGGAACAGCTGGCAGGACCTGCAGGGCTCTCCCAGCGAGGCGCTTCTGAACGGGGAATGACACATGCACATATACTTTCCATCATCTTTGCACAGTTGGTTTGTGTACATTTTTTTTATCAAAGAATCGTTTACAATCCAATGCTCTCAACAGCTAAATAATTAAAATCAAATTTGGAACAAAACCACAATACTCAATTTATTATTCTATCCCCTTACTCTGCTTGGTAACCTCTGCCTGTCCTGCCTGCCCTTTCTGCATGTCTGACACACGTGGTCTGACATGTCACTGTACACACACGTCTGTGACACACTTGTGGTCTGACACGTCACTGTACACATACATCTGTGACACACTCGTGGTCACGTCACTGTACACATACATCTGTGACACACTCGTGGTCACGTCACTGTACACATACATCTGTGACACACTCGTGGTCACGTCACTGTACACACACATCTGTGGCACACTCGTGGTCACGTCACTGTACACACACATCTGTGGCACACTCGTGGTCACGTCACTTTACACACACACACACACTTCACCACATGAGCACACAGTCTTGTGTTTAAACTCGGTTGTTCATTTTGGATGTCTAAAAGGGATTATTATAATAACAGATAAATTAAGAAATGGTATTATAATGATATTCAGATCCAGTATTTACTAATGATATAGCCCCCTCCCTCTGTCACACACCTCTTTAGCGCTCTCTGATGCCTACTGTTCCTGTCCCAAACTTCAAACACATTTGACATTTTAGTCTTTTCTCTTTGTGGAATTATTCCGGAATTTTATTGCTGATTTGATCACTTGTGTTTATCTGATATTTTCTTTAATCTTTCCCTGGTTTCTGTGGCTTACCATCTGTGGTTACCTGGGCTCCAGGTGTCTTACCCTCTGTGGTTACCTGGGCTCCAGGTGTCTTACCCTCTGTGGTTACCTGGGCTCCAGGTGTCTTACCCTCTGTGGTTACCTAGGCTCCAGGTGTGAAATAGATTCCACTGCAGTCTTGAGCTTCTCTCGTAGAACTCAAAACCCTCTGATGAGTAGATCTCCTCTGTGATTGTCGTTTGCTTTCTGTCTGCTCTTCTTTCAATAAAAACTCTGAAGTACAACAAAACCACTTCTGTGTGTGTTGTAGTTGGAGTGTCCTGCCTATAGTAAGTAAATAGCAGATCATGTGATGGATAACAAGTAGGCCTCACCTTTATGGTTGGAAAATGCATGCTGCATGCCCTGGCCACTGCACAACCCCACCCACTCCACAGCTCCATCCACAGCATAACCCCGCCTACTCCACAGCCCCCTCCACAGCATAACCCCACATACTCCACAGCCCCCTCCACAGCATAACCCCACCTACTCCACAGCTCCATCCACAGCATAGCCCCACATACTCCACCGCCCCATCCACAGCATAACCCCACCTACTCCACAGCTCCATCCACAGCATAACCCCACCTACTCCACCGCCCCCTCCACAGCATAACCCCACATACTCCACAGCTCCATCCACAGCATAACCCCACCAACTCCACCGCCCCCTCCACAGCATAACCCCACATACTCCACAGCCCCTCCACAGCATAACCCCACCTACTCCCACCGCCCCCTCCACAGAATAACCCACCTACTCCACAGCCCCTCCACAGCATAACCCCACCTACTCCACAGCCCCCTCCACAGCATAACCCCACCTACTCCACAGCCCCCTCCACAGCATAACCCCACATACTCCACCGCCCCCTCCACAGCATAACCCCACCTACTCCACAGCTCCATCCACAGCATAACCCCACAACTCCACCGCCCCCTCCACAACATAACCCCACATACTCCACCGCCCCCTCCACAGCATAACCCCACCAACTCCACCGCCCCCTCCACAGCATAACCCCACATACTCCACAGCTCCATCCACAGCATAACCCCACCTACTCCACAGCCCCCTCCACAGCATAACCCCACCTACTCCACAGCCCCCTCCACAGCATAACCCCACCAACTCCACCGCCCCCTCCACAGCATAACCCCACACTACTCCACAGCCCCTCCACAGCATAACCCCACCTACTCCACAGCCCCATCCACAGCATAACCCCACCAACTCCACCGCCCCCTCCACAGCATAACCCCACCACTCCACCGCCCCCTCCACAGCATAACCCCACCAACTCACAGCCCCTCCACAGCATAACCCCACCTACTCCACAGCCCCTCCACAGCATAACCCCACCCACTCCACAGCCCCCTCCACAGCATAACCCCACCTACTCCACAGCCCCATCCACAGCATAACCCCACCAACTCCACCGCCCCCTCCACAGCATAACCCCACCTACTCCACAGCCCCCCCCAAAGCATAACCCCACCACTCCACCGCCCCCTCCACAGCCATAACCCCACCTACTCCACAGCCCCCTCCACAGATAACCCCACATACTCCACGCCCCCTCCACAGCATAACCCCACCTACTCCACAGCCCCCTCCACAGCATAACCCCACCTACTCCACAGCCCCATCCACAGCATAACCCCACCAACTCCACCGCCCCCTCCACAGCATAACCCCACCTACTCCACAGCCCCCTCCACAGCATAACCCCACATACTCCACAGCCCCCTCCACAGCATAACCCCACCTACTCCACAGCCCCCTCCACAGCATAACCCCACCTACTCCACCGCCCCCTCCACAGCATAACCCCACCTACTCCACAGCTCCATCCACAGCATAACCCCGCCTACTCCACAGCCCCCTCCACAGCATAACCCCACCTACTCCACCGCCCCCTCCACAGCATAACCCCACCTACTCCACAGCCCCATCCACAGCATAACCCCACCAACTCCACCGCCCCCTCCACAGCATAACCCCACCTACTCCACAGCCCCATCCACAGCATAACCCCACCAACTCCACCGCCCCCTCCACAGCATAACCCACACATACTCCACAGCCCCCCCACAGCATAACCCCACCTACTCACGCCCCCTCCACAGCATAACCCCACCTACTCCACCGCCCCCTCCACAGCATAACCCCACATACTCCACAGCTCCATCCACAGCATAACCCCACCTACTCCACAGCCCCCTCCACAGCATAACCCCACCTACTCCACAGCCCCCTCCACAGCATAACCCCACCTACTGTGATACAACTATCTATGCTTTAAAACTCCTCACATCAATCCATTTTACTTTAATGTTTACTTGAAATACTGAAGAAAGACACCAGAAGCAGACAGTGATGATGTAGTAGTTGATGGAACTCATAAGAAAAGTAATATCCCTTTCATTCCTTAAATAACTTTCCTGATAGCCCAGCTACATGACTTATACAACATCACAGCAAGGGGGAAAGTTTAGACACAAGTAAGAAAATTAGAGTAAGAATATTCATACTATCAATATTATACAGTAATGCCAATTTCACACTTGGGTCATTGTGCATCGCTGGTTGCAAAATATAGGATGTGATATGTGATATGACACACACACAGTTAAATTCTGCTGTCATGAATATTCCTTAACCATTACTATTCTCTCTGCTGCTAAAGTCTTTGTCTTTTGCTGTCCTGATGCTACAGGGACAGAATGGCCTCATTATAATTATGGCTGGCCTTTCAAAAGGACATCTCTTCACCACAGAGAGACAATATTTATCTAAATTGCATAATAAATAATAAAGAGGTGATAAGTTGTGACCATATGAGTAAAGATGATTAAGTGCTGGTACACATTTCAGTTGATTCATTCACACCATTATGAGTTAACTGTGTAATACTAGAGCTTGGTGCCAACTCACCCAGGTCAGCCTTCTGGAGATTATTCAAGTTTTTGAGTAAAGAAAACAGTCAATGCCATTTTCCCAAATTTCATACATGGTTTGGTGAACCATAACGAGCAGAAGATTGCAAGAATGAAACTGTCTTTTGAAATGAAAGATAGCAACGCATGTCCGTCTGTGGATGTAGTGATGTTACACCAGTTCATTCATAGGGAGGTCCAAGCTTCGGCAATGCCATGAAAAGCAGTGCAGCACTGGTATTCTCTGTGCGGGTACTGTTAGGGAACTGACGCCACATGCATGCAGGGGGCTTCTGTGTGCAAAACAGGAATAAATGCAACTACAATCAGTCCTTGCTTCAAACGAAAAACAGGATTTAATACTAATAAAGACATGGATTGGATGCAGTAACCGCTGGCTATCGCTGGGCAACAGTCCTAAATTACACAGAACCTGCCGCCTCCCTACGCAGTTCACTGTGCGCCGGTTCCTTCATTGTTTGCATAATATTATTGAAACAAATGCACTGATCCCACATCACTTTGGATAGCCCTGCGAATATTTCACTGAATAAATAACTGATTTTCAAGGCAAATATAATGTAGAACATGAGGCGTTAAGATTTTTCTCGGGTCATCTTTTCTCTTCTTTGCAGTGTTTTTTTTGCCTTTGATGCATGCGGCAATCGCTAACTTACCTCTGCCGTAAATCTACTTTTTTGAAAATCTGACACCAAATAAAAATATGACTACAAGTCCCAACTTCCACGGCGTCACAGTAATGTCTGGGCTGGCTTAATTTAGACAAACAGAGGGGGATGGGGGTGCTTTGTAAAGAAAAA
This sequence comes from Albula glossodonta, assembly GCA_019788955.1. Lineage (NCBI taxonomy): Eukaryota > Metazoa > Chordata > Actinopteri > Albuliformes > Albulidae > Albula > Albula glossodonta. The sequence continues at coordinate 7,399 of JAFBMS010000237.1, forward strand.
ATCAATTCTAAATTGGCGACTTAAAACATAAAAGCAAAACTTTGAAATGAACAGAATTTCCAGAGTTTTTGGTAATTTGGTTGTGCATATGCATTTCATGTCCTAAAAGTCTCACCATTAAGATGTGATTTTAATGTGAACCTCCGCATATCGTGTGTAGCCAAACTCTGCACATGTTGATAGCTCGCTACTTTTCTGGGCTGTGTAGGGGGCTGTCGGAGAGGCTGGCCGGCCACACTCTGCTTCGCAACGCCAAAAGTCGCTCATCTCCCGCCAGTTTGTCAGATAATCAGTTAAGACGATTCTGCGTGTTCCGTTGCTGTTTTGTCTTTCTTTAGCGGTTAAATTTGCCTTCAATACCGGGGAGCAGGCCCAAGTAATATCAGATGTGGTGAGTTCTACGTACTTCAAAATACAAGACAGCCATCTAACTTGCTACCTAACGTTAGCTAGATAAAATAGCTAGCTTTTGTGTAAGGACATGAATCAGCACGCAAAACCCCTCTTATCTGACCACGAGTAACAGTCAAGCTGTTTGTAAGAGAGAACAGAGCAGTAGTGAGTGCTGTGGCATCTTGTTTTCACATTTTAACGAAAACGGGGAGTAGAGTCAGAGAGACAGAGAAATGTGAAATCATATAAACTGAAGGTTTATATGATTTCACATTCGCTCTGTAGCAACCCTTTTGCCAGTTAGCTAACGTTAACTATCAGGGGTGCTTCCACGTTTTCCTAAGAGCAGCTGGCTAACATTGGCTAACTACGTTTGCTAGCTCCTTATTGATAATAATCTGTCGCTACGAGGGTCTAGCACAGCAGCGGGCTCACGCTTGCAAGCAGGTCATAGCTGTCGCTGTATTGCTATACTGTACTGGCTAGACATGGTACTTTCATGATGTTTCTTGTCAGCTGTCTAATAGATCTAGCGCCAGCTAACTGGTTGGCGAGCATATGATATGTAACATTACATCGCAAGCCTTTCAGTCCAGTTACCAAGTCCAGAAACCTGTCCCTGAACAGGGCGCTTCTCAGTCATGGAAGTCTTGCACATTGTGTGCGGTGTCGCAGGTGCTCCAGCTAACACACGCATGAAGCGCTGGTGGGAGAGGTAAAGGCACTTAACGCACCCTACTGTTAGCTTTGGAGCTATCTAAACCGAATCCGAACCTGGCCTCTTGTCAGCGTAGCGCGTCGGCCCAGTCGGGCCTTTGTCAGCGCACCCCTTTCACTGGGTTGAACTCCTCCGTGAAATTTCACCCTAACCCTAAACCCAGCGGTACAACAGACTGCCCTACACGTTACAGTGATCCAGTCCAGAACCCCGGCTAGCTGTACCGAGTTGTCTTTCTCTACCATGTGCGTGCTGTTTAACTTGCTAATTCTATATAACTAGCAATTGTTTAGTGCTTATGTTAGCAAGCTTTTAACCGTCAAAAGTGAAAACCCTAAAGCCGACTGCATGTGAATGTTTGAGCACGGCGGTGTTCATCTTTGCAATGCTACATTTCTGTAATGATATATAGAGACACACATCTAGCTTCCGTAACTAACGTTAGCAAGGTGTCACATTGTGCGATACGGGTTCTTTATTTTAAGGAGTGAAATGTATTTTCTGAAAGACGTAGCCAACAAATCATTTGTAGCTCATCTTCCCAGTTGCACTTGTCCACATTGCCAGTGTCCACCACTGCACGTTAGCTGAGAGCGGTGGCCTAACACATTCGCCACTCTGGCGTCCGCTCTGTAAGAGAGGCTTGGTAAAGTTAGCTGATCTCACCTAGCAAGCAAGATGCTCAGTGCTACGCTCCAGAAAGCGCTATGGTGCGAACTACCAGTGTAAGTTTGCTGTAGTTGTAGTCTGCATTTTGAATTGGGCTCTGTCCACTATTGCATAGTTCTGAACATGTGTATTGTATGCACAAATATGCCTTTTACGGGAGCACCACAGTGAGGGTTAATCTCCCAGCGCACATCCCTGACTGACATGTGTACATCAAAGCTTAGCACTGGTTTGATGTACAATTTATGGATTATGGGCGAGTTATAAATTGGCCCCAATGTGTTTGTCAGTTTGATAAAACTAGCTATGGTTTTCTTGGAAAAAAACGTAACTTACGGTGGTGTCTTATGATTTATTATTTTTATGATAACTGCAAACAGAAGTATTTGTGTGAGATGGTAACCTTTCTCTTTCTTTGTATTAACACCCAGTTATTTTACCCAGTATTGTATTAAATGTCAGTTATACAATGTTTTCACATGGCTGTACATTTCATGATGCAATATTACGATTTTAGACTACTGATTTAAGTTAATACACTGGAAGCCTCATATGTGGTATTGTGTAGATGTTTCACTGATATGCAGCTACTGTTAGCTATGGAATCAGCTGTGGTTGTAGAGCTTGTTGAGATATTTGATGAATGCACTGCATGATGTCAGTACTTCACCTTTAATTAAGACAGGCCAGTGTGATCATGAGTGCTGTAGTAAACTTAAGAGTCACAATTGAAAACCTTTTGAAATCTTACATGATTGTGCATGGAACAGGTTAACTACACTGGAGCAGAATGAGTCTGGAGGCATTTGTGGCTAGGCAGCATTTCAGATTTTTGTCTTTACCTACTTCAGTTAATTATATCTGTTTAACAAAGAAAAAAATCTTTCCCAATTTTGTCAGCTTTCTTCTGATTCTTGCATGTAAATGGTTAGAGTAACCTTTCTGTTTGTCCTCTGATTTTTGGGTTTGCTCTTTGTCACTTTGCTTGTTTGGTTTGTAGTATAGTGGATTGTCCACTATACTGGATTGTCCACGGTAAGCACACTAGCGTTGAGCAGATATTGGAGGGATTCTGGGTAGAGAACTACCGGGGGGGGGCGGGGGTATTGGATGGGGTAAAAATGATGCGGTGAGCATGACGTCACTGTGTGCTTATTTGCCCAAACCCTCCTGCTGAAATGTGCTGCACACTCAGAGTGCCATCTGCAGGTGCTGGAGATGATGATAGGCTAGTGATGACAGATTAAAGGCAGTGCCACAGAAGGGTCATATCGTCCCTCTTAAAATCGCCGCTGACTGTGGCGTCTGGCTGGGGCAGGGGCTGGGCTGATGGAGCTGGGATTTCGTGGAGTGGAAGGTAGGATGGCAAACTGTGTGCAGATTCCCACATGGCCTGAGGAACAAGGAAAGTGCGAATTCACTCAGCCATTAGATGGTGCTGTCAGTTTCTTAAAGGCTCTTTTTCACCGTGCTACCATCCATGTAAACCTGAGCTCAAGCCTGGTTACCAGACTAGCTATCAAATGAGATCTCAGCCAATGCGATGATGCGAAACTGAAGATTTGCGAGTGAAGCAGAGGTGCTGAGTATGGTGTGTTAATGGAAGCCTCCTGTGGTCTGGACAGCGTAAAGACGCAGTGTGAACAGAACAGCACGAGACTGCACTGAGCATGGGCTGGCTTTGTCAGCCTGCAGCGGGTAAAACCAGACTGAACAGATCATCTCTGATGGTACAGTCTGTTTTTTGGTCTTCAGATTGTGCTTTGGATCAGGGTTGTCATGTGGTAAAATATCCAGCTGTAGAAAAGGATTGCTGGCACAAAAAGTCACTCTGACAAAAGCATCTGCTGAATGTAAATATCACATGTTCTTTGACTCATTTTAAGTGCATGACACACATGACAGTTGACCAGTTTATCTTATTTTATTGTTGAAATTCTCCCCTTATTCAATAATGAACAGAACACAACATTGTGTTGTGTGACTGAGCAACCTGCCACTTGAGTAGCTTACACACTGATTAAAGTTATTATCACCTCAAACTTTATTTGGATGTCATTTTTTGCTCTAAATAAGATGTATGTTAATGGCAGTGTGTTCTGCTTTCTCTTTTGATGGCAGCTGCTGCTTTTCACTCTGCAGTTTGTGTAGGTACCTGATTAACCAGCAGGTGGTGCTGATGAGAGATGCATCGTGGCAATCCCTTCCCCCCTAGACAATGGTATGACCAATTGTGTGGGTCAGTGGCGGTGTAACCATGCAGGCTGCACTTACAGTGCGTGTTGGGGAGGAGAGCGTGTGCCTGTGTGCTTTCTCTGGGACTGATGGAGGTGATGAGTTTGGCCTGAGAATACAATGAAAAACCTGGGGGGGGGGGGGGGGGCAGTGTGGCATTTCCAGGTACATGTAGGAGCAGTGCAGGGACACAGTGGTCAGTCTCTCTGTGCCATCAGAATACATAGAGCTTCACTGGTGTAACTAGCTCCATGCTGTCAACACTTATTTTTCATTTAGTGTAAAAACATCTTAAAAGGGGAATTTAGTTAAAGTTAATGTGTATTACATGCAAAATGCTCATATGCAAAAGCACATTTAATCATTGACACTAAAGAGTTTGTGTGAGAGTGCATAAAAACAGAAGCCAGTGCTGGAGTCTGGGGTCTGCTTATAACTCGGTGTGTGACTGAGCAGCAGCAGGGCTGGTGGATTCACACTTTATTTAATACCTGAGTTTGTCCATGTTTGTGTAATGTTGCTGAATCCAGTTTGCTGTCTTCTTAAAACGGTCTGTAGTCTGAGTCTGTACACAGGCTATTTATTTAGGCATGTCTGTGTCACAGATATCATTGAATTTGTTTCCCACCATGTTTGTGTTGTTATTTTTTTCTTTACACTTCTACAAGAATTATTTTCTTTCCTACTTTTCCAAATCTGTGGCCAGCCAGCTTTTCTGAAGTGCATCACTACAGGAGACTATTTATAGCATGTATAGATATATGCTTTTGCTTGGAGGTCTTACCTTCTTTCCCTCCAGGAGAAACGGTGAGCAGCAGCAGGTCCGCGCAGGCTGGGCTGCAGGTGATCGTGTTTCCTGTGAGAGCGTGAGCATAGAGGCTTCAGGCTGCTCACTGCCTCTGCTCTGAGCTGTAGGCTGCGCAGAATGTGGCTGAAGGGGCATTCTGATTGGGCAGTAGGGATCTGCGCATGGAAAACTCTTCCACAGTCAGGGAGGATCGAATGGGAAGGGACCTGAAAATGGGGTCTTCCATGGGGGCCACTTCACAGGAATACTTTTGCTCTTTGTTGTGAATGATTGTTGGAAACACAGGGATGGGTGTTTGATTTAAACATGGCTGATGCTGCCACATGAGAAACTGTCAGTGAATTAAGCTTGAGTCTGAACTTCTCATGTCACTGAGTAAATACTTGAATGCATGATAAAGCCAAATATGCAAAGTGAGTAACTCATCAGTGACAGTTAAATTGCTCTAATTTGCATCTAATTTGGCTAATGTATGGTGACCTTTTGAGGATCAGGGTTCAAAATCGCAGAAAGTAGCGCCCCAGTAATCTATAGGGGTGTTCCAGACAGCTGTCCCTCCTCAGGTAACAGAGCCAAGGGTCTGGATCAGGAATTAGCCTGTATTCTGCCCTGTGCTTTTCTGTGACTGTGACCTTACACATTAACAGGCAAACTGTGCTTATAGGAAGCATGGTGAGGAGAGAAAAGGAGTGTAGTATGGTCATTAAAATTAGTTGAATGAATGTATCCATGTTTTGCTTCAGTGGGAGTCCAGTCATGTGTTTCCACATGAGGGGATTACATCATTTAGCTGTTGCTTTTACCCAAAGCAATTTACAGTTGATTACGCTAACCAAGGTCGATCAGTGTGGGGTTGGGGGTGTTGCTTAACGGTGTTCTTGCTGTGGCTAGGCTGGGGCTTGGGCCACCAGCCTAAGGGGTCCCAGCCATGCACCTCAGACACTAGACTACTGGCTGCCCCATGGCAACGAGGTGCGTAGGCATCGGTGTGTGTAGCTTTAGACAACCACAGTGCATTGTAGCAGTAAAATGCCTGGTTGTGATATTGAACTTGGTCAGAAGCAGTACAGAAACATCTGTAAATGTCGCAACTGGAATACTAAATGGGTGAAGTTCCTTGCAGAGGGCTTCAGCCAACTAAAGATGTCGGACGTAAAGCTAGTCTCCTTCACGTTGAAGTCATTGTCACGGCAATATTACCTATTCACCTTAAACAGTATTTAGTATGGTAATCCAAAATTTGTTTTTTTTGAAGCTGAAATGTCTTCATGTATCGCTTTTTATGCTAGACATGGGTCAGTCGTCTCAGGAATTTTTCGGTTGTCTCCTGCCTTGTTGTATTGCTGGTGTCACTGTTACCATGCGGTACTCACGCATAGCCAGGCGCCTATTAAATATTCATAATGCTAAAAGATCTCACTGCGCTTTGAATAAATCATGACCATCCTAATCATACCGAGGGGCGTGTAGTTGCGTAATTTTGCTACAGGAAGACTTTGGGAGAACAATGGTTTGCTGGGGCCGGTGTGGGTCCACCCTTTTCTGCTGAATATTTCAGTATCTCCGCCCCCGTCCCGGGGCTGCCATTTTGGTTTTGTTCCCGTTTGCTGTAGGAAGAAACAGCAGCGCGAATAGACAGGATACATAGCCAGCTAGTTAGCAACATAGCTAGAGTGACTCGACAATTAAACCTCTAACCAACTCCTGTTACTTTGTTCAGAGTGCGCTGTTCTTTTAACTTCATCGTTTTCGTCAGTTTTCCTTTCCTTTTTCACTGAAAGATACTCCTCAGTCCTCATCTCCAAATACTGACGGAAGGAGCGCTTTGCAGGCACAGAGAGTGGACAGAGAAGGATTATTGGTAAGGTACACTGGAGATGCCAGTAAATGACCTGACGATGGCTCGCTAGCTAGCTTTGTTTTGACCGGCTTGCGGTTTGGTTACATGCCAGCACCCTCCGGCTAATTCTGTGGCAGTTGGTGTTCCTGTCTCGTAGGACATATTTAACATTTGTGTAAGCTAAAGAAAAAGCTAATGGTAGCTCGGTAGCAAAATCCGAACAAAGCGTGTCCAAACAGCAAGCTAGCTGGCGTTGCATTGCGCCAGCTCAGGTTAGGCCTGGGTCAGGTAACGGTAGCAAGTTAGCTTTGACAGTTTAACTGTGCAGCTCTCCGGCCGGTGTCTGCTGCTGCTGGCTGCGCTCCGCTGCGAATGAATCAGAAGTTTCAGGCAGGCTGCCGTTCGCAGGCTAAAGTCAGCGGGATTAGTGACGCGACCTACAGGGGCTTGACCCATAGGGTCAGTTAGCCAGCTCCATGATGTTCCCATGTTAGCGAGCTGAAGTCGCCTGATCACCGGCTATGCCAGTCGGAATGAGTGTGGCATGACAGATGGCTAAGTGGGTTTAAGCCGTGGAGGTGTCACTCGGTCTAGGCCTAACTTAGCAGCTGTAAAGCTTTCCCTGGTGTGAACTACAGGGCTGCTTTCACAAGGAGTAAACTGAGAATCCTTCATTTTCGGGTTATGTAGAATTTGCGCTGAACTCTGTTACCTTTGGCATGTTAGATAACGGAGTTGCTGTCCCATGCTGCAGCTCGCTGTGCCAGAGAAACGCCTTGATGTTCACTACATACATATTACATTAATCTCCAACACTTTCGGCTTTGTTAACTTGCTAGTTACTGAGGCCATAACTATGTCTTGTTTAGATTTTTGTTCCTTACCGAATATACATGGCAATGGAACTTGAAACAAATACAACCGTGTAGCTTATTTAACCAAACCTTAGCGAACTTAAGTGCTTAAAGTAGACATGAATAGATCATTAAAGTAGTCAGTCCGTTTCGGAGCACAGAGCAGTAGATATCATGACTTGCTAAATGAACGAGCGCTAATGGCACTCAGCTATTTTATTGAGTCTCAGCATGTTATTTTGAAAAGCCATCGAGTAATTTGTGTCTCTTGCTAAATTGTTAATTGTCTCCTGAACGCAGAAATGTCCTAAGCTAACTGTAGCTAACATCACAAAGCCGGCAGAGGGGTGGAAACCCCGAAGCAGGCACTGCATTGTGGAGAAACGATCCCATCGCATCTGCAGTCAGTTTTCATGAATCAGCGTTTTTCTTTAAGGTCTGACTTTACACTACGCTGCACGCAGTAACCTCAGCGGACAATACGTGGGCCTCGGTGGCTGCTTATAGGATGTTGTTTTCATTCGCATGTGGTGTAGGATGGCCAGTCAGCAACCTAACCTGGACACCACCAAGATGAGCGATGCTCCTTAAAAGCAGAAAATATGTCAAGGTTTGCAAACTGATAGGTGCTAATTAAAAAGTCATAACACATTACTGTTTTTTAAAAGGGAAAAATAGCTGTTTGTAGAAACCTTGCAGTTGTTTGATTCTTTGTGCTGTTTAGGGTCTTCAGAAAGCAGCAAGGCAAAATTTGACCTGCAAAAGCCATCTGCCTGTGTAAAGCATGCTGTGATTAGGGTCTGTGCTGTTCATTCAGTCAGCCATCAGTTCATCCCACAGTATGTGAGTATGCTTTTGAAAAATGCAGATTATGAATTCTGATGTAATTGTATTGTATCATCAAACACTATTTTGTCTCTGCTCACACTGAAGCTACGCATTGTTCACATTAGTCAGCCCAAATTGTTACTAACTAGGATGAGGTACTTCAAACAGTGGCAGAGCTTGGGATCAGTACAATAGGGGAAATAAGTATGATAAGAATGTTAAACTCGGTGCTTAAGTCTGACCTGTGTGGGTGTAATTTTAGTGCATTGTCACTTAAAGTAAGTTAAATTTTAAATTGTAACTGATATTCACCCAAACATGTACAGAGCCAGACGTACATAAACACACAGGGCCAAACATGTGTCTGTAAATGCATGGGGCCAAACATGCCTGCGGTCAGGTCGATAGGGAGAGAGTAAGCCAGGAGGTATGGTGTCTTGAAATGGCTGTTTAACCTGTAATATTAAAATATAATACTCAGATGCTTGGTGCTGCCATCCATACATCCGCTCTGAGCTGGAGAAAGTGCGGCCCCTGGGCCCGCTCTGAGCTGGAGAAAGTGCGGCCCCTGGGCCCGCTCTGAGCTGGAGAAAGTGCGGCCCCCGGGCCCGCTCTGAGCTGGAGTAATTCCCTCAGGAATACTTTGCTGTTGCAGAACCTCCTCTGTGACTTTGGGTATTGCTGCTCACAGCAGCTGTGCAAATGACAAACAGTTTATTTTTGAGCACATTTGGGCCTTTGGATGCCACATAAAAGCACAGAAAGCACATGTTTGTAGCGTGTCTCCAGTCACACCGCTGTAGGGCTGGAGTCCAAGAACCGGGATTGATTTGTATACCCACTGATCTGTAGGGTTGTCAAACTTTGCTGGAGAGCATGTTGCTTCAGATGTATTTTTTGGACCTCTGTCTGTTTTAGTTTAACATTCTCAATTCTCATGAGTTGCGTTGCGTGGCAACAGAAGCTTGTCTGCAGGGAAATGACGATGTAACCATGACACTGCTCCGGTCACATGAGGGATCACTGCTGTCCCATCAGTATCTCCTCCTGTACTCTGCCTCTGTTCTGCTGCCGGAGCTCAGAACCTCTGCTGGTGTCACCAGTTTATCTGCTCTCTGAATGCACCGTCTGCCCATTCAGGCATGACTTCCTCACAGTCTGCCACAGAGCCCGATTTGCACTCGCGATGCCGTGTACGCTGTGCTGCCGGCTCGGTTTGACCATCACTCAGGACCTCATGCATGCAAGCACAGTGAAAAGCACAGGCTCAGCTGCTCCACACAGGTTGAGTCTGCAGGTAGAAATTAAGCCCTGACTGTGTAATACTTACAATTCCTGAAATTTTATGTGAGAGTATCTGCAAAGTTAACTGTTCCGGTCAGCTGATAACTGGTTTTATTGACCATTCAGCAGTATTATAGGATCTCTTATACAAAACATAATGTTGAATTAAGATGCTGGCATAATAACCAGAAAAAATATAGGGGTGTAAAATGATAAATTATGTCCCCTGCTGTCTCCTGTTATGACGTGCATTTTTTTAGAGTACAGGGTGGTGTGGCTGCTTAGCTTCAGCAGTGTGACAGTAGGAGGGTACAGGGTGGTGTGTGCTTAGCTTCAGCAGTGTGACAGTAGAAGGGTACAGTGTGGTGTGGCTGCTTAGCTTCAGCAGTGTGACAGTAGGAGGGTACAGGGTGGTGTGTGCTTAGCTTCAGCAGTGTGACAGTAGAAGGGTACAGGGTGGTGTGGGTGCTTAGCTTCAGCAGTGTGACAGTAGGAGGGTACAGGGTGGTGTGGCTGCTTAGCTTCAGCAGTGTGACAGTAGAAGGGTACAGGGTGGTGTGTGCTTAGCTTCAGCAGTGTGACAGTAGGAGGGTACAGGGTGGTGTGGCTGCTTAGCTTCAGCAGTGTGACAGTAGGAGGGTACAGGGTGGTGTGGCTGCTTAGCTTCAGCAGTGTGACAGTAGGAGGGTACAGGGTGGTGTGGCTGCTTAGCTTCATCAGTGTGACAGTGGGAGGGTACAGGGTGGTGTGGCTGCTTAGCTTCATCAGTGTGACAGTGGGAGGGTACAGGGTGGTATGTGCTTAGCTTCAGCAGTGTGACAGTAGAAGGGTACAGGGTGGTGTGGCTGCTTAGCTTCAGCAGTGTGACAGTAGGAGGGTACAGGGTGGTGTGTGCTTAGCTTCAGCAGTGTGACAGTAGAAGGGTACAGGGTGGGGTCATCTGCGATGAGTCACACACAGCGGGGTACGAGGGGTTCAGGCAGGTTCGGGATGTGCTCCTCTGACCCCTGCAGGGGTGTTCATCACATAAGGGTCTTTCTGTCATTGCCCATCCCAGCATGCACACACTGGTCATATGGTGCTGATGGCATCATTTGGAATAAGGCTGTCGTCTCACTCCTCTGTGTTGTGCATTGTTTCATTTCCTGGCTTTCCACTCGATGGTGGTACTGTATGGCATTTGCTGGGGCAGGAGGCTGAAGCTGAAAGATCAGGTGGAAGCAGGCTGCCCCTGTGTCTGTGCAGCTGAGCCATGAGCTGCCCCGGTGTCTGCGCAGCTGAGCCATGAGCTGCCCAGGTGTCTGCGCAGCTGAGCCATGAGCTGCCCCAGTGTCTGCGCAGCTGAGCCATGAGCTGCCCCAGTGTCTGCTCTGAGACAGTGTCGTTGTGTTGCAGATGTCCAGCTCGCCGCTGTCCAAGAAACGCCGCGTGTCCGGATCAGAGACGAACTGCTCCACATCCAACTCTGTCAGAACGCAACACACACCCGCCAACGTGAGTATTACGCACACACACCCCTCCTCATACTGGCCAACATGAGTATTACGCCTACACACCCGCCAACATGAGTATCACACACACACTGGCCAATGTGAGTGTTACGCACACACATCCGCCAACGTGAGTATAATGCACACACATACACTTGCCAACGTGAGTATAATGCACACACACCCCTCCTCATACTGGCCAACGTGAGTATTACGCACACACACCTGCCAACGTGAATATTATGCACAAACACCCGTGTGTTGGTGAGTGAGCGTGTGTATGTATTATTGAGTGTGTGCATTACAGTGAGTGCAGTATGTGTCTGACTGTGCTGTGTCTCCCCAGGGCATGGCTAAGAATGGCAGTGAAGCGGAGATTGATGAAGGCCTGTACTCCAGACAGCTGTGAGTTTATTTTTATCTGCTGCATTTAGCGCTCCATCCCTCATTAGTTACTGAGAGGAGCACAGCACTGCTGATGGAGACACACACACACACACACACTAATACACACAAATACACACACTCATACACACTCACACACACACATAAACACACACACTCACTCACACACTCACACGCACACTCAGTAACACACTCATACACACTCACACACACACACATAAACTCACTCACTCACTCACTCACTCACTCACACACTCACTCTCGGTAACACACTCATACACACACTCATACACACTCACACACACACACTCACTCACACACTCACACGCATACTCAGTCACACACTCACTCATACACACACACACTCATACACACACACACACACACACACTCACTCACTCACACGCACACTCAGTAACACACTCGCACACTCATACACACAAATACACACACTCACTCACACACTCACTCACTCACACGCACACACACACACACTCACACACACACACACACACACACACGCACTCACTCACACGCACACTCAGTCACACACTCACTCATACACACACACACTCATACACACTCACTCACTCACTCACTCACTCACACACTCATACACACACACACACAAATACACACACTCATTAGTTACTGAGAGGAGCACAGCACTGCTGATGGAGGCTCACACACACACACATTAATACTCAAATTCACATGCACACTAATACACACACTCACACATACACTCTCACTCACCTTCACATGCTGTATTTACATGCCTGGAGGCAGCAGAGGAAGGTTACTGTGTTGCCCACTCAGTTCTGAGCTCTGAGCAAATACTGCACAGTTCTGGAGCACTCAGTGAGGCACTGGCCCAGTTAAGCACGATCAAGCCCAATTTAGACACTGAGGCAAAGCAGGGCCACAGAGGTAACACACACACTGCAGTCATTGGTGTTCCGCAGCCCCACTGAGGAGAACAGCTCTGCTTCCTGATACCTCACAGTGTGCACCTCCATACTGCCCCCTGCAGGTACGTGCTGGGCCACGACGCCATGAAACGCATGCAGTGCTCGAACGTGCTGATCTCGGGCCTGCGAGGGCTCGGCGTGGAGATCGCCAAAAACGTCATCCTGGGTGGCGTGAAGAGCGTCACTCTGCACGACCAGGGCGCGACCGAGTGGAGGGACCTCTCCTCACAGGTGGGCTTTAATTAACCAATTAACTGTATCTTCAGGTGCGCTTTAAAGGCATACTCCAACATAGCATATTTGTTTTCTTACCATTTTAACTTCTGTTAATTTACTGCTGGGCAGTTCAGTGAAGAATTTATTGGAATATACTTAACAAAATGCATGCCTGTGGAAAGTCTATGACCACTTTCTAGCTCCATGTAAAAGCCAGATTTTCCAGCAGGGCCATGAACTGTTACAGGTCAGAAAGCTCATTTGGTGTTTATCGCCAGAAACTACCTTGTTTGCTATTGTATGAGCCAGCAAGTGATTTATTAGGCCTTGTGCTCTTAATGGAAGATTGTGTTTTGATTGGGAATTTATCAAAGCTCAGCTGAGTTTGGCTGAGTTTGAGAGATTTAAGGAAAACGGCACAACTAATAGAGCTAAGATCTTTGAGTGTGAAAGGATTGAGACGTTGCTGCTTGTGTAACATTGTGTGGAACTCCCTTTTAGCAGTTTGTTGTGGTCTGTGGTTCTCCCACAGTTTTACCTGCGGGAGGAGGATGTGGGGAGGAACCGGGCGGAGGTGAGCCAGCCCCGCCTGGCCGAGCTCAACAGCTATGTCCCTGTGGCAGCCTACACTGGCCCACTGTCCGAGGAATACCTCACACAGTTCCAGGTCAGAGCCTCCGCTTCCTTCATACACGCTTGTGTGCACGGTTTCACATGCTAACGCTCACGCCCTCTGCGGGTCTGCACGATAACGCTCACACCCTCTGTGGGTCTGCACGCTAACGCTCACGCCCTCTGTGGTTCTGCACGCTAACGCTCACGCCCTCTGTGGGTCTGCACGCTAACGCTCACGCCCTCTGTGGGTCTGCACGCTAACGCTCACGCCCTCTGTGGGTGTGCACGCTAACGCTCACGCCCTCTGTGGGTCTGCACGCTAACGCTCACGCCCTCTGTTGTCTGCACGCTAACGCTCACACTCTCTGTGGGTCTGCACGCTAACGCTTACGCCCTTGTCTGTGCTGGGGGTAACTGCGTGCTAGCGTTCATGCTGCATAGCAGAATGAGCAGTCACGCTGGGACTGTAATCTGAGAGCCATCACAAGATCTGATATGAGATATGCAGCAGCATGCAACCGGCAGACATGGAACACACGACCTTCACACGCACACATAAATACACACACGCACAAAGGTGCACGCACTCATACACGCACACATATATACACGCACACACACATACATGCACATATACAAGCACACACACATGCTCACATGCGTGCGCACTCGCTCACACACACATACAGGTGCCACAGTGCTGTGTGTGTGCGTATGTGCAGGCGTGTAAGTATCTGTGTGCGTGTGTGAGTGTAAGTACCTGTGTGTGTGTGTGCGTGCAGGTGGTGGTGCTGACCAGCTCCACTCTGGACGAGCAGCTGAGGATTGGGGAGCTGTGCCACAGCAAGGGGATCAAACTCATCATCGCTGACACCCGTGGCCTGTTTGGGTAAATACGCACCCACTGCCCCACTGCACACCCCCCCCCCCCTTTAAAGCCCCACACCCCAAACCTACTCCCCTTTAAAGCCCCCCCAACCCCCCCCCCTCAAAGCCCCTCAAAGCCCCACACCCCAAACCTCCCCTTTAAAGCCCCACAAAACCTACTCCCCTTTAAAGCCCCACCCAAACCTCCTCCCCTTTAAAGCCCCACAACCCAAACCTCCTCCCCTTTAAAGCCCCACACCCCAAACCTACTCCCCTTTAAAGCCCCACACCCCAAACCTACTCCCCTTTAAAGCCCCACACCCCAAACCTACTCCCCTTCAAAGCCCCAAACCTACTCCCCTTTAAAGCCCCACACCCCAAACCTACTCCCCTTCAAAGCCCCAAACCCCAAACCTACTCCCCTTTAAAGCCCCACACTCCAAACCTACTCCCCTTTAAAGCCCTACTCCCCTTTAAAGCCCCACACTCCAAACCTACTCCCCTTTAAAGCCACAAACCCCAAACCTACTCCCCTTTAAAGACCTACTCCATAAACCTTACTGTAGAAAGTTTTCACCTGTAAAAGTATGACATTAGATGATTGTACAACATGTAAACAAACGTTGGTGCAACATCAGAATGAGTGGATGTTTTGAAAGCACACGCTGTTGACATTCTTGAGAGATTGTGACCGTTATGACGGTCATGACGAGTGTAATGCTTCTGACCCGTGTCTGCTCTTGCAGACAGCTGTTCTGTGACTTCGGGGAAGACATGCTGGTTTTCGACACCAATGGGGAGCAGCCCCTGAGCGCTATGGTCTCCATGGTTACAAAGGTGTGTCTGCGCATGGGCATGTGAGCAGGTAACAGCACACGTGCTGTTAGGCGGGTGGAACTAAAGCGGTGCTTTTGGGGCGTGCCCTCTCTCTGCAGGACAGCGCGGGGGTGGTCACCTGTCTGGACGAGGCTCGGCACGGCTTTGAGACCGGAGATTACGTCACTTTCACCGAGGTGCAGGGCATGACCGAGCTCAACAGTGCCCAGCCCATGGAGATCAAAACCCTGGGTAATGCAGACATGCCTCTCACGCGCCTCGCACGCGGGTACTGCTGAGCAACATGCACTGAACACAAGAGTTCCCTAAGATGCTTTTCCATTACCTTGCCTTGCACATGGCTGAGAGTTTGAGCTGACAGGTGTCTTGCTGGGTTACAGGCCCCTACACCTTCAGCATCGGTGACACCTCCTCTTTCTCTGACTACCTGAGAGGGGGCATCGTCTCCCAGGTCAAGGTGCCCAAGAAGATCAGCTTTGTAAGTTCAGTGTGTGCGTGGACATGTCATAGCTTGCTATCTGTGTGTATTTGGCTGTATTTGTGTGTGTGTGTGTGTGTGTGTGTGTGTGTGTGTGTGTGTGTGTGTGTGTGTGTGTGTGTGTGTGTGAGAGTGTGTGTGAGAGTGTGTGTGTGAGTGTGTGTGTGTGTGTGTGAGTGTGTGTGTGTGTGTGTGAGTGTGTGTGTGTGTGTGTGAGTGTGTGTGTGTGTATATGTGTGTGTGTGAGAGTGTGTGTGTGTGTGTGTGTGTGAGAGTGTGTGAGAGTGTGTGTGTGAGCATGGTGTTTAGCGGGCTGACCCTGGCACTCTAATCCTCTGGTCTCTGCGCTGTGTTGGAGCAGAAGTCTCTGACGGCCTCCATGGCAGAGCCCGAGTTTGTGCTGACGGACTTCGCCAAGTTTGACCGGCCGGCCCAGCTGCACCTGGGTTTCCAGGCCCTGCACGCCTTCCAGCAGAAACACAGCCGTCTGCCCAAGCCCTGGAACCAGGTACTACTCACCTGCACTAAGCAAACACCAGGTACTACTCACCTGCACTAAGCAAACACCAGGTACTACTCACCTGCACTAAGCAAACACCAGGTACTACTCACCTGCACTGAACAAAAACCAGGTACTACTCACCTGCTCTGAACAAACACCAGGTACTACTCACCTGCTCTGAACAAACACCAGGTACTACTCACCTGCTCTGAACAAACACCAGGTACTACTCACCTGCACTGAGCAGAACGCCAGGTACTACTCACCTGCTCTGAACAAACACCAGGTACTACTCACCTGCACTGAACAAACACCAGTACCACTCACCTGCACTGAACAAAAACCAGGTACTACTCACCTGCTCTGAACAAACACCAGGTACTACTCACCTGCACTGAACAAACACCAGGTACTACTCACCTGCACTAAGCAAACACCAGGTACTACTCACCTGCACTGAACAAAAACCAGGTACTACTCACCTGCACTGAACAAACACCAGTACCACTCACCTGCTCTGAGCAAACACCAGTACCACTCACCTGCTCTGAGCAAACACCAGTACCACTCACCTGCACTGAGAAAACACCAGTACCACTCACCTGCACTGAGCAGAACACCAGTACCACTCACCTGCACTGAGCAGAACACCAGTACCACTCACCTGCTCTGAGCAAACACCAGTACCACTCACCTGCTCTGAGCAAACACCAGTACCACTCACCTGCTCTGAGCAGAACACCAGTACCACTCACCTGCACTGAGCAAACACCAGTACCACTCACCTGCTCTGAGCAAACAGTACCACTCACCTGCTCTGAGCAAACAGTACCACTCACCTGCTCTGAACAAACACCAGTACCACTCACCTGCACTGAGCAGAACACCAGTACCACTCACCTGCACTGAGCAGAACACCAGTACCACTCACCTGCACTGAGCAAACACCAGTACCACTCACCTGCACTGAACAAACACCAGTACCACTCACCTGCTCTGAGCAAACACCAGTACCACTCACCTGCACTGAGCAAACACCAGTACCACTCACCTGCTCTGAGCAAACACCAGTACCACTCACCTGCACTGAGCAAACACCAGTACCACTCACCTGCACTGAGCAAACACCAGTACCACTCACCTGCACTGAGCAGAACACCAGCACCACTCACCTGCTCTGAGCAAACACCAGTACCACTCACCTGCTCTGAGCAAACACCAGTACCACTCACCTGCACTGAGCAAACACCAGTACCACTCACCTGCTCTGAGCAAACACCAGTACCACTCACCTGCTCTGAGCAAACACCAGTACCACTCACCTGCTCTGAACAAACACCAGTACCACTCACCTGCTCTGAACAAACACCAGTACCACTCACCTGCTCTGAGCAAACACCAGTACCACTCACCTGCTCTGAGCAAACACCAGTACCACTCACCTGCTCTGTACAAACACCAGTACCACTCACCTGCTCTGAACAAACACCAGTACCACTCACCTGCTCTGAACAAACACCAGTACCACTCACCTGCTCTGTACAAACACCAGTACCACTCACCTGCTCTGAGCAAACACCAGTACCACTCAC
>JAFBMS010000237.1:30000-37500 GCA_019788955.1 Albula glossodonta
TCCTGCGTTGTCTTCAGGCTGGTTCATGCCTCCATCGCAGCAGTATCCTCCCGGTGCTCATATTCTCCTGCGCTCTCTTTCTTACCTGGATGTGGCATTTGGACGATTCATGGTTTTTTATGGCTTCCAATTGTTTTTCGTCCCAACAGTGAAACTATTTGTTCTCTTATTGGCATCCAAAGCGTGTTGATAACTTTCCGATGAGAACATTGTCTGGCTTGTGTCCTACAAAACGAATCAATCACGGGACTGTCCATGGTCGGCTTTTCTCCACATCTCATTAAAAAAACGTTTTTTGACCTTCACCTCTTTGACCTCTGTCTGCCAGGGATGTTTCCTCTGCAGACCTCTTAACCTCTGCGATGTAAGGCGACATTGTTTTTTTTCTACAACGTTAGCCTCGGCTACTTGCCCTTGGGTGATTCTTTTTAACCATTGGTGGCTAATTTGCGTCCTGTGCCCAAGTTGCTTTGGTAACCCCCTCTGTCTCTTCACTAAAGTGTACGAGTGAAACAAGCAGACTCGCGATTCAGTCTGCATTTTGGAATGTCACACATCACTCTGCTTGGTGGTATATGCTACTTTTATTTACCCACCACCATGGCTGGTAGGTTGAGCAAATTCACCCACTGCTACACAAAACTAAAAACCAATTTAGCGGGTTGCAGGTGCAAATTTTCAGCCCTGGTGTGTGAGTGCGTCCTTACCCACTGGAGTTTAGCACAGACAGTGTGCGTGAGAGTGTGTGTGTTTGTGTACGTGTGAGTGTGTGAATGTGTGTGTGAGTGTGAGCATGTGTATATATGAGTGAGTTTGTGAGTGTGTGTGTGTGTGTGTGTGAGCTGTGTGTTTGTGAGTGAGTGTGTGTTGGTGTGTGTGTGAGCGTGTGTTTGTGAGTGAGTGTGAGGTGTGTGAGCTGTGTTTGTGTGTGTGTGTGAGCTGTGTGTGCGTGTGTGTGTGTGTGTGTGTTTGTGAATGAGTGTGAGATGTGTGTGTGAGCTATGTGTGCGTGTGTGTGTGTTTGTGAATGAGTGTGAGATGTGTTTGTGTGTGTGTGAGCTATGTGTGCATGTGTGTGTGTGTTTGTGTGTGTGTGAGAGCTGTGTGTGAAGTGGGTGGGTGAGTGAGTGTGTAGTCGGTGTGTTTGGCTGTGCAGTCACTGCAGGCTCTCATCACTCTCCTCCCTGCACAGGACCTGCATATGGACTACATCATGGCTGCAGCGAATCTGTGTGCGCAGACATATGGGCTTCCTGGCTCCAGCGACCGCACCGCATTGGCCCGCCTCCTGCAGGACATCACTGTGCCAACCTTCACCCCCCGCTCCGGCGTGAAAATACACGTCTCCGACCAGGAGCTGCAGAACACCCACGCCTCTGTCGGTGAGGGAGGGAGAACAGGGCGAATGGCAGGGCCGCTCCTGAGTGTGTGCCCACAGATATATGTGATTGAGCTGAGTGTGTTTCTGACGTCTGCACATGTACATGTATGGGGCAGAAGTGTGTGACATCTCTGCTCCGTGTGTGTGTGTGCGTGCATGCGTGTGTGGTATAGATGTGCAGGGTGTGTGTGTAGTAAAGATGGGGGTGTGTAGATGTGTGTGAGGTATAGTTTTGGGTGTGTGTGTAGTGTAGGTGTGTAGTATAGGTGTAGGTGTGTAATGTATGTGTATTGCAGGTGTGTAGTATAGGTGTAGGTGTGTAATATATGTGTATTGCAGGTGTGTAGTGTAGTGTGGGTGTGTAATGAAGGTGTGTATTGCAGGTGTGTAGTATAGGTGTAGGTGTGTAATGTAGGTGTGTAGTATAGGTGTAGGTGTGTAATGTATGTGTATTGCAGGTGTGTAGTATAGGTGTAGGTGTGTAATGTAGGTGTGTAGTATAGGTGTAGGTGTGTAATGTATGTGTATTGCAGGTGTGTAGTATAGGTGTAGGTGTGTAATGTAGGTGTGTAGTATAGGTGTAGGTGTGTAATGTATGTGTATTGCAGGTGTGTAGTATAGGTGTAGGTGTGTAATGTGGGTGTGTAGTATAGGTGTAGGTGTGTAATGTCTCTGCTCTGTTCCAGATGACTCGCGGTTGGAGGAGCTGAAGACGCTGCTGCCGAGCTCAGACTCTGTGTCCCAGTTCAGGCTCTGCCCCATCGATTTTGAGAAGGTGTGTGTGAGTGAATGTGTGTGTGTGTGTGTGTGTGTGTGTGGGGTGGGTGAGTGTGTGTGTGTGTGTGGGGTGGGTGAGAGTGTGTGTGTGTGTGTGTGTGTGTGTTTGAGAGAGAGAGTGTGTGTGTGGGATGGGTGCAGAAGGCACAGGGTGTGTAGACCGGGTGATTCATTCTGTGTTCATTTATATCCAACGTCAGGACGATGACACCAATTTCCACATGGACTTCATTGTGGCAGCCTCCAACCTGAGAGCAGAAAACTACGACATCCCCCCTGCGGACCGACACAAGGTCAGCTTCTTCCCGCCCACCACATCTGTGCCTCTCCCTCGTTAGCCCCAAGAGGGACACAGGTCAAAGGTCGTGCAGCCCTCACACTAACCTCCCTCTCTCCAGAGCAAGCTGATTGCGGGGAAGATCATCCCGGCTATCGCCACGACGACGGCGGCGGTAGTGGGCCTGGTGTGCCTGGAGCTGCTGAAGGTGGTGCAGGGCCACCGCCGGCTTGAGTCCTACAAGAACGGCTTCATGAACCTCGCCCTGCCCTTCTTCGCCTTCTCGGAGCCCATCGCTGCTCCCAGCCACAAGGTGCCAAGCTCGGCTAAACACTGCTTAACTGACGGCTGCAGCGTGCCGGCGGTCCTCGTCTGGGCCGGGTTTTAAAGCGGGTCTGTTTGGTGGTCTCATAGCTGCAGCTGCATTTAATCTGTGATCACAACACAGTGATGCTTTGTGTGTGTGTGTGTGTGTGTGTGTGTGTGTGTGTGTGTGTGTGTTTGTTTCCTGCAGTACTATGAGGTGGACTGGACCCTGTGGGACCGCTTTGAGGTGAAAGGCCTGCAGCCCAGTGGGGAGGAGATGACCCTGAAGCAGTTTCTGGACTACTTTAAGGTAGGAAACAAAAACGCCCCAAAACTGGGGCTGTTAAAGCACAGGGGAGGTGGGGTCAGACTCACTACTGTGATGTCACACTTGTGCGCCTGACAGTTAGAATAACTGTGCAGCGGCCTCTGTCTGGTGGATGTTGCACAGGTAGCAGGTGTGTGGTAGATATTGCGCTGCTTTGTAGTGTTAGTGTCACTGAACGCTGTGCAGTGTTAGCGTCACTGAACGCTGTGCAGCGTAAGCGTTACTGAACGCTGTGGAGCATTACCGTCACTGAACGCTGTGCAGTGTTAGCGTCACTGAATGCTGTGCAGCGTAAGCGTTACTGAACACTGTGGAGTGTTAGCGTCACTGAATGCTGTGCAGCGTAAGCGTTACTGAATGCTGTGCAGTGTGTTACTGAACGCTGTGCAGTGTTTGTGTCACTGATCTCTGTGCAGCGTTAGTGTCACTGAACGCTGTGCAGCGTTAGCGTCACTGAACGCTGTGCAGTGTTAAGTGTTACTGAACGCTGTGCAGTGTAAGTGTTACTGAACGCTGTGCAGTGTTAAGTGTTACTGAACGCTGTGCAGTATAAGTGTTACTGAACGCTGTGCAGTATAAGTGTTACTGAACCCTGTGCGTGTCTCTTTCCCCTCAGAATGAGCATAAGCTGGAGATCACCATGCTATCCCAGGGCGTGTCCATGCTCTACTCCTTCTTCATGCCTGCCGCCAAGCTGAAGGAGAGATTGGAGCTACCGTAAGTGTGCTCTGTGTGTGCATGCGTGCGCGTTCGTGTGTGTGTTTGTGTGTGTGTTCAGCAGTGTAACGGGACCGAGCTCTATTCTCTGGACCGGCAGAATGACGGAGATCGTCACCAAGGTCTCCAAGAAGAAGCTGGGCAAGCACGTGCGGGCGCTGGTGTTTGAGCTGTGCTGCAACGACCTGCATGACGAGGACGTGGAGGTGCCCTACGTCAGATACACCATTCGCTGAGCCCATGTGGGGTGGGGCGGGGCAAGGGGCGGTGCTGGAGGGCGAGAGGATGAGAATGGATCTTATTGAAGTCCAGAAATGCAAAGTGGGGGGGGGCTAGCTTGAATAGAGAGCAGATAAGAACGGTCAATTTTTAAACTTTTTTTATTTTTTCATTTTGTTTTATTTAAGGTGGTAGCGGAGGGCTTTGACAGCTGGGCAGTTGCATAGCGCTGTAGCGTAGGATAGGTGTTGGGGGTCTGAGGTGAAACGGGTTTGCAGGATGGAGCGTGTTTGA
Source organism: Albula glossodonta (assembly GCA_019788955.1). Classification (NCBI taxonomy): domain Eukaryota; kingdom Metazoa; phylum Chordata; class Actinopteri; order Albuliformes; family Albulidae; genus Albula; species Albula glossodonta. The sequence continues at coordinate 34,300 of JAFBMS010000237.1, forward strand.
TTGGAAGGTCAACCGCACTTGTTCCTTATAACTGCACAGCTTCACCGCAGTACGGCTCACCACATGCTTTGTTGCACTTCATTAAAACCACTTACTGCTGGAGCAGAGCTTCTACTACATCTAACCCAGCTGTTCTCTGGCTCTCGTCTCTCTGGGTTTCTCCTTGGCGGGTTGAGGGAGATGTCCTGCTTTGCATTTTTACCCAAGGATAAAATAATGCTAATGCTAGAATAGCAGCGCCAAAAAGAAAGAAACATTTTGAGGAATAAAAGTATTTAAACAAAAAAAAAACTGCTTACGCACACAGATCACGATCAGATTCACTTTCCTGAATCATTGCACGTTTGGAGGGTGAAGTGAGAATGGGTGCAGGCAGGTGTGTGCAGGTGTGCTCTGCGCAGGCAGGTAAGAGGTAGGAAATGTTAAGCACTCTTCCCCTGCCCTGGTCCTGGCTTTGCCCCCTGTGGGCGGGGTTTGTGAATATTTATTTTCCTGTGGCTTTGGCTGTTGGGGTTACAGTTGGAGTTAGGGTAACCCTAACCCCCACACAATTCGGTATTACTTTATTTTTGTTTTTATATTTTTTTTTTTGGGGTTGGGGGGGCTGGTTGAGGAAGGGGCGAGGGGGACTGAACACCTTGTAGAACATGATCTCTGTATTCTTTCTACTTTGTTTAAACTCCAAAAAAATAAAACCAACAAAAAAATATTACCATAAAAATAAAAAAAAAAATAAAAAAAGGAAGAGACTGCTGTGTGGGAGCACTTAGTGTGACCGTGAATAAAGATGTAAGACTTGAGCTCTCCTGTCTGTGTGCTTTATTCATCTTCAATATTTCCATGATTCTCTCTCCCTCCTCTGTGGTCTGACAGACCTGATGGGCTCTAACCTGCAGCACAGTCTGCTCAGCATTCCCAACATGGTACAGCACCCATTCCCAGAACACTCCCAACACGGTACAGCACCCATTCCCAGAACACTCCCAACACGGTACAGCACCCATTCCCAGAACACTCCCAACACGGTACAGCACCCATTCCCAGAACACTCCCAACACGGTACAGCACCCATTCCCAGAACACTCCCAACACGGTACAGCACCCATTCCCAGAACACTCCCAACACGGTACAGCACCCATTCCCAGAACACTCCCAACACGGTACAGCACCCATTCCCAGAACGTTCCCAACACGGTACAGCACCCATTCCCAGAACGTTCCCAACACGGTACAGCACCCATTCCCAGAACGTTCCCAACACGGTACAATACCCATTCCCAGAACGTTCCCAACACGGTACAGCACCCATTCCCAGAACGTTCCCAACACGGTACAATACCCATTCCCAGAACGTTCCCAACACGGTACAATACCCATTCCCAGAATGTTCCCAACACAGTACAGCACCCATTCCCAGAACGTTCCCAACACGGTACAGCACCCATTCCCAGAACGTTCCCAACACGGTACAGCACCCATTCCCAGAACGTTCCCAACACGGTACAGCACCCATTCCCAGAACGTTCCCAACACGGTACAGCACCCATTCCCAGAACGTTCCCAACACGGTACAATACCCATTCCCAGAACATTCCCAACACAGTACAGCACCCATTCCCAGAACATTCCCAACACAGTACAATGTGTTTTTAGTGTTAGGCTATTAAGAATGTGAGTTAGAACTCAAAATGAACAGCTTACAACGTGAGGGAACATAAGTGTATCCACTGAAGGTAATTGAGCAACACTGGAGAAAACTGACCAGAGAGTGAACTAAAGACACCATGCTAAAACCCTGATGCAAGTCTTTGTTAACACCATATCCTTTAAAATGCCTCTATCATCTATCTAAAAGACAACTGAAGGAAGCTCATTTCACCACTGGGGGGCAGTGCAGACTGGCATTGTGACCAAGAGGAAAGACCATGGGGGGGCAGCTAGTCACCCTGAGGTAGAATGGAAGGACCGCGGTTTGGATATGCCTGAGGTATGACTGAGCCGTTCCGTTTGTTACATGTGTCAGGCTCAAAGTCATGGTGTCCTAGTGGTGCTGGAGAGACACGGGCTGCTGGGAGCTGTGTCCTAGTGGTGCTGGAGAGACACGGGGGCTGCTGGGAGCTGTGTCCTAGTGGTGCTGGAGAGACACGGGGGCTGCTGGGAGCTGTGTCCTAGTGGTGCTGGAGAGACACGGGGGCTGCTGGGAGCTGTGTCCTAGTGGTGCTGGAGAGACACAGGGGCTGCTGGGAGCTGTGTCCTAGTGGTGCTGGAGAGACACAGGGGCTGCTGGGAGCTGTGTCCTAGTGGTGCTGGAGAGACACAGGAGCAGCTGGGAGCTGTGTCCTAGTGGTGCTGGAGAGACACAGGGGCTGCTGGGAGCTGTGTCCTAGTGGTGCTGGAGAGACACAGGGGCTGCTGGGAGCTGTGTCCTAGTGGTGCTGGAGAGACACAGGGGCTGCTGGTTTTTGTTGGTATTTGGCATTGAAGTGATCAGGTAAAGCAGGTCATGACAAAGGTAACTTACTGAGCTGGGTTACTATTTAAAGGTGGAGTCTAAAAAGCACCAGCAGTCGACCGTCTTTCCAAGCCCAGGGCGGAAAGCTGGGGTGTTAGATCAGCCCCAGCACTCTCCTGCAGAGTGTCCCTCAGCAGAAGGGCAGTGGGCAGCTGCACACACTGACCTTGCGCTACATACAAAACAGTTACTGCAATTCAAGCATGTGTGGCCAAATGGCAGCACTCATTCCTGTTGAAGTATTATTGGATGTTCATTTTGTGATCCCTCAATGCTAGAGCAACTTTGGGCACATTTATCTGGGCCCTGCTGGAGGTTACAGCCTCATTAGTTCTTCATTGATATTTTTAATGTTGTTGTCTAAGTGCCAGGAAGTAGGGCGATGCCATGGAGGTGGACTCTACTGCTGCCCTGCTCTGTGTCAGCAGAACCATTTTCACTCTCAGTAAGTGAAGTGAATTCTGTCCCCTTCGGCCAGCTGGCATGTGCAGCACAAACTTCTAGAGAGAATTTTAAATAAACTGCATGTCTATATTTCAGTATCTTTATGTACTTTTGAAGATTGTGTTCTTATTTCTAGTCCACAGTGACAAGGAAATAACAGGAAACGTGTAAAGATCTGTGCTTGTTTCACGCAGAGGATGTGGTTAGTGCAACGCGAGCTAGAGAGACGAAGGGATGGGGGAGG
>JAFBMS010000237.1:42500-110000 GCA_019788955.1 Albula glossodonta
TTTAGGGCCTGATAATGTAAATTGTTTCGGCTGTATTTCTCTCTCGCTTTTTCTGCCTCCCCCCCATGTGTGTCTGTCTGAACGGAAATTTGGAGGCCACAGACCCTATATCAGCAACTGATACACACAGACACACACACACACACACACACACAGACACACACACGCGTGTTAAGTAAAGATGCTTTATTTCAATGAATAAAGAGTCTGTTTTGAGGATTTCAGGGTGAGCTGTGTGTGTCTGTGGTTACTAAGAGCTGGTGATCTCCCAGCCGCGTCTGTGTGCTGAGCTCTCTGACGCAGAAAAGGAGAAGCTGCAGTGTGGTGTGTGTGTGAGGCATCTGAGGGACAGAGGGCTGCAGCAGGAGGAAGCGCAGTGCTGAGTGACATTCACACAGGAAACGCCGAAACTCCTCACAGAAATAGGCCACTACCACGCCCTCTCCCCCTTATCTTCCATATCTGCCCTCTGCTGCCCTCTGCTGGCAGGTACACCTATTGCCCAACCTCATTGGCCTTTATCCTCACTCATAAACAAGCGCTGCTTTATAAAGATAACCACGAAAGATCAGGGTGAGAATCTGACTTTCCTTTGAGCAGCCTGATGTTGCTGTTGACCATGAATACATGAGTCAGATTAGACTCACCAGCTCATGACAGACAGGCGGGCCAGCGGGCAGACAGACAGAGGCAGACAGACAGGCGGAACGGTTTCAGTGCCCAGTGCTGCTGGATGAGAGTGCGTCACTGCCAGCCATGTTGTCCTCCACCCTCGTGTAAATGTTAATGCCAGTTTTAAGCCCTTGAGTTGCAGGAGCACTCGCTGCAGCTCGAATGGGGCGCTGGCTGGGCATATCCACGCTGCGCTGGGTCACTTTCACACACGGTTACTACAGTGCGTCTCGTTTTCAGGATTGCATTTTGACACAGGAGTGTGATTATGCTGAATAATATTTCAGCTGTCAGTTATCAGACTTGGGGCACCCCACATTTGAGGGAAATCCACAGGTACTGTTGCTCTTTCCACACATGATCATTGTTTGTTGGGGGGAATCATTTTAAAAATGGCATGGGGGAAATGAACACGGTTTGGGTGTGTTTAGATTGTTGTGCAGGGGGGGCGCTCTTGCGTTACTAAAGCTGTAACCGCTGCAGTGTTCGCGCCTGCACTTTCCCCAGATTAGCGCCTGTCTGCCCTGCTCTCAAACCCTCTGATGGATCTGTGTAATGTGTGTGTGGTGTGGCTGCAATACGGCTGGAGGGACTTACAGAAGTGCATCCCGCAGCTTTAGACAGTGAGACGATGCCAAACTGAGCATCGCAGCCAGTCACCACCCTACAGAACAGGAGGGTTCAGGATATGGGGAAGAGCTGAAGGCACAGGTATAACCAGACCTGAGCAGAAGCTCACAGACCAGTTTAAACAATGGCAGATTCCAGACCAGAGCAGATGGCCACAGACGAGAGAGCAGTTTAAACAGTGGTAGGCAGGCAGGCAGTGTAAAGTCAGTGGAATGTTGGTTTGATGTGGGCTTGGAATGGACTGTGAAGGTTCTTCAGCTGGTTTGTGCTGATTGGCTGCAGGGCTGTTGAATGATGACCCCTTACTTTTAGCAGGATGAAGACGATTCCGTTGGCAGCCTCGAGACGAGCAAAGATGTGGAGGTACTTCTGTCCATCTGTGTCTGTCTGTCTGTCTCCCAGTCCTTCACTTTCTGTCTGATTCTGTGCCTTCCTGTCTGTCTGTCCATGTGTACATGTCTCTCAGTTCATGTCTGTCTGTCTGCACCAGATTTGTCATCAGTGTGAAATTCACTCTAATAATAAAGAGTGATGAGCTTCTCTTCATCTGGCGCTTTGTTTGCCTTCGCTCAGCAAGCCTTAATTGTAATGAACAGATTGCTCATGCAAATATATAGATACACATTATGCTCAGTGACATAGCAGTGCCATGATAGGCACATTACTGTGGCCAAATAGAAAACTGTGTGTGAACCTTATGTTTCTTCCATTGGGTGTGGTTTCATTTTAACCCTGCCCCCTCTAGGAGCCCAGCAATAAAAGAGTGAAACCGGTGGGAAAGGGGGCGGGGCTTTCCGGATTTATGGGACCAGTCAAAACTCCCGCCCTGAAAAGGCTTGGACAGTCCATCCAGGTGATATAGCACTACGCTACGCTAATTTAACCTGCCCTCACAGGAGCACTATGCTACGCTAATTTAACCTGCCCTCACAGGAGCACACCTGAGTAATTTAACCTGCTCTCACACACCTGACTAATTTAACCTGCCCTCATAGGAGCACACCTGACTAATTTAACCTACTCTCACAGGAGCACACCTGAGTAATTTAATCTGCGCTCACAGGAGCACAACTGAGTAATTTAACCTGCCCTCACAGGAGCACACCTGAGTAATTGAACCTGCCCTCACAGGAGCACACCTGAGTAATTTAACCTGCCCTCACAGGAGCACACCTGAGTAATTTAACCTGCCCTCACAGGAGCACACCTGAGTAATTGAACCTGCCCTCACAGGAGCACACCTGAGTAATTGAACCTTCCCTCACAGGAGCACACCTGAGTAATTTAACCTGCTCTCACAGGAGCACACCTAACTAATTTAACCTGCTATCAGGTTTCATTAGTGAATGTTTGTGAAAAGGTATGTACCTGCTTGGTCGGAATGTAAACCTTCAAAAACATAGATCCTCTGCATGTAAGGCTGGCCACCCCAGTACATGCCATAACTTTGTCTGTGTAAGGTGTAGCTGGTTAAACACAGGTGTAGTAGAAGGTGTAGCTGGTTAAATACAGGTGTGGTAGAAGGTGTAGCTGGTTAAACACAGGTGTAGTAGAAGGTGTAGCTGGTTAAATACAGGTGTGGTAGAAGGTGAAGCTGGTTAAACACAGGTGTAGTAGAAGGTGTAGCTGGTTAAACAGAGGTGTGGTAGAAGGTGTAGCTGGTTAAACACAGGTGTGGTAGAAGGTGTAGCTGGTTAAACAGAGGTGTGGTAGAAGGTGTAGCTGGTTAAACAGAGGTGTAGTAGAAGGTGTAGCTGGTTAAACAGAGGTGTGGTAGAAGGTGTAGCTGGTTAAATAGAGGTGTGGTAGAAGGTGTAGCTGGTTAAACACAGGTGTAGTAGTAGGTGTAGCTGGTTAAACAGAGGTGTGGTAGAAGGTGTAGCTGGTTAAATACAGGTGTGGTAGAAGGTGAAGCTGGTTAAACACAGGTGTGGTAGAAGGTGTAGCTGGTTAAACAGAGGTGTAGTAGAAGGTGTAGCTGGTTAAACAGAGGTGTGGTAGAAGGTGTAGCTGGTTAAACACAGGTGTAGTAGAAGGTGTAGCTGGTTAAACAGAGGTGTGGTAGAAGGTGTAGCTGGTTAAACAGAGGTGTAGTAGAAGGTGTAGCTGGTTAAACACAGGTGTGGTAGAAGGTGTAGCTGGTTAAACAGAGGTGTGGTAGAAGGTGTAGCTGGTTAAACACAGGCGTTAACCCTGCCCCCTCGTTGCCTACAGCGCTCCATCAGTTTCCGGACAGAGGCACAGCCCCTCCCCATGGCACCCATCCGCACACGGCAGAAAGCCAGCTCGTTCCCACGACGACGCAACAGCCAGCTGTGGAGTGACACCGTGGACAGCCTGAGCCAAGAGCTGAGTGCCAAGGAGATCAAACGCCAGGAGGTAGGTGTGTGTGTGTGTGTGTGTGTGTATGTGAGAAAAAGTAGAGAGAGGGTGGGTGTGTGTGTGTGTGAGAGAGAGAGAGAGCGCGAGAGAGAGTGTGTGTGTGTGTGTGTGTGTGTGTGTGCGTGTGTGTGTGTTAGAGAGAGAGTCTGTGTGCTGAGCATGTGTGCCTGTGATTGGTAATGTGCTGAGCATGTGTGCCTGTGATTGGCTGTGTGCTGAGCATGTGTGCCTGTGATTGGCTGTGAGCTGAGCATGTGTGCCTGTGATTGGCTGTGTGCAGACCCATGTAATTAGCTGAAAGTCTAGCTCTCTCTGGCAGGTGATCTACGAGCTCACACAGGGAGAGAGGCAGCTCATCGAGGACCTCAGCCTGGTCAAAAAGGTTGACACACACCTGCCTCTGAGCAAACACCTGCCTCTGAGCACACACCTGCCTCTGAACACACACCTGCCTCTGAGCACACACCTGCCTCTGAACACACACCTGCCTCTGAGCACACACCTGCCTCTGAGCAAACACCTGCCTCTGAGCACACACCTGCCTCTGAACACACACCTGTCCCTGAGCAAACACCTGCCTCTGAGCACACACCTGCCTCTGAGCACACACCTGTCCCTGAGCAAACACCTGCCTCTGAACACACACCTGCCTCTGAGCAAACACCTGCCTCTGAACACACACATTCACACACATACACATGATATACACTCTCTCTGCCAGTGTGTGAGAGTGTGTGAGTGTGTATAAGTATGTGACTACGCACTTCTCTCTCTCAGGTGTACTATGAGCCCATGCTGAAGCTGGACATCCTCACAGAGAGTGAGCTGGGCCAAATATTTGGCACGCTGGACTCTCTCATCCCCTTACATGAAGGTAGGGCCCTACTCGCTCATTCCCATACATGAAGGTAGGGCCCTACTCTCTCGTCCCCTTACATGTAGGTAGGGCCCTACTCTCTCATCCCCTTTCATGAATGTAGGGCCCTACTCTCTCATCCCCTTACATGAAGGTAGGGCCCTACTCTCTCATCCCCTTCCATGAAGGTAGGGCCCTACTCGCTCATTCCCATACATGAAGGTAGGGCCCTACTCTCATCCCCTTACATGTAGGTAGGGCCCTACTCTCTCATCCCCTTTCATGAATGTAGGGCCCTACTCGCTCATCCCCTTACATGAAGGTAGGGCCCTACTCTCTCATCCCCATACATGAAGGTAGGGCCCTACTCTCATCCCCTTACATGAAGGTAGGGCCCTACTCGCTCATTCCCTTTCATGAAGGTAGGGCCCTACTCTCTCATCTCCTTTTATGAATGTAGGGCCCTTCTCGCTCATCCCCTTCCATGAAGGTAGGGCCCTACTCGCTCATTCCCATACATGAAGGTAGGGCCCTACTCTCATCCCCTTACATGTAGGTAGGGCCCTACTCTCTCATCCCCTTTCATGAATGTAGGGCCCTACTCGCTCATCCCCTTACATGAAGGTAGGGCCCTACTCTCTCATCCCCATACATGAAGGTAGGGCCCTACTCTCATCCCCTTACATGAAGGTAGGGCCCTACTCTCTCATCCCCTTACATGTAGGTAGGGCCCTACTCTCTCATCCCCTTACATGAAGGTAGGGCCCTACTCACTCATTCCCTTACATGAAGGTAGGGCCCTACTCTCTCATCCCCTTACATGTAGGTAGGGCCCTACTCTCTCATCCCCTTATATGAAGGTAGGGCCCTACTCTCTCATCCCTTTACATGAAGGTAGGGCCCTATTCTCATCCCCTTACATGAAGGTAGGGCCCTACTCTCTCACCCCCTTACATGAAGGAAATGCCTTTCTCTCTGATCTCTATGTGTGTGTTTTGGATGCAAAGTGTCTCTGTTCTCTGGATGCAACGTGTGTGTGTTTTGCATGCAGACCTCCTGTCCCGGCTGGAGAGCCTGAGAGGGGCGGAGAAAACGGTGGAGGAGGTGGGGCCTACAATGCTGGACTGGGTGAGTGGACTTACATGGCCCCTCCCACGACAGCTTCTCCGTCTCAGAGCGTCAATGTCACCTTACAGCACCTGTCACTAAAGGGAGAGAGGACCTGGCCATATTCCCTCTCAACCCTCCTGGGCAGATTCCTACACATGCTCATTTTCTGTGAGAATGACCTGAAAGCCTCATGGTCTTGGGATGTGTTGCATAAAAGCGTTTACAGTTTTGTCCTCCGAACTCTCCCCTTCTCCCTCCCTCTCTTTCCCTCTCTTCCTGTCCCCCTTTCTTTCACTCCCTCCCTCTCCCTCGTTCTGTGGTAGTTCCCCAGGCTGGAGGCCTACATTACATACTGCTGTAACCAGGTGGGTGCGAAGGCGCTGCTGGACCAGAAGAAGCAGGACCGGCGCGTGGAGCACTTCCTACGGCTCTGCCAGGAGTCCTCCTTCAGCCGCAAGCTGGACCTGTGGAACTTCCTGGACCTGCCGCGCAGCCGCCTGGTCAAATACCCGCTGCTGCTGCGCGAGATCGAAAAGAGCACCCCACTCGAACACCCCGACCGGGACAGCCTGCCACAGGCCGTGAGTTACTGCACACACCTGCACACACCCACACTCACATGCACACACACACACACACACACACAAACCCTATACACACTACACTACACTCTGCACACCATATACACTATGCACAAGCACCACAAAAACCCTATACACACTACACTTTGCACACCATATACACTATGCACAAGCACTTCACAAACCCTGTTCACCCTAACCCCTCCCCTCCGCCCTAGTTGGATCTGATCCAGAAGATTGTGTCGGAGGTGAACAGTAAGACAGGTGAGGCAGAGTGCCAGTTCTACAGGCGGGGGCTCTGCTACCAGGAGGAGGGGCAGAGGCTCCCCGAAATCCAGCTGTCTCGCTTCCTGCACTGCCATGGGGAGCTGAAGAACAGCAAGGGACAGGTCAGCGCCTCTCTGCTCCTGCTGCTCATAGTGGCATTCAGTATCATTCTCTCTTCCATTCCTCCCCATTTACACCTTAGCTCTGCTTCTCTTCATTTCTTCCTTTTGTCTACATGTATATTTTCTTGTACTTTTCCTATTATATGTTTCTTCATTTCGACTGTATTCTCTCAGTGTTACATTTATTCTCTCTGTCCCTTCTCTCATTTCTGTATCACAGGCCTTTTTTCAGGATGTTTGTGTTTATTGAGCTGGTCTCTTGTTGCAGAAGCTGCATGTGTTTCTGTTTGAGCTGGCGCTGGTTCTGACCCGGCCAGTGGCTCAGGACCGCGATGGGCAGGTGCAGTTCCAGGTGTACCGCCAGCCCCTCCCCGCGGCTCACCTACTGCTGGAGGACTTGCCAGATGGGGAGGGGGGTGGGGGCGGGTCCTTCCGTGGTGCCTTCTCCTCTGCCAATGACAAAGGTACACCTAAAGGGCCTTTTAAAAAGGCCAACTGAGCATGAGCTATCGCTAAGCTAACTGAGCCTATCTGTGCTGCTATCGCTAATCTAACTGAGCCTGTCTGTGCTGCTATCGCTAATCTAACTGAGCCTATCTGTGCTGCTATCGCTAATCTAACTGAGCCTGTCTGTGCTGCTATCGCTAATCTAACTGAGCCTATCTATGCTGCTATCACTAATCTAACTGAGCCTGTCTGTGTTACTGTCGCTAATCTAACTGAGCCTATCTGTGCTACTGTCGCTAATCTAACTGAGCCTATCTGTGCTGCTATCGCTAATCTAACTGAGCCTATCTGTGCTGCAATCGCTAATCTAACTGAGCCTGTCTGTGCTGCTATTGCTAATCTAACTGAGCCTATCTATGCTGCTATCGCTAATCTAACTGAGCCTATCTATGCTGCTATCGCTAATCTAACTGAGCCTGTCTGTGTTGCTATCGCTAATCTAACTGAGCCTATCTGTGCTGCTATCGCTAATCTAACTGAGCCTGTCTGTGTTGCTATCGCTAATCTAACTGAGCCTGTCTGAGTTACTGTCGCTTATCTAACTGAGCCTATCTGTGTTGCTATCGCTAATCTAACTGAGCCTGTCTGTGTTACTGTCGCTAATCTAACTGAGCCTATCTGTGCTGCTATCGCTAATCTAACTGAGCCTGTCTGTGTTACTGTCGCTAATCTAACTGAGCCTGTCTGTGTTACTGTCGCTAATCTAACTGAGCCTATCTGTGCTACTGTCGCTAATCTAACTGAGCCTATCTATGCTGCTATCGCTAATCTAACTGAGCCTGTCTGTGTTGCTATCGCTAATCTAACTGAGCCTGTCTGTGTTACTGTCGCTAATCTAACTGAGCCTATCTGTGCTACTGTCGCTAATCTAACTGAGCCTATCTGTGCTGCTATCGCTAATCTAACTGAGCCTGTCTGTGCTGCTATCGCTAATCTAACTGAGCCTATCTGTGCTGCTATCGCTAATCTAACTGAGCCTGTCTGTGTTGCTATCGCTAATCTAACTGAGCCTGTCTGTGTTGCTATCGCTAATCTAACTGAGCCTGTCTGTGTTGCTATCGCTAATCTAACTGAGCCTGTCTGTGTTACTGTCGCTTATCTAACTGAGCCTATCTGTGCTGCTATCGCTAATCTAACTGAGCCTGTCTGTGTTGCTATCGCTAATCTAACTGAGCCTGTCTGTGTTACTGTCGCTAATCTAACTGAGCCTATCTGTGCTACTGTCGCTAATCTAACTGAGCCTATCTATGCTGCTATCGCTAATCTAACTGAGCCTGTCTGTGTTGCTATCGCTAATCTAACTGAGCCTGTCTGTGTTACTGTCGCTAATCTAACTGAGCCTATCTGTGCTACTGTCGCTAATCTAACTGAGCCTATCTATGCTGCTATCGCTAATCTAACTGAGCCTGTCTGTGTTGCTATCGCTAATCTAACTGAGCCTGTCTGTGCTGCTATCGCTAATCTAACTGAGCCTGTCTGTGCTGCTATCGCTAATCTAACTGAGCCTGTCTGTGCTGCTATCGCTAATCTAACTGAGCCTATCTGTGCTGCTATCGCTAAGCTAACTGAGCCTGTCTGTGTTGCTATCGCTAATCTAACTGAGCCTGTCTGTGCTGCTATCACTAATCTAACTGAGCCTATCTGTGCTGCTATCGCTAATCTAACTGAGCCTGTCTGTGCTGCTATCGCTAATCTAACTGAGCCTATCTGTGCTGCTATCGCTAATCTAACTGAGCCTGTCTGTGTTGCTATCGCTAATCTAACTGAGCCTGTCTGTGCTGCTATCGCTAATCTAACTGAGCCTATCTGTGCTGCTATCGCTAATCTAACTGAGCCTATCTGTGCTGCTGTCGCTAATCTAACTGAGCCTATCTGTGCTGCTATCGCTAATCTAACTGAGCCTGTCTGTGCTGCTATCGCTAATCTAACTGAGCCTATCTGTGCTGCTATCGCTTATCTAACTGAGCCTGTCTGTGTTGCTATCGCTAATCTAACTGAGCCTGTCTGTGCTGCTATCACTAATCTAACTGAGCCTGTCTGTTCTGCGTTCGCTAATCTAACCGGCTCTGCTGCTCTCGCTTATTTTAAAGAGTTAGTCTCCACAATGGAAATATTGGAACAACAATATTTAGTGCTGTGAGGTTTTCCCAGTGCTGCTATAATAAAATAAAAAGCTTGAAATTACGCTTTTCTATGGAATGTGATAGTTTTTCCTTCCCTTGTGGGTGTGTGGGTCGCTCAGTGATTCTCCGTTTCTCTGGTAGCTAAGAACTGCTTCAGGGTGAGCAGCACAGGCCGAGCTAAAGCTCAGTCCCACAGCCTGCAAGCAAACGACTCCTTCAACAAGCAGCAGTGGATCACCTGCCTGCGACAGGCCATGATCCAATCACGCGATATGGAGTCTCACACCAGCCAGCCCCGGCCGTCCACACCGGCTGCCCCAGACCCTGCCCTCTACCACATTGCCGAGCTGAGTCTCTGCTCCGATGCAGAAATGATGGACACGTAGGCTTTTACAAATCACACTGTTAGTTTACGTTGTTATGAAAAACGTGACTTTTTTTTTTTTTCATTTTTGGCAACTCTCTTTGGCAACCTTCTTCTTGAGTATTGGTTTTGTCTGTTATTTCACCCGTTCCTCCCCTTCCCAAATGAAAACCTTCATGCACATCTTAGTTCACTCTCAAGACTGAGCAGAATCTGCCACTTTGTTTGGCCCAACTTCAGTTTCGTCTGCGCTTTCACATACTCCGCCTCCTGTTCTCCTAATAAGGGCACTGGTCTCTGGCACTCGAATGTCTGCATTTTCACAGGCTCCGCCTCCTGTTCTATTCTTAAGGACACTGGTCTCTGGCACACAACTGCTTGAGTGTTTTTGAAAATTGCCACAAGAATGTATGAATCATTTAATTTGCAAATGTATCTGTATTTTATCTTTGTTATTGTTTCATTTTCAGAAATCATAGTTTACAAATTGTATAATATTTATTGTAAATAACTGCATTTGTACCAAATACCAAAGACGCGTAATTTTATTTGCAAAAAAGCGGTTATATGTAAAGCTTTTAAGTTTTTATATGGTATAAGGAAACAGTGGATACAATGTTTGAGCTTTTTCTTCACGAGTGGCACTTTAAAATGTCTTGCTGTGTAAGTTGATGAATAATACCAGTAGTGACACAGCTGCAGCCTTCCGCAGGGTAGAAGAATGGCATGATCACAACATGTAAGCTGACAGTGGTAGCAAGAAACTGACATTTAACTGCCAAATCAGGTATCTAAATTTCATGGAGGCAATATAACTCAATAGTTTAAATGCAGAATTTTTAATGTATGGTTGCAAATAAAATCTTGAATTTTTATGCTTTATGCTGAATGACTGTGTGTGTGTGTGTGTGTGTGTGTGTGTTTATTCTGAATTGTTTGACTCTGAGCTTTGTTTTCATATTGGTCTCCTTTATTTCTTATAGCTTCATGAAACATTTTATTCAGCATGTTTGAAGGAATCACTACATAACCCAGCTCAGTAATTCCTAATGATGCACTAGAAGTCTCATTCGGTGTGTGTAGCAGCTGACTGTCGGTGTGTGTAGCAGCTGCCTGTATCGGTGTGTGTAGCAGCTGACTGTGTCGGTGTGTGTAGCAGCTGACTGTTGGTGTGTGTAGCAGCTGCCTGTAGCAGCTGACTGTGTGTGTGTAGCAGCAGATGACTGTGTCGGTGTGTGTAGCAGCTGACTGTCGGTGTGTGTAGCAGATGACTGTGTCGGTGTGTGTAGCAGCTGACTGTCGGTGTGTGTAGCAGCTGACTGTGTCGGTGTGTGTAGCAGCTGCCTGTATTGGTATGTGTAGCAGCTGACTGTATCGGTGTGTGTAGCAGATGACTGTGTCGGTGTGTGTAGCAGCTGACTGTGTCGGTGTGTGTAGCAGCTGACTGTCGGTGTGTGTGTAGCAGCTGACTGTGTCGGTGTGTGTAGCAGCTGCCTGTATCGGTGTGTGTAGCAGATGACTGTGTCGGTGTGTGTAGCAGCTGACTGTGTCGGTGTGTGTAGCAGCTGCCTGTGTCGGTGTGTGTAGCAGCTGCCTGTGTCGGTGTGTGTAGCAGATGACTGTGTCGGTGTGTGTAGCAGCTGACTGTGTCGGTGTGTGTAGCAGCTGCCTGTATCGGTGTGTGTAGCAGCTGACTGTCGGTGTGTGTGTAGCAGCTGACTGTGTCGGTGTGTGTAGCAGCTGCCTGTATCGGTGTGTGTAGCAGATGACTGTGTCGGTGTGTGTAGCAGCTGACTGTGTCGGTGTGTGTAGCAGCTGCCTGTGTCGGTGTGTGTAGCAGCTGACTGTGTCGGTGTGTGTAGCAGCTGCCTGTGTCGGTGTGTGTAGCAGATGACTGTGTCGGTGTGTGTAGCAGCTGACTGTGTCGGTGTGTGTAGCAGCTGCCTGTATCGGTGTGTGTAGCAGCTGCCTGTATCGGTGTATAGTAGCTGAGACCGTATTTCTCTGCCTGGAGTTGCTATGTGATACACTCACAGGTGGACGGTAGTCACTGTGAATCCTGCCTCATTGGAAACACAGCAGTGATTGGCTGAAATATGTAAGCAAGAACAGTGATTGGCTAAAATATGTAAGCCAGGAGAAGACCATTTTCCTGACTGTGATGCATCTGGTAGATAAGGAGAGGAAACACTGCACAGTCCCCCTTTAGATCTTGAAATGTTTTTTTTTTTGTTGAAGTGGATCCTCAAAGATATGAAATAAATTAATGACAAAGTTTGTAAATACATTTTATAAAAAGTGTTACAAAATTACATGTACAGCTCTTATTGGCAGCCCAATTTGCTGTCATTACAATAAAATGTGCCTTGATAGGGGACTATAGAAGCAGAAGCAGTATCTAAATGGATACATTACAATGAACCATAACCTGAGTAATGAGACAGTGAACTCTGCTAAATCAAGCATTTGTTCTTGAAAGTGAAGTCTGTACTTTACTATAGAGGTACCTTCTGTGGACTGATCATTTCTTACCGATCCTTTTCACCAGAACAGAAAAGATGAAACTGCCACACACTTAGTCAGTCCAGCTCCAAGTTTGTGCCGCAATCTTTTTTCATATTTCCTTTTTTATGGAACAGTCTGTCCAGGCTCAGTCAGTGTGCTGTGCAGGAGGCTCACAGCGCTGTGAAGTGTGTTGGCATGTGTATGACTGCCCATAAGGGTGGACAGTGATCTGAGATTGACTGGCGGGTTTTGGATCCCTGGCGGATGTTGAGCACCCCCCTGATCTGTCGCTATGGTTCCTGCGCTTCATCTGGCCCGGTGCAGGGGGGCACATTCCTGCAGGGGGTGCTCTGGGTGATCTGTGACTTATCCATGCGTGGGCAGAGCAGAAACGGTTTGCCAGCGAAGTGAGCCAGCTCACCCTTGGGCCCCACCTTCAGGTTCCTGCAGGGGAGAGAGATGGACCGCTACTTAGACACCTGTGTGGGTGGAAGAGGGGTGCTGATGACTGGAGGAGGAGAGGGAGGAGGTGAGATGTGGAAGAGGTGTGAGAGCGAGGGAAGGTGAGAGCAGGAGAGAGATGGGGAGGGGTGTTTGCGTACGTGTATTGGGAGATGTCCATCACACACTCTCTGCTTCTGCTCTTCTGGGCCTCTGACCCACAGCTGGGTTTACACAGCCCCCAGTCACCCCAGTCAGAGTAATTACCGCGCACTAGAGAAACACACACACTGCAGTTACTATACACTGATAGAAACACATACGCACACACTGCAGTTACGATACACTGACAGAAACACATACATACTTCAGTAACTGTACACTGAGGCCAGTTGTGCACACTGCTACATGCTAAAGCCCTCTGCTTTTAGCTAGCATTAGCTGCTAGATGCTAATGGCAGATATGCTGCTGAATGTGAATGGTGTCTGCCTGCTACATGCTAATCGTGTCTGCCTGCTACATGCTAATGGTGGCTGCTTGCTACATGCTAGTGGTGGCGTGACTCACTCCGGCACTTTTCAATGTCGTAGCAGGGCCGGGTCTCCACGATGTCCCCAGAGCAGTGTTTCCCCTCCCATTCTCTGTGCTCACACGTCCTCGCCCTTCTCTGCGTGCCTGCAGAGTACGTACTGCACCTGATATTCTTACCTGAGCGATTGCATCCAGACCACTCCCCCCACTCCGACCACTGACCATCGACTGCGAGAGAGAGGGTTAGGGTTAGGGTTTGGGTTAGGGAGAGGCAGGGCTCACAGTCATGAAAAGTCATGGAATTTCACAGCAGTGTTTTGTCCTCCTTTTTACTCAAAACACCTGATCTGCTGCAGGCGGGGGGAAACTGAGCACGACACAGGGTCTTGTTACCTGGGTGGTGCAGGTGTGTGTGAGGGACACAGGGTCTTGTTACCTGGGTGGTGCAGGTGTGTGTGAGGGACACAGGGTCTTGTTACCTGGGTGGTGCAGGTGTGTGTGAGGGACACAGGGTCTTGTTACCTGGGTGGTGAAGGTGTGTGTGAGAGACACAGGGTCTTGTTACCTGGGTGGTGCAGGTGTGTGTGAGGGACACAGGGTCTTGTTACCTGGGTGGTGCAGGTGTGTGTGAGGGACACAGGGTCTTGTTACCTGGGTGGTGCAGGTGTGTGTGAGGGACACAGGGTCTTGTTACCTGGGTGGTGCAGGTGTGTATGAGGGACCCAGGGTCACCTTTACCTGGGTGGTGCAGGTGTGTGTGAGGGACACAGGGTCTTGTTACCTGGGTGGTGCAGGTGTGTGTGAGGGACACAGGGTCTTGTTACCTGGGTGGTGCAGGTGTGTGTGAGGGACACAGGGTCTTGTTACCTGGGCAGTGCTGGTGTGTGTGAGGGACACAGGGTCTTGTTACCTGGGTGGTGCAGGTGTGTATGAGGGACCCAGGGTCACCTTTACCTGGGTGGTGCAGGTGTGTGTGAGGGACACAGGGTCTTGTTACCTGGGTGGTGCAGGTGTGTGTGAGGGACACAGGGTCTTGTTACCTGGGTGGTGCAGGTGTGTGTGAGGGACACAGGGTCTTGTTACCTGGGCAGTGCTGGTGTGTGTTGCAGATCTTTGTGGAAGTTGCTTCCCCAGGACAGGCATGGCCACCGTGTTTGGGTGCTGGACTGTCACACACTCGCCGTTTCACCTGTGCCCCGAGGCCGCAGGTCACTGAACACCTGGAGTACTCCCCCCAGGGGCCCCAGCCCCCGTGCACTGTAGACACAAACAGCATGTGAGTGTGATGGCACTGAGGCCTGAGGTGCCTGTGGTGTGACAGTACTGAGGCCAGTGGTGTGACGGAACTCATGCCTACAGTGTGACAGTACTGAGGCCTGCAGTACCTGTGGTGCGACAGCACTGAGGCCTGCGGTGCCTGCGGTGTGACAGTACTGAAGCCTGCGGTGCCTGCGGTGTGACAGCACTGAGGCCTGCGGTGTCTGCGGTGTTACAGTACTGAGGCTTGCGGTGTGACAGCACTGAGGTCTGCGGTGCCTGAGGTGTGACAACACTGAGGCCTGCGGTGTGACAGCACTGAGGTCTGCGGTGCCTGCGGTGTGACAGCACTGAGGCCTGCGGTGTCTGCGGTGTTACAGTACTGAGGCCTGCGGTGTGACAGCACTGAGGTCTGCGGTGCCTGAGGTGTGACAACACTGAGGCCTGCGGTGTGACAGCACTGAGGTCTGCGGTGCCTGCGGTGTGACAGTACTGAGGCCTGCGGTGTGACAGCACTGAGGTCTGCGGTGCGACAGTACTGAGGCCTGCGGTGCCTGCGGTGTGACAGCACTGAGGTCTGCAGTGCCTGAGGTGTGACAGCACTGAGGTCTGCGGTGCCTGCAGTGTGACAGTACTGAGGCCTGCGGTGTGACAGCACTGAGGTCTGCGGTGCCTGCGGTGTGACAGTACTGAGGCCTGCGGTGCCTGCGGTGTGACAGCACTGAGGCCTGCAGTGTCTGCGGTGTTACAGTTCTGAGGCCTGCGGTGTGACAGCACTGAGGCCTGCGGTGCCTGAGGTGTGACAGCACTGAGGCCTGCGGTGTCTGCGGTGTTACAGTACTGAGGCCTGCGGTGTGACAGCACTGAGGTCTGCGGTGCCTGAGGTGTGACAACACTGAGGCCTGCGGTGTGACAGCACTGAGGTCTGCGGTGCCTGCGGTGTGACAGCACTGAGGCCTGCGGTGTCTGCGGTGTTACAGTACTGAGGCCTGCGGTGTGACAGCACTGAGGTCTGCGGTGCCTGAGGTGTGACAACACTGAGGCCTGCGGTGTGACAGCACTGAGGTCTGCGGTGCCTGCGGTGTGACAGTACTGAGGCCTGCGGTGTGACAGCACTGAGGTCTGCGGTGCCTGCGGTGCGACAGTACTGAGGCCTGCGGTGCCTGCGGTGTGACAGCACTGAGGTCTGCAGTGCCTGAGGTGTGACAGCACTGAGGTCTGCGGTGCCTGCAGTGTGACAGTACTGAGGCCTGCGGTGTGACAGCACTGAGGTCTGCGGTGCCTGCGGTGTGACAGTACTGAGGCCTGCGGTGCCTGCGGTGTGACAGCACTGAGGCCTGCAGTGTCTGCGGTGTTACAGTTCTGAGGCCTGCGGTGTGACAGCACTGAGGCCTGCGGTGCCTGAGGTGTGACAGCACTGAGGCCTGCGGTACCTGTAGTGTGACAGTACTGAGGCCTGAGGTGTGACTGTACTGAGGCCTGCAGTGTCTGCGGTGTGACAGTACTGAGGCCTGCGGTGCCTGCGGTGTGACAGTACTGAGGCCTGCAGTGCCTGCAGTGTGAGAGCACTGAGGCCTGAGGTGTGAAGGCAGCGTTGCGTCCCTTACCAGGGCAGAAGGGGAGGCCCTTGCAGTACTCCCAGCGATGGCCTGACTCGGGGCAGGGCTGTCCGGGGGGGTCTATGGAGGGGGCGGGGTTGGTGCAGTAGCGTGCGCTGTGCCTGCGGGGGGGCTCAGAGCCTTCTCTCACACAGGTCCCATCGCAAGGCTCCCACGGACCCCACGCTGACCAGCCACCATGGACTGGCCAAGGCAAGAGAAGGAAACAGCGTCAAAAGGTACCTTCGCCTTGGAGCCGTCCTTTAGGTCTGACATACAACCCCCCATGATCATGTTGGGGATGTGTTTGGGTCATGTTGCGGCCATGCTGTAGTAGGGGTTTACCTGGGCACACCTTCCCGGTGTGGCAGGCAGATGTTTCTTTGCTGGGCCCGGAGCACCCAGGGCCCCCACAATTTGGGGGGGGCGAGGAGCAGGTCCTCTCCCTCTGCCTGTGGCCCGAACTGCAGCTGACTGAGCAGGCCTGCCAGGACCCCCACTCACTCCAGCCCGCCGGCTCTGCGGGAGAGAGGGACACACACATTACCTTATAAAGGTACACCAAATCTCCATACACATACAGCCTTTCAAACAATTTCATTCAGTTTCATTTCAGCTTCACGCACACTTAAGGTACACACACAAACACACACAGACACACACACACACAGACAGGGCTGTGCTTGAGCAGATCTCTCTGTCTAAATGTGTGCACATGCATTGCCTCTATCACACAGCACAGCAGTGAGGGGTTTCTCTGTCTCAGTCTCACTGATCTCCACAATATCAGGATCCAGTCTGTCACATCAGTCCCTCTTCATTCAATGCTGGTGACTGGTGACATTAGCAGTGATTAGCTGTGTTAGCAGTGTGTGGTTAACACTGTTAGCTGTGTGGTGATTAGTGCCATTACCTGTGACTGGCAGTGTTAGCGGTGTTAATGCTGTTAGCGCTACGGGGTGATTAGACACATTAGCCCTGATTAGTGGTGCTGGAGGTCCATACTGGGGCAGCAGTCCCGTTCCTGGCATGACTTTGTCTGCAGGTCCCCCAGCCCTTTGGGGTCCTTGCAGAGCCCAATCCCAAAGCAGAACCGTCTACGCTGCTGCACCCCCTCCAGGCAGGACACTGTACACGCCCCCCACGCACTCCACTCTGACCAGCTGGCAGGCCTGGGGGGAGGGGGGTTTGGGAGGGAGGGAGAGAGGGAGAGATACAGAGAGAGAAAGGGGTGATTGAGGGAGAGAGAGAGAGAGAGAGAGAAGGGAAAGGTTGAGAGATGATGTCATAGATCACACTGCAATGTGGGGGTATTTAGGGAGATTTTATTTCCCTCTATTTGTGTAAAAATATAAGCTCCTCATGGAGGCTGAGTGCCCCCCAAGCCGGGGGGGGGGGGGGGGGGGGTTTACTAATGCTTCACCAGGGAGAGACAGACAAATGTGTGGGTTTGGTGCGTGCGTGCACGTGGGGGAGAGGGTGGTATACTGACCGGCAGGAGTGACAGACACTGTCATTGCCCTGGTAACCGTAGTGAGGGTTCATGCAGCAGTGGTCCACCTCGGCCTCTCCTAGCAGCTGCCCACATCTGCCCGTTTGGGTGTCAAAGTGCTGGAAACAGCGCGCGCTCTCACACACTGTGCAGACACGGGAGAGAGAACACGCATGCGTGCATAGGACTAAGGTTACTATTGTACTAAAACTAACACAAAAAATATCACATGAAAAATATTTTTGTAAACTAAAAAAAAAAACAAGAATGAAAAACTTAAACTAAACGAAAACACTACCGTCTAAAAAACTAACTGAAATAAAATAACAACTAACATGAAATATTTTAGTTTTCGTTGTTAATAAACAACACCTCGAAGACAATGGAAACTCCCGTCTCAGTGCATAGTCTTACGTAAGGATTAACTTTGCGGTGTGGAGATAAAGGGAAAACCCCAGAAACCTTCAGGTACACCTGCAGAGTCACCACAGCGAGGCTTGCCTATTTTTCATGGCTAAAGTTTAGGAAAGATGTAAGAAGGTGAAAATAGTGCTGAAAGTACACATTAAAAGCAGAACGCCTTAGCAACATGCTTACAGCGGTCTGAACTCTGGATGACAAACACTGGCGAGTACAAAACACGCCAGGATGCGCTAGTTAATTTGTCTATTGAGACAGGCATGTCCGCAAGATAGCGTGAAGTGCCAGTTTTCAAAAACTTGAATGCAACCCTCGACCCCAAAGTCAAGACCCCGGATGCTGCACGAGTAAATGCATCGATCACACTGAAAATGAATAAGAAGCAAAAATGCAAAATACGTTCAGTCCAAATAATTGTAAATACATAGTTAGCTAACTGATGACCGTCTTGTCTGTTTAATTATTTCTTTCATTTTTTCTTTTGACCACTTAAGAAGGTTTGTTAAAATATTAAACATGCTTTGCCCCTCAAAAACTCTGTCAGTTTACCAGACTCAAAAGTAAACCCCAGAATATCCCACTGGTCCGTTAAACTGTAATTACTAAAACTGAAATAAAAATGTATCAAAACGAAACAAAATATGTCTATGTAAAAAAAAACAAAAAAAAAACGAAACCAATAGTTAGAATGGAATAGTGAAACTAACAATAACTTAATTGGTTTTCAAGGAAATTTTGAAAATGATACTGAAATAGAAACTAATATTAACACACAAAACTATAATAACCTTGGTGCATACATGCATACGCACGCACATAGACAATAGTCACCTAGGGGCAATGGTTACACCGCTTAAACATTTTCAACTAAAATAAATTCTATACAATATAAATTTTTATGACATTAGTTAACAAACGTTTACAATATTAGTGAACGTTTTTTTTCCCCACAACCTGAATCTATGGATAGAATGCCGAGATAAGTTTATCAAATTTTTCACCAAAGCTGCCTGCTATCGGTTTGCTGTCCGATGTTTCTTTTTCCCGAGGGTAGTTTCTCGTTTCACCCAAATCAAACTCTGCAACGTAAACACTACAGTGATTTATAGTTAGAGACCCCTTCCAAGAATGTGGCATTATGTCAAACAACTGAAATAACTTTTCAGGTGTAAAAGGCCAGAGTGAACGTGCCAGAACTGGCCAGTGTCAGCTCCAGCCATTTTCTTGTCAGGGCACTGTCGTAGCATGCAAACATGGAATCTTTAATCGTTAAAAAAAGAACTAAATGACAATACAGTATAGCAAATTCTAAGACACATTAATCAACTATCGCATTTACATGTTGTAAATCTCGTTGAGGAATCACATTGAAAACATTTAGTATTGATATGGAATGCTGCCCGTTGAGTTTATTGTAAATCATTTTGCCAGTTTTGACTGTTAGCGGTTGATAACTGCCAACACTGTCCAGTTAAATGGCCAATGTAAATGCAGCAGTGACTAATCTGAAAATCCAGACTGGTGATCTGTGCTCATTGCATGGCAGTTTGGAGTGTAACCGCAGTGGCACTATTTCTGTGATATTGGTGCCACATCGTTTTGAAATAAATGAGACCGTGGTTACAGAAAGCGATACACTGTTTTGTCCTTTGCGCCATTAATTGGACTAATAAAATCGAGTCATACTGTATGTCTTGTAATGAACGTCATAATGTTTTACTTAATTTGCATAAATCTTGTTTACAGGAGAGAAATCTCAATGAAGGTAACTTAAATTCTCAGTGCAGGCAATGGCAAGCATATATACAGACAACATTTTCAATGTTATAAAAATGTTTTAAAAACAGTAAATCGCTGTGAGAAACAAAGCTGACCATACAAATCAAAAATCACAAAAATGAGGGTCATTCCAGAGAGACACGTGCGACTGCTCTGTCCGTAACCCAGTGAGCAGTGATGACCCAGAGCTTTAGAGTCTGAATCTCTTTAAATCTCAAGCTTGAAAGCTCTAAACTCCCACAGGTTAGGGGAAAATCAGCAGCAGCTCCCCGGATTGGTTGAAAAGCTAAAGTATTGTCACTGGCATGATTTAAACTCAGTTTATATTCTGCAGTGGGACCCAGTCAAGCAAACATGGTCTCCTTAAGGGCAGACACCTAAGATTTTAATCTCTGTTACATTTATAAAATTCGAACCAAACAGATTTTAGTCTTTCAGGGGGAGTGTGCTACACTATTTTAGAATGAAAATAACACATCCCTAAGTTTCTCTGCCTGTGATAAAATAGAGAGAGAAATGGGTGTTGCAATGTGATTATGTTTGGATTGAGCTGCATATACGTTTAAGGAGGCTGACCTCATTTGGATGAAGGTAGCCTTTGGTCTTCTAACTCAGTTGTCTATGTTCATACCAAGTATAAAATCTGTCCTGAGGAAGAGCTGGAGGACAGTGGGTACAGACTGCAGTTAAAGCAGGTGTGTGTTAGTGTGTGTGAGACCTGTAGGACGGTGGGTACAAACTGCAGTTAAAGTAGGTATGTGTTAGTGTGTGTGAGACCTATAGGATGGTGGGTACAGACTGCAGTTAAAGTTGGTGTGTGTTAGTGTGTGTGGCACTGACCTGATTCCTGCGCAGCCAGAAACACACAGCACAAAATCCACAGCAACATGACAGCAGCTCCTCTGGTGTGTCTCTGTCTGCTCTCTCCCATCCCATCCCTCTTTATTTCATCTCTGATAGGTCTGCCCATTAGTGCCCCTCCCTCTCCCAGCCACCCTCCTCTTATTTCAGTTTAGGGTCCATCCTGAGTACTGTCTTATTTTGATGTAAACCATCTGTTTGCTCTCTCCCCAGCTTTTCCCTCCTCTGAGGTCTGAGAAGAATCCTTTCACAGGTCAACACTATGCTTATGTTAGACACTAATAAGCATACAGTGTCCATTAAACAAGCTGTGCTAATGTTAGGCACTAATAAACATACAGTGTCCATTAAACAAGCTGTGCTGATGTTAGGCACTAATAAACATACAGTGTCCATTAAACAAGCTGTGCTTATGTTAGACACTAATAAGCATACAGTGTCCATTAAACAAGCTGTGCTAATGTTAGGCACTAATAAACATACAGTGTCCATTAAACAAGCTGTGCTAATGTTAGGCACTAATAAACATACAGTGTCCATTAAACAAGCTGTGCTAATGTTAGGCACTAATAAACATACAGTGTCCATTAAACATGCTGTGCTAATGTTAGGCACTAATAAACATACAGTGTCCATTAAACATGCTGTGCTGATGTTAGACACTAATAAACATACAGTGTCCATTAAACATGCTGTGCTAATGTTAGCCGGTGATAAACATGCAGATTCCATCATACACACTTTAAATTCTAAGCATGTAGCATGCTCCCACTCATTTGCACGCTAGCTCACGCTCTCCTGACCGTGCACAGGCAGGGCTGCTCCTCTGACCGTCAATCTGTCATTTCGAGGAAGCGGGCCGTCAGCCTTACGGGAACAGGCTGCAGCGCAAGCCTTGCTGGAGTTGCGTAAACGTTATTTCCTCTAGCTACAGTCAACAAATCAACTCCGATCCCCTTGGCCCCCCTCTGGCTCTGTAATTCCCAGAGGAAAGTCCCTGGGCTGGAATACTGCCGTAAACAGCCTAACCCTGACCCTAACCCTCCACAACGGCATGCAAGCCTGCGCTTTTCGGAAGGAGAAATATATGCGCCATGATCAAATTTTACAATTATGTAGAGTTAGAGAGATTTATTGACATGTGTACATCCAATCAACAGGTCTTTACTTGTCTTTTTGGTAAGCCCTCACCTTCCTGTACATCAGCATCCTGGGAACTGTAGTACCCACTAGTACACAAATTATTCTTTGAATCTTTGAAACAATGTTTTTAGTAGTGATGATGTGTTTTGTGAGGTGGGGCTGTTGATCATGACCAGGGTGGTCCGTTGGGACCCCAGTCCTACGCCCAGCTCCAACATTGCTTTGGATGGACTTTAATACTGCCACCTACAGGTCAGGTTCAGGCACTGCTGTCACTTTAAAGGAGCTGCTCACTAATGTTAGTGAGTGACAGACTGAGGGATGGTATACCGGTCACAGCAGCTGTACATATTTAAAGACAACTCACAAAAAAGGTAATTCAAACATACAGAATAGCACAGAAGGCATTAGCCAAATGAGTATGTAGTAGTACTAGTAGAGCACTTAAAGCCCACCAATCACGTGGCACTGTGAGAGGTGATGGGCGGAGCCAACTCCTCTGCTCCTCACATAGGACTGCTGTCAGTTCCTGTTTCCTCCAGTCTCTCAGCAGCAGTTGCTTATTGTTGGCTGTGCTGGTTTTTGTTTATACTTTTAGACCTGTTCTTTGTTGTTTGAGTTTGGCCATTTTCCCTTGTCCCCAAAATAAGGCCTTGGTTTTGTATCAGTCTTGGTGTTTTCCTGCCACTCTTTCACAGTAGCCACACACGGCACAGCGCAACTAAGTACACAAAATGTTTTGAATGTAAGATCTATAGAAAATTCTACTTCAATATTCATCTTAATTCTATTTCTATTCATATTTGAAAAAAAAAACCTGCTCCATCTGTAATATCACAGTATAATACAGGAAAATGCTGAGGAAAGTCTGAATCAGAATGTGTTCTGGTCCTTTAGAAACATAAAATACCTATAAATTAATCATATTTACAATAATAAGACAATCTCAAATGTGGTAAATTGACTGTATGCATCAGCAGGGCCGTCGGCACAGCTGTCCGCCCGCCTGCATCTCGCGCATGGACACATCCGCGAGCTGATCTTAGGTTATGATCAGACAGCATCAGATACACTGGCAAGGGGTCAGATCCTAGAGTTTCAGAAGTGGTAGATTATATATCGTAATTATAAAAAGTTATCCACCGCAAGGCCTACATAGTTGTTTGTCAACATGTTTAAATTGTTTGCTATCTTTTTTCGCCATTTAGATTGTCCTTCCCCAAATGATGTTTGCCCCACGGGCAGTCATATGACCTTGTTACTTGACCTTCACTGTAATAGGTGCGATCGACCTTCGTTGCTTTTGCTAGGTTTAATTTTACCGAATGACCAATTTATCCAATCGTTACTATAACTAATTGTCATATCTGTCAGCAGTTGCTTCTGAACCTTCTGGAATATAACTGAGACCGATTAAGCGTTGTACTTCAAATGAAGACAAGAGGCAGCTAAGTATAAACTGCACTCGAGAGGAGAGGACGAGATTATCGGAGATTTAAGTCTGCTGTTCATCTGAATTCACACGGGCCAAGGACCGCAAGGACAGCGGCCGTGGAGAGAACAGGAAAAGAGCAGTTGGCTGTCAAACAAACCGCCAAGAAAAAATAAAATATACATACATTTATAAAAAAAAATAATTGTGTGATGGGAACCAATTTAAAATCATTCAGCGGATACTGTTTTCACAAAAGGTGAGTTCATTTATTGTTCATACGTACCTGTTCTTATGTTGTATAATGATTTGAGCATATATTATAATTTTTGAGTTTTTAAATCATTTTACCATATGTAATCCTACCACAGTAGGTTACATAACTTTACACCTATGTCAAAAGTGTTAGTTGTGAAACGCAATATGCATTAAAAATGATCATTTTAAACGTCACTGGTCAGAGAGTATTTTAATTTGTATTGAATGATGCCTTATACTTCACGCTTCTCCATTACATAAACATTGGATTTGTCGTAAAAGATGAGGACGTGGCTGACTGTGGACTTGGAGATTCAACGAGAAAATAATCTGAAGTTTGTATCACTAAATGTAACTCTAAATACAGAATAAATTTCTTCATTCGTTTGCCTTGTTCTCATGATTATCCTTATCTCACCTGGCAGGGATTTGTGTAGATATATTTACAGAAAGGATAGAAATAGCGCAAGGTTTCAAAGCAGTTGTATCTCACCTAATCTATAGCAGATCCAGGAACTTAAAGTCACTCGTTTTAAATTTGCAGACGTATTTTATTTCTTAAATTTCATTTCATTTTTCATTGCATGTACTTCATCTGTAGGGTTTACACAAAATCAGACAATTCCACAATTCCTGTTGCCGACTTTCTGCAAACCTTTCAAAGGAGGAGTTACCGGGCGACTGTTCCATTCTACAGGTGAACGCCATTATCGCGCGTAACCTTAGCGGAATACCTGCGACAGAAAGGAAAAGCGTCATTCTTCTGCCCGCTTTCCTGGCGCGTGGCGGTTAGAAGGGGATGGCGGGAGCCGGTGCTACGACCGTAGAGAGCTCGTGCCAGGCCCTGTGCCGATCTTTGGTCACCAACAACGGCCTGCAGCAGGAGAGCGTGGACATCTCCAAATCTGTGCTGTACACGTCCCTGATGGGCCTGCTGCTGGTGGCAGACAAAGAGGTGAGGGGAGCTCGCACACACAGTGCTGAGAGTGGATGTAGAACATTAGATATACCTCAGAGCTGCCTCAGTGTCTTATTAAAATAGTGACAAGTTTCGCACTGAAACACGCACTCAAAGGTGTGTGTATATACATGCTGTCACTTATCCTTCAAAATCCGCAGCCAACAAACATGTGCATGCACACACAGTCAAAAGCTCACACATGGCTATGCACACGCACAGTCAAAAGCTCACACATGGCTATGCACACGCACAGTCAAAAGCTCACACATGGCTATGCACACGCACAGTCAAAAGCTCACACATGGCTATGCACACGCACAGTCAAAAGCTCACACATGGCTATGTACACATGCAAAGGGACGCGTGTAAATGCACCTGTTAGCTCTCCCTGTCTTCCCTTCCCCACTGCACAGCTAATTGGATAAGAATTTCTTGACTCAACCTCTACTGTGAGCCTGTCCCTGCAATGAGTTAATGAGCTCAGCGTTCTAAAGAAGGACACTGCAGACTTAATGCAGGCAGGGCAGGAGAGAGGGACAGTGCAGACTTAATGCTGGCAGGGCAGGAGAGAGGGACAGTGCAGACTTAATGCAGGCAGGGCAGGAGAGAGGGACAGTGCAGACTTAATGCAGGCAGGGCAGGAGAGAGGGACAGTGCAGACTTAATGCAGGCAGGGCAGGAGAGAGGGACAGTGCAGACTTAATGCAGGCAGGGCAGGAGAGAGGGACAGTGCAGACTTAATGCAGGCAGGGCAGGAGAGAGGGACAGTGCAGACTTAATGCAGGCAGGGCAGGCGAGAGGGACAGTGCAGACTTAATGCAGGCAGGGCAGGAGAGAGGGACAGTGCAGACTTAATGCAGGCAGGGCAGGAGAGAGGGACAGTGCAGACTTAATGCAGGCAGGGCAGGAGAGAGGGACAGTGCAGACTTAATGCAGGCAGGGCAGGAGAGAGGGACAGTGCAGACTTAATGCAGGCAGGGCAGGAGAGAGGGACAGTGCAGACTTAATGCTGGCAGGGCAGGAGAGAGGGACAGTGCAGACTTAATGCAGGCAGGGCAGGAGAGAGGGACAGTGCAGACTTAATGCAGGCAGGGCAGGAGAAAGGGACAGTGCAGACTTAATGCAGGCAGGGCAGGAGAGAGGGACAGTGCAGACTTAATGCTGGCAGGGCAGGAGAGAGGGACAGTGCAGACTTAATGCAGGCAGGGCAGGAGAGAGGGACAGTGCAGCAAACAGACACAGAGAAAGGGAAGAATAAGAGAGGTGTAATAAGATATCTGAGCACATATCTGAGCTGAACTGAGAGTGTTTGAATCACTGGCTTCACCGCGGTCACAAGTAGTGTTTAAAATATGGCCTTTTCCCATATTATCACCAAGTAGGGATATTCATCCCAGAGCTCAGGTGCAGGTGTTTTTTTAGTTCAAGTGTGGTGTGTACAGGTGAGTTTGTTTAGTTCAGGTGTGGTGTGTTCAGGTGAGTTTGTTTAGCTCAGGTGTGGTGTGTTCAGGTGAGTTTGTTTAGCTCAGGTGCGGTGTGTTCAGGTGAGTTTGTTTAGTTCAGGTGCGGTGTGTTCAGTTGAGTTTGTTTAGCTCAGGTGCGGTGTGTTCAGGTGAGTATGTTTGGATCAGGTGCAGTGTGTTCAGGTGAGTTTGTTGAGCTGAGGTGCGGTGTGTTCAGGTGAGTTTGTTTGGATCAGGTGCAGTGTGTTCAGGTGAGTTTGTTTAGCTCAGGTTTGGTGTGTTCAGGTGAGTTTGTTTAGTTCAGGTGCGGTGTGTTCAGTTGAGTTTGTTTAGCTCAGGTGCAGTGTGTTCAGGTGAGTATGTTTGGATCAGGTGCAGTGTGTTCAGGTGAGTTTGTTGAGCTGAGGTGCGGTGTGTTCAGGTGAGTTTGTTTGGAACAGGTGCAGTGTGTTCAGGTGAGTATGTTTAGCTCAAGTGTGGTGTGTTCAGGTGAGTTTGTTGAGCTCAGGTGCGGTGTGTTCAGGTAAGTTTGTTCGGAACAGGTGCAGTGTGTTCAGGTGATTTTGTTGAGCTGAGGTGCAGTGTGTTCAGGTGAGGTTGTTTAGCTCAGGTGTGGTGTGTTCACGTGAGTTTGTTTAGCTCAGGTGTGGTGTGTTCAGGTGAGTTTGTTTAGCTCAGGTGTGGTGTGTTCAGGTGATTTTGTTGAGCTGAGGTGCGGTGTGAGCAGGTGAGTTTGTTTGGATCAGGTGCGGTGTGAACAGGTGAACACTGTCTGATCTCTCCTTGCAGAAGGAAGTGAGTCTGGATCTTGGGAGTGGACAGGTGGGGCTGCTGAACGTGGGAAACACTGTAAGTCTATTAAACATTCTCACCTGTGCATCCTCACCTGTGCTTTACTGCCCCCTCAAATAAACAAGATGCTGGGTTACCTGGAATACAAGCATCGGCATAATCTCTCTCTCTCTGCCCCTCTCCCTCCCCCCTTCCTCAGTGTTTTCTGAATGCTGTGGTTCAGTGCTTGTCTCACACATGTGGTCTCAGGGACTACCTCCTCAGCAGGGCCTACCAGCAGGAAATGGGCTCGAGCAAAGAGCCCAAACTTACCAACGGTAATGGCTCCCAGTTACATACTCATTTCCTGTTCCATTATTGTGCTGTCTGTGGGGTGTGCATTAGGCTGTGCTGTCTGTGGGGTGTGCATTGAGCAGGCTGTGCTGTCTGTGGGGTGTGCATTAGGCTGTGCTGTCTGTGGGGTGTGCATTAAGCTGTGCTGTCTGTGGGGTGTGCATTAGGCTGTGCTGTCTGTGGGGTGTGCATTGAGCAGGCTGTGCTGTCTGTGGGGTGTGCATTAAGCAGGCTGTGCTGTCTGTGGGGTGTGCATTGAGCAGGCTGTGCTGTCTGTGGGGTGTGCATTAAGCTGTGCTGTCTGTGGGGTGTGCATTAAGCTGTGCTGTCTGTGGGGTGTGCATTAGGCTGTGCTGTCTGTGGGGTGTGCATTAGGCTGTGCTGTCTGTGGGGTGTGCATTAAGCAGGCTGTGCTGTCTGTGGGGTGTGCATTGAGCAGGCTGTGCTGTCTGTGGGGTGTGCATTAAGCTGTGCTGTCTGTGGGGTGTGCATTGAGCAGGCTGTGCTGTCTGTGGGGTGTGCATTGAGCAGGCTGTGCTGTCTGTGGGGTGTGCATTAGGCTGTGCTGTGCTGTCTGTGGGGTGTGCATTAGGCTGTGCTGTCTGTGGGGTGTGCATTGAGCAGGCTGTGCTGTCTGTGGGGTGTGCATTAAGCTGTGCTGTCTGTGGGGTGTGCATTAGGCTGTGCTGTCTGTGGGGTGTGCATTGAGCAGGCTGTGCTGTCTGTGGGGTGTGCATTAGGCTGTGCTGTCTGTGGGGTGTGCATTGAGCAGGCTGTGCTGTCTGTGGGGTGTGCATTAAGCTGTGCTGTCTGTGGGGTGTGCATTAGGCTGTGCTGTCTGTGGGGTGTGCATTGAGCTGTGCTGTCTGTGGGGTGTGCATTAGGCTGTGCTGTCTGTGGGGTGTGCATTAAGCAGGCTGTGCTGTCTGTGGGGTGTGCATTGAGCAGGCTGTGCTGTCTGTGGGGTGTGCATTGAGCAGGCTGTGCTGTCTGTGGGGTGTGCATTAGGCTGTGCTGTCTGTAGGGTGTGCATTGAGCAGGCTGTGCTGTCTGTGGGGTGTGCATTAAGCTGTGCTGTCTGTGGGGTGTGCATTGAGCAGGCTGTGCTGTCTGTGGGGTGTGCATTGAGCAGGCTGTGCTGTCTGTGGGGTGTGCATTAAGCTGTGCTGTCTGTGGGGTGTGCATTAAGCAGGCTGTGCTGTCTGTGGGGTGTGCATTAGGCTGTGCTGTCTGTGGGGTGTGCATTAGGCTGTGCTGTCTGTAGGGTGTGCATTGAGCAGGCTGTGCTGTCTGTGGGGTGTGCATTAAGCTGTGCTGTCTGTGGGGTGTGCATTGAGCAGGCTGTGCTGTCTGTGGGGTGTGCATTGAGCAGGCTGTGCTGTCTGTGGGGTGTGCATTAGGCTGTGCTGTCTGTGGGGTGTGCATTGAGCAGGCTGTGCTGTCTGTAGGGTGTGCATTAAGCTGTGCTGTCTGTAGGGTGTGCATTAAGCTGTGCTGTCTGTGGGGTGTGCATTAAGCAGGCTGTGCTGTCTGTGGGGTGTGCATTGAGCAGGCTGTGCTGTCTGTGGGGTGTGCATTAGGCTGTGCTGTCTGTGGGGTGTGCATTAAGCAGGCTGTGCTGTCTGTGGGGTGTGCATTAGGCTGTGCTGTGCTGTCTGTGGGGTGTGCATTAAGCAGGCTGTGCTGTCTGTGGGGTGTGCATTGAGCAGGCTGTGCTGTCTGTGGGGTGTGCATTAAGCAGGCTGTGCTGTCTGTGGGGTGTGCATTAAGCTGTGCTGTCTGTGGGGTGTGCATTAGGCTGTGCTGTCTGTGGGGTGTGCATTGAGCTGTGCTGTCTGTGGGGTGTGCATTAGGCTGTGCTGTCTGTGGGGTGTGCATTAAGCAGGCTGTGCTGTCTGTGGGGTGTGCGTTAAGCAGGCTATGTGGATTATGTTCCCCCAGCGTTCACCCAGGTGCTGTCTGACCTGTGGGACTCTGGGGGAGCTGACGCTGCCGTGCGCCCTGGCAGGTTCTACAGCATCTTCAAAGAGTCCGTGCCCCACTTCAGTGGCTACAGGTGAGCCCTGCACCCCTGACCCCATGTGCAGTGTGAGTAGGGCATGCTGGTGAGCTGAGGTCCTGCCTCTCTCTCTGTCGCAGTCAGCAGGATGCGCAGGAGTTTCTCCGCTTCCTGCTGGACCGACTGCACTCCGAGATCAACCGCTGCCCCCCCCACCGGCCCCCAACCAACCCCCCGCTGGACTCCACCTACGCAAAGATCAGGTGAGCGCCTTGCTGGGGAACAAGAACTTCATGAAAATAATATTACAGCACTCTGACCCAGCACAAGTGACTCTACTCACTGCACCAACATGGAAAATAATTTCAGTGAATTTTAAGTGAATTAAGTATTTTCAAAGAGATGAATTATCACCACAGACTTTGTTGATAGGAAACGATGGTGGGTACAGTTGTTTTCATAAATATACACTCACAAATGGAATAAATTATGAGTTAGGCATCTAGCAGACATTCTTCTTCAGAATGACTCACACACAGTTTGCGTTCCTATGCACTATCCATCCATACTGATGGGTATTTACTGAAGTCATTCATGTGAAATGTACTGCTAACTGCAGTGGTGCCCTTCTGTGGAACTGAGCTCAAGCCCAGCACCCTAAGCCTAACCCTAACCCTAACCCTAACCCCACACCGCTGCCCACTTCGTACTGATACTATAATATTTGAAATTTGTAAGTGACCTTTCGGCCAGTGATCTGGGGTGAGTCAGCTGTTTGTCCCTCTTGCATGCTGTGTCTTTGTGGTTGGCTTTGTCTGTCCTTGGTCTGGTCCTGAAAAGGATGAAAGTGAGGATAAAACGTAGAGAACTCTACTGAATACCCTCAGAGCTGACCACAAGAGTGGACCTGCTCTCCCTTTCAGCTCACCTCCCGCTGCAGTGTGTAACAGTGTGAGGGTCCCCCTGCAGTGTGTAACAGTGTGGGGGTCCCCCTGCAGTGTGTAACAGTGTGGGGGTTCCCCTGCAGTGTGTAACAGTGTGGGGGTCCCCCTGCAGTGTGTAACAGTGGGGGGGTCCCACTGCAGTGTGTAACAGTGTGGGGGTCCCCCTGCAGTGTGTAACAGTGTGGGGGTCCCCCTGCAGTGTGTAACAGTGTGAGGGTCCCACTGCAGTGTGTAACAGTGTGGGGGTCCCCCTGCAGTGTGTGTAACAGTGTGGGGGTCCCCCTGCAGTGTGTAACAGTGGGGGGTCCCCCTGCAGTGTGTAACAGTGTGGGGGTCCCGCTGCAGTGTGTAACAGTGGGGGGGTCCCGCTGCAGTGTGTAACAGTGTGGGGGTCCCGCTGCAGTGTGTAACAGTGTGGGGGTCCCGCTGCAGTGTGTAACAGTGTGGGGGTCCCCCTGCAGTGTGTAACAGTGTGGGGGTCCCCCTGCAGTGTGTAACAGTGTGAGGGTCCCGCTGCAGTGTGTAACAGTGGGGGGGTTGAGGCATTAGTTATGGCATCAGGCAAGCTGAAGTCAGGCAGGGAGATTTGAGATGTTTACACTTGTCTTACTGTAGTATATTTTGTGTTTCTTAGAATGGATGAAGAAGCTGCTAAGATGTGGAACAGATATCTGGAGAGAGATGACAGCAGGATCGTAGGTGAGGGAAGGAACCTTTTGTTTAATGTTCTTTTGAAACTTTTTATTTCTAGGAAATGAAACTTGAACATTTCTTTCATCACTGAGATCCTTCCTCATTGGTCTGAACTTCCTCTTCTGTCACGATTTCCAAATTTCTTTCAGTTTGTTTCTCTCTGTGGCCTCTGCACATGTTTTATTTTCCTCACTCTGTCCATGGTCCCCCCTTTTCTGTCCACCTGTATCTCTCATCACTCATACTCACACATATTCTCTCCCCCATCCTCACTGTCCTTCTCTCTCTGCCTCTCTCTCTCTCTTTCTCTTTCTCTCTCCCCCTCTCCTCCCCTCCATCCCTTTCTCTCTCAGATCTGTTCTCGGGGCAGCTGCGCAGCTCTCTGCATTGCTCAGTGTGTTCTCATTACTCCACCACCTTTGATGTGTTCTGTGACCTGTCGCTGCCCATTCCCAAGGTACCTGTCCATCCGTCATCACAGAGGGCAGCTAGGCTCCATCACAT
Organism: Albula glossodonta; assembly: GCA_019788955.1. NCBI lineage: Eukaryota > Metazoa > Chordata > Actinopteri > Albuliformes > Albulidae > Albula > Albula glossodonta. The sequence goes on from JAFBMS010000237.1 coordinate 73,522, forward strand.
CACACAGAGCTCTGCAAACTGCTCTTATACTGACCAACCTTAAAGGGTGCAACACTGTGACCAGAGCTCCAGAGGTCACCTTCTACTGCGCCTTTTACATTAATAAAACACACAAAATACAGTCAATGTGTAAGTATCAACAGACTCAGAGGCCACAACAGTGATGAATAGTTTAATTAGTGTCTTTAGAACAGAAGAAAGGTGCTGAAAAAAAAGAGATTTTTTTCTCTTTAACTACACCGAATTCTTGAGTAAATATATCTAATTGGTAATGAAATCCCCTTTGCTGTTTTAAGCTCTCAGCTGCTAATGGTGGCTGTTCATAACCATAAAGGTTGGCTCTATTCCAGTGTTCTCTGTAAGCTGTGGGTTTGCAGCTGCATTAGCTGCAGTGCTGCAGTAAGGCTGAGTGAGGAAGAGGAGCATCGTAGCTGTGCTTTTCCAGAGTTCCTTTTCCGAAACACAGCTCTCCAACTGTCTTATAAACTTATGCTGTTCAGACTTGTACAATTGTCACCTCTCAGTAAAATGTGTAACCTACCAAAAAAAACAGAACAGATCAGCTTCACTCTAATGTGTGGAACCTGTTGTTTCAGAGGAGTGTTTCTGGGGGAATTGTTTCACTGAAGGACTGCCTGGAGCTCTTTTCTCAGGAGGAAAAACTGGAGCAGGAGAATGCACCAGTGGGTACCCTGTGCTTCCCCTCTCCTGTGAGGAGGGTGGCCATCTTGGGTTCGGTTGTAGACCCATGGCTGTGTTGTGTATTTGTGTGTGTGTCGCAGATGTATGACATTTATTGTGTGCCTGTGCATTGTGCGAGTGTTGTATGTTTGTGTTGCAGATGCGTGAGTGTTGTATGTTTGTGTTGCAGATGCGTGAGTGTTGTATGTTTGTGTTGCAGATGCGTGAGTGTTGTGTGTTTGTGTTGCAGATGTGTGAGTTGTGTGTTTATGTGTTGCAGATGCGTGAGTGTTGTGTGTTTATGTGTTGCAGATGTGTGAGCGTTGTGTGTTTATGTGTTGCAGATGTGTGAGCGTTGTGTGTTTATGTGTTTCAGATGTGTGAGCGTTGTGTGTTTATGTGTTGCAGATGTGTGAGCGTTGTGTGTTTATGTGTTGCAGATGTGTGAGCGTTGTTGCAGACGGACAGAAAGCACCAAGAGGCTAACCATCCAGAGGTTTCCCAGAGTGATCGTCTTGCGTATCCTCAGTGTTACTCTCTAGTGTTTCGTTTGTGAAGTTTATAGTGATTTTGTTCATAATGTTTATGTTTGTAGTGGCTGTGTTTGGTGTGGTGAAGCATGTAAAACCTTAACCCAGAGTGTTTATGTTTGTAGTGACTGTGTTTGGTGTGGTGAAGCACGTAAAACCTTAACCCAGACTGTTTATGTTTGTAGTGACTGTGTTTGGTGTGGTGAAGCACGTAAAACCTTAACCCAGTGGTCAGACCTGAACCGCTTTGCCATGTCCAGATACTCCATCAGCAAGAGCACTGTGTCTGTGTCCTTCCCCCTCACCCGTCTGGACCTGGGACCCTACGGACCCCCCGGCATAGGTACTGATGTCATCACATGCTGCCGTCAGACAGGGAAGGGTTAAGACTGTGTCACATGGTTACGGATGTCATCACTCGCTGCCGTGGTCTGTGCTTTATAACCTGTATGCAGTGTGTAACTGAGTGTGTGTGTCTCTCTGTCAGGGTCTGTGCTTTATAACCTGTATGCAGTGTGTAACCACTCTGGCACGGTCAACATGGGCCACTACACAGCCTGCTGTGTGGACCAGTCTGGCTGGCACTGCTACAACGATGCCAGGTGAGACCTGCTCACCTTCACTGAGCACTCAGGACATGGTCAGCTGACAGCCACTGACACTGTTTGTGTGTGCTCCTGCCCTTCAGGGTCACGCCCATCCCTGAGGCGCACCTCCAGTCCAGCCAGGCGTATGTGCTGTTCTATCAGCTGGACAGCAGCGCCTGCGGAGCGCAGAGGAAGTGACACGCATCACAGGGTCCGCGCTGCAGTGACACACACTTCCACAGTGACACATGCTTCCACAGTGACACACTCTTCCACGGCGACCCACTCTTCCACAGCGACACACTCTTCCACAGTGACACACTCTTCCATGGCGACCCACTCTTCCATGGCGACCCACTCTTCCATGGCGACCCACTCTTCCACGGCGACCCACTCTTCCACAGCGACACACTCTTCCACAGTGACACACTCTTCCACAGCGACACACTCTTCCACAGTGACACACTCTTCCATGGCGACCCACTCTTCCACGGCGACCCACTCTTCCACAGCGACACACTCTTCCACAGTGACACACTCTTCCACAGCAGGGCAGAGCACCACCAGCAAGGCCTGTGCAGCCTCACCACGGGGGAGGGAGGGGAACGGGCCCAGCCTTATCGAACTCAGCCAGCTGAAATGCCACCTGTGAACAAAAACTCAATGGAATCAGCAGGGTAGCATGCAATAGGCTGGCAAACCTGCAGGACAGGACACGATTGGCTGGCAGCCCTGCAGGACAGCACACGATTGGCTGGCAGCCCCACAGGACAGCACACGATTGGCTGGCAACCTTGCAGGACAGCATACAATTGGCTGGCAACCCCTTGGCATGGTGACAGCACCATCCAGGTAGGGGGGTTCATGCCAGCTTGCTGCTCTGCACCTCAGTAGTGCCTCCTCCACTCAGTCAGGCATCTGTGGACCACCTGCTTCAGCTGCGCATGAAATGTAGTCTTCTGGAGCAGTGGCTTTGCAGCTGGGAGACTGCAGAATGACCGCGCAGCTCGGCGGGGGGACTGCAGTGTGACTGCGCAGCTCAGCTGGGGGACTGCGGAGTGACTGCGCAGTTCAGCGGGGGACTGCAGAGTGACTGCGCAGCTCGGCGGGGGACTGCAGTGTGACTGCGCAGCTCAGCTGGGGGACTGCGGAGTGACTGCGCAGCTCGGCGGGGGACTGCAGTGTGACTGCGCAGCTCAGCTGGGGGACTGTGGAGTGACTGCGCAGTTCAGCGGGGGGACTGCAGAGTGACTGCGCAGCTCAGCTGGGGGACTGTGGAGTGACTGCGCAGCTCGGCGGGGGACTGCAGTGTGACTGTGCAGCTCGGCTGCAGGACCGCAGAGTGACTGCAGACAGAGAGAAACAGGGCCATGTTTGCTGCAGAGCTGAAAGAGCTCGAGTGGGAGAGAGGGATGAACAGCTCAGTGATAAACTCTTACAACATTCAGGCAGGAAGCTCTGAAATTAAATTCACACTTAACAGGAATCGGTTATTAAAATAACTTCTGCTGGCGAAACTGGAGAAAAACTGATAACCACAGCACTTTTGGGTTTTTTTTTTCTGACTTTGCATATAGAATATCCATATATAATATCCAACTTCCCATTTTGAATTGTGAAGAGAAGATGGGTGAGGATTTCTCTTGAAATCATTTTGAAATCATAAACACATTTTTGATGAACAGAGAAGTTCAGATGAAAGTGTTTGCTGTAATTGAAGAGCGCGAGGCCCATGTGGTCCATCACCTCGTTGAGCGCAGAGGCCGGGCTGGCAGCAGCAGGGGAGACGCCATGTGGCCGTCTTTGTGTGAGAAATAAGCATCAGTCTGACACTGGACACTGCAGCCACAATCTCTCCATTTTTATTCTCCCTTTTATATTCTTATTTTATTTGTCTGTGGCTGAAACTGAAGAGTATATTCTTAAATCTACTGAACATGTATAGTGTGTTATTGCTGTAGGTTTGTTTCTGATTTTTCTCTTAAACAGGTAAACAGGGTTGGAAGGTTCCATCTTTGAGGGAGATTGTGTCTGAGAGTTTGCGTTAGATTACAGATCAATTAGCAATTTATTTACACCCAGGATTCAAAGAGAGCCAATGTGTAGAGAGTTTTTCAGTAGCTGTGTGAATGAAGTTTGCTGTCTCTCATTTCAGTGGTGGTGTTTGGTCTTTGCGGTTGCGATTGTGTAGAATGTTCTCTCTCTCACTCCATTACCAAAGCTGCTGAGGTGCTGGGGTGTATCCAGCTGCATCTTCATGAGGTTTCATCAGATTATTATTAATTATATTCATTAATTAAGTGAGGGGAGGGTGCTCTGGGCTGCTGGGTGTGTGTGTCCTTTCCGGGGGCACCTGGGCGACTCACGCTGTAAGATGTAGAGCCCTGTGACTGGCTGTGATTGGTGGTGCGAGGGCAGCGTGGCGAGAGTCGAGGGCAGCGTGGCGAGAGTCGAGGGCAGCGTGGAGAGAGGCGAGGGCAGCGTGGAGAGAGGCGAGGGCAGCGTGGAGAGAGGTGAGGGCAGCGTGAGGGCAGTGTGGCGAGAGGTGAGGGCAGCGTGAGGGCAGCGTGGAGAGAGGCGAGGGCAGCGTGGAGAGAGGTGAGGGCAGCATGGAGAGAGGTGAGGGCAGCGTGAGGGCAGCGTGGACAGAGGTGAGGGCAGCGTGAGGGCAGCATGAGAGAGGTGAGGGCAGTGTGGAGAGAGACGAGGGCAGCGTGAGGGCAGCGTGGAGAGAGGCGAGGGCAGCGTGAGGGCAGCGTGGAGAGAGGTGAGGGCAGCGTGAGGGCAGCGTGGAGAGAGGTGAGGGCAGCGTGGAGAGAGGCGAGGGCAGCGTGGAGAGAGGTGAGGGCAGCATGGAGAGAGGTGAGGGCAGCGTGAGGGCAGCGTGGACAGAGGTGAGGGCAGCGTGAGGGCAGCGTGGAGAGAGGTGAGGGCAGCGTGAGGGCAGCTTGGAGAGAGACGAGGGCAGCGTGAGGACAGCATGGAGAGAGGCGAGGGCAGCGTGAGGGCAGCGTGGAAAGAGGTGAGGGCAGCGTGGAGAGAGGCGAGGGCAGCGTGAGGGCAGCGTGGAGAGAGGCGAGGGCAGCATGAGGGCAGCGTGGAGAGAGGTGAGGGCAGCGTGGAGAGAGGCGAGGGCAGCGTGGAGAGAGACGAGGGCAGCGTGGAGAGAGGCGAGGGCAGCGTGAGGGCAGCGTGGAGAGAGGCGAGGGCAGCGTGGCGAGAGTCGAGGGCAGCGTGGAGAGAGGTGAGGGCAGCGTGGAGAGAGGTGAGGGCAGCGTGAGGGCAGCGTGGAGAGAGGTGAGGGCAGCGTGGAGAGAGACGAGGGCAGCGTGAGGGCAGCGTGGAGAGAGGCGAGGGCAGCGTGAGGGCAGCGTGGAGAGAGGCGAGGGCAGCGTGGAGAGAGACGAGGGCAGCGTGAGGGCAACGTGGAGAGAGACGAGGGCAGCGTGAGGGCAGCGTGGAGAGAGGCGAGGGCAGCGTGAGGACAGCGTGGAGAGAGGCGAGGGCAGCGTGGAGAGAGACGAGGGCAGCATGAGGGCAGCGTGGAGAGAGGCGAGGGCAGCGTGAGGGCAGCGTGGAGAGAGGAGAGGGCTGCCTCCTCCTGGGTTAGGGGAGAGAGTTATTTAAGGAGGCAAAACTGTGGGCGTGTTTGGATGGAAAAAAACACTGCTCAGGTGTGTGGGTCGACAGGTGGCACCCTGCTAACCTAGGGTTCACATCCACTTAAGGTGCTCTTCAAATTACAGTGGATTTCAGATTTTTCATTTCTTTGCCTCTTTACATTCAATTGCACATGTTAAGTTACTAAAATAAAATTTCAACTCTTGATTGAACAGCACAACTCATTTACAATGCAACAAAAAGGGCTGACTAACAGAGAAGGAGTTTGTTTCAATTGACCATATTTCATACAATGGCCCTTGGCATATATTTAATGGGGTTATCACTTTTCCAGTTCAGAAAAAGTGTTATTTTGATGTTGTTGATATATTTCAACATGCAAGAAGGCTGGAAAGTCACCTTTAGCTCAGTGAATCTGCCATAGAATGGCCTTTGAAATTTACCTGCTACCAGGCACATTCCCCATTCATTTTGACTGACCCATGGTCTAAAGTGGTATGTGGTTTGAACATCACCCCTGTGCTATAAAGAAATAGCACCAAGCTCTGGAAGAGAAGAACTACAGCTGTGATCCCAGAAGCATCATGCTGCCACCTTCTGAATGGGAGGAGCAACTACAGTTTCATCCACTTGGAACTATCATGACTTCACATGCTCTCTGTGTAACTGTTCAGATCACCTGTATGTTTGGATTCATACATGATCCCCCTTTCTGAATGGCTTTTCACTACAGATTCACTGAGTATAATGCTTATCGGAGTAGACACTTATTAGTATCACATGACCAAGGTCAAATACATTTTAGTATCTTTCCGCATAATGCTGATGACATAACTATATCTAATAAAATCAAATGCTAGCGGCTAACAGCGATGTTGCTGAAATAACTATAGATAGTACTACGCTGACTGATGACTGAACCTATGGTAAGTTAGTACACCTGGCTGTGGTCCCATACTGACAAGATCCTACTGATCGAAAAATATGACACTGTGAAACTTGGTCTCATAGTAGGGTCAAGTTGCATGAATAAGGGGTTGGACTACTTATTTTACTATAGCACTTTGTTATATTTCAGTTGGGCCTTGTTTTAGATTTTATTTCAAGTATCAATGTTTTGTATTCAGTGAACTTGGAGGATCCTCAAGAAGGCTGAGAGAATCCTACTTTAATTATTTTCATTTCAAAGAGTTGTGTATGCCTCTGTAACAAGGATTTTGATGTACAAAACTTTTGCATGGTAGTTCAGACTATATAAACTGCAACTCTCCCCCTGTGAAAACGTGTGTGCTATGGCATATACGTATCATGCAGCAGGCCACTGCAAGCATAAATAATGCTTCGTAATATCGCGTTAAGCTGTTATTAGTATCAAATAGCATATTTGATGGTTCATGTATGTACATTTTATAAGCTGTACAACAGACAAGTGGAGATACACAAACAGAGCCCTTTTTATTTATACACTAATTTCCGTTTAACATTAGGTACCACCGTTATATGATGTGATGTAATGTACAAACAGCACAAAACAGAAGCTTCGCTCTTAAAATCCGTGCGGTCAGTTTCCTCTTCGCTTCAGCTTAACGCTCCTGATTGGGTCATTTGGTTTCGCGTGGGCGTAATTCTTCTGTACTTTCAAAACACGAACACCGTTACTGGAGGAGACCCGGTGCTTCAGGCCATACGCTTCATGTAGTTAAGGTTCTGCAGCTTCTGAGGCACACGTAAAAGATTTATGGTACAACTCTTAAGAAGTTCCGGAAATGGAGAAGGAAATGTTTCAGTACAACAGTTAAAAGTTGTGAGCGAGGAATACCAGACTCCCCTTGTCAGTGACTATCGCAAAGACAATACAGCATCTTTGACTATCCTAACGGTCGCTCATATTACGCGAGATTCTATTGGTGGAGAATGCATGGAGTGGGTGGGACTTATTGACGAACCAGCTTGGAGGGCGGGGTTTAAGAGTCAGGCAGGAAAAGAAGGAAAAAGGAGACACCCGAGAAACAAACGGTAAATAAGTTTAAATTGGTCCACTCTTAATCATAATAGTTTGCCAATGGAAATATATCGATGTAAGATCGGTAAAACTCATGTTTAAACTATACTTGTGAAGTGTACATGAAGTGAACAAATAAAAGCAAGACGGTTAACAAGATCAAGCTATTTGAAACGGACATTAACGTTAAATTGCTAGGGATAGCTAGACATAGCTAGCCAGCTAAGGTAACAGCAGTTTTGTTCAGACCAGCTTGTTGTTGGAAATGGCTGTTCTTGGCTAGAAGTTGTATCCTAACGTTAATGGACCTGCCTTTCATGGTAGCTGTCTGGCAAGGAAAATAAATTACTTGGAACACTAGATCTCAATTTAGCAAAGATTAACCATCCAACCCTTGGATACTTTATTGAGGTTAAAACACCATGACCGGTGCTATTCTATCTTTGTAATGTCAGCCAACCATTCGTTTATCATTTTTATGTCTTAACTTGAGATAGCCCTACATATTGGCCCAAACTGTAGCCTCGCCCGCAAGTCATGCCTAGGCAGTGATTATAGCTTGCAGGTAAATTCGCAACCTCGCTAAGTTAACGTTGGAGTATTTTGGAATTGCGCTTCACAGGACCAAGATAAATGGCTAACATTAGATACTTTGATAACTGACTACTAATCCACAATCAATGTAAACATATATTTATGACTTCGATGGTGTTATGATTTTTTTCGGGGGACAAGGATTATTCTCGTTCGCAAATGTAAGATTATACATTACTGTATTGTCAGTCAAGTTTTGATTTCTTCGCAACGTGGGTATAAGTGTAGTGAAAATGTTGCGTAACAAAATTCAACTTGGTAGCTACGAGTCGGAGAATGCAAAGCTCAACACAGCCAGCCATAACGTTTCACTTTGTGCAAGCTGGTTAAAGTTTGTCCTTTTACTCGCATAGTAGCGAGATAACAAGGTTGCTACCCGGCAACTGACGTGGCGAACGGAGCTAGTGACTTTGCTTTTCAGCTATACTCAGTTCTACTGTTCAAATATAAAGTATTGGTGAATCATTTAACACATTTTAAATAGTGTCCGCTAATCTTAATAAACGATTGTTTCTTTAATTTAAAATAGTTTTAGGCGGTTTGGGTGCGGTGGGGCGGCGCGTGGGCCCTTGCATTGGTCTCGTTCAGGAATTGGCGACTTTGCTGTAAGACATTCCCCATTCAGAACGAATTTTCCAAATGATTTAAAAGTAAACGTTTACACCACACAGGGACATTTATGGCACTTCTGTGTTTTTTGCACTTTGCAATAATATTACCAACGCCCCCCCCCCCGTCACTGAATGACCCGACTTCCGGTCAGGCCTCACTTCCGCATCTGCACTTCCGATTTCAGGTTGATATCACGTAGTGATTGGCGATGAGGAGGAGAGCCATACCTCCGGTACGCTTTACCGGAGTTTAGGCGGTTTAGGAAGAAAGCACTACATGTCAGTGGAAAGGACAGAGTTGCAGGAAGTCAGCTGAGGCTGGTCAGGTTCGCTCTGTTGTGGGGAAAAACACATCGGACACAAATGGCCCCTTGAGGCAGATGTAGAGTCATGTTCCCATTTTGAGAGTAATTAATCAGCATGTCAGACACGTGTCTGCGGCTGTGATTGCAGACTGTTTTCTTGAAAACGTGGAATACTTGGTAGATTAATTGAACAAATGACATCATCTGTCAGAACCAAATGAATAACATTTCTGATTTCAGCCTCTCTGTATTTTGGTCATTTATGTCTGACTTATGTAAAACACTTTCCAAAGATGTGTTTTTATTGTTATTGTGATCATAGCAAAGGCAAAAACAAAACTCTGACTCAATTAAAAATTACACTCAACTGTAGACCTGATATGATACTGATGTTAAGCCAGGAATAAAATATTCTACATCAAAAGGCCAAATAACAAACAGGGAATGGCAAAGGCGCATATATTTAGTTAATTAGTGTTGGTTCAGCCAGGACTCCAGTCAGGCCAGCTGAGAGTCTGTCCGCTGATCACTCCCCAGTGTAGTCAGAATCCTGACTGACCCTGAGCTGTGGCACAGATGGCAGCGATCCGTAAGAAGCTGGTGATTGTGGGTGACGGCGCGTGTGGGAAGACCTGCCTGCTCATCGTCTTCAGCAAGGACCAGTTTCCTGAGGTGTACGTGCCAACAGTGTTTGAAAATTATGTGGCGGACATCGAGGTCGATGGTAAACAGGTGAGCATCCACAGTGCTTACAGGTGTGGTCCAGTCAGTCTCTCTCCCCTTCAAAGCCACAAACCCCAAACCTACTCCCCTTCAAAGCCCCACACTCCAAACCTACTACCCTTTAAAGCCCCACACCTCAAACCTACTCCCCTTTAAAGCCCTACTCCCCTTTAAAGCCCCACACTCCAAACCTACTCCCCTTTAAAGCCCCACACCCCAAACCTACTCCCCTTTAAAGCCCCACACCCCAAACCTACTCCCCTTGAAATGTCCATTTCAGTACTTTCACAGACACTCATTTCTGGGCTTGGATCATTACAGAACATGGTTATCTAACTACAGGATGTGATAAAGAAGATTAAAAATGTAGGGATGACTCAGGCGGGGCCCTATCAGAACTGCCACCTGCTCTGCCAGTGGAAGGGCAGAGGAGCGCCGTGTGTTTCATGCTCTGCCAGTGGAAGGGCAGAGGAGCGCCGTGTGTTTCATGCTCTGCCAGTGGAAGGGCAGAGGAGCGCCGCGTGTTTTAGCCTGCAGAAGCCGCTGATTGTCCTGTGAGAACCGTAAATCATGGACTCTTTTCTGGAGGCTCCTCAGATCCCCTGGGGAGGGGGTGCACTGACACCCTAAAGAGTGCTGGCCTAATTCCCCAGTGTGTTAGTGTGAATTCAGCATTTAAACATGCTGTCTTTCTGTTTCCAGGGCAGTCACCCTGTAAGCAGCAGGGGAACAACAATCCCCTCCTCTGAGCTCATTGGGGTTTTTTTGGTCAGATGTGAATCAATTATATTTATAATAACTCTGCACATCATAATGGATGGACTGACTGGCGTTGTGATTGCTGCAGAGAGTAACATCTCGCTAGGCTCCAGGAATGATGTGTACAACAGTAGGGACCAGAGAAATGAATGGAGATCATTCCATGCCAAATAACCGAGGACCCCCCAGCTCATGTCACGGCTTTTCTTGAAAAAAATTCATGTGCAAACTTCTGTTAAATTTATGGGACCTTGCAAAATCCTACAGCTCTACTCCAAATACTTGTTTAGTTATGAATTTTTGAAGTTTGGCCTTTTGGGCATTTTTGGGATTCTTTGTATGTGAATTCTAAAAATTCAGCAACAACTATTTATGTGAATACATGCTGCTAATTATCCTGTGGGGCTTCTTGGGTGATCAGTACGAATTTCAACCCAATCCAGTGAAAAATAAGCAAGTGGTGAAGCTTAATGTGAATACAAAAAAATTTAATAATAAATAAAAATAAATTTAATCGGTCATTTTAAAATACTAATTGCAAAATAAATTAATTCATTTCTAAAAAAAAAGTCATAATTTTTGTTTACACTCTCACAGGTAGAGCTTGCGTTGTGGGACACAGCAGGTCAGGAGGATTATGACAGGTTGCGGCCGCTGTCGTACCCTGATACCGATGTCATCCTCATGTGCTTCTCCATCGACAGCCCCGACAGCCTGGGTGAGAAATGGGCTTGGATCCACAAGCTAACATGCTGACAGACCCTTAGCCTGCATGCTAACACATGCAAACCTGTATGTCATCACGCTAGTGAGCCCACAGGTTGACACTATCAAAGCTGCATGCTAATACAACTATGAGCCTGCATGCTAACATACTATTGAATGCACTGAAACCACATGGTCACAACTTACCAAACCAAACCAAATCCTGAAAGTCAGTAGAGGTGTCAGATTGATTTTCATTTCTGTGTGCGCAGAGAACATTCCAGAGAAGTGGACCCCAGAGGTGAAGCACTTCTGTCCCAATGTTCCCATAATCCTTGTGGGCAACAAGAAGGACCTGCGCAACGATGAGCACACACGGCGTGAGCTGGCCAAGATGAAGCAGGTACACTATCACACTTGCGCGCGCACACACACACACACACACACAGATGCCACAGTCACTGTCACAGTCTCACATTATACACAGACAGATTATAATCACACATATATTACATACACACTCACAGGCACAGACATGTATTCACACACATTACACATACATTACACAGTGTGTGCACACATCCAGGCTCTGTATGTATATTATGTACTGAAATGCAGAGAGAAGTGTTGGAGCTGCCCTCAGCCTGTCACTCTGACTCTCTCGCTCTCAGGAGCCAGTAAAGCCAGAGGAGGGGCGGGACATGGCAAACCGAATCAACGCGTTTGGCTACCTGGAGTGTTCAGCCAAGACCAAGGACGGTGTGCGGGAAGTGTTCGAGATGGCCACAAGGGCGGCGCTGCAGGCCAAGAAACGTGGCAAGAAGAGTGCCTGCCTGCTGCTATAGAGGAGGGCGGGAGGGAGGGAGGGAGGGAGCCCTGGGAGAGCAGTATCAGACACATCTCCCAGATTTACACCTTCCTGCCTGGGCATCAGGTCCCTGCGTCAGGCCACGCCTCTGGGGAAGCTGTGAGGCCGTGGTTCAGCGTGTGTGTGTGTGTGTGTGTGTGTGTAGGTACGTACGTACCCTGTGCGGGTTGTGTGCTTGCCTGTGTCTGTGTGTCCAGTCTGTGCCATTTTCTCTGTGTGCCCGAGTGTCAGTGTTCCAGCACAGCCGTCGACCTCCCCCACCGGCAGTGCAGGGCTGGGGCGTCGGCCTCCCCCACTGGCAGTGCAGGGCTGGGGCGTCGACCTCCCCCACCGGCAGTGCAGGGCGGGGGCGTCGACCTCCCCCACTTGCAGTGCAGGGCGGGGGCGTCGGCCTCCCACACTGGCAGTGCAGGGCGGGGGCGTCGGCCTCCCCCACTGGCAGTGCAGGGCGGGGTGGGGGCGTCGGCCTGGTGTGCCAACCCCCCCCCGCCCCCCCCCCGCTCGCACCCATGTCCCCCCTTCAGGCACAGTCAAAGCAAATTAGCCAACTGGACAAAACTAGATCAGTGATCCAGTTGAATAGTCGGTTCAAACAACCAGCAGGTTTATGTTTTTGATTTATTTAAATATCTACCATTTTTATTTGCCTTTATGTATAAAATTCAATGATAAAAATAAAAAAACAGAAGAGGAGATAATGCTGATTAATTTTGTGTGAGTGTTTTATATGCTTGTTTGCGTGTTGTAGATGTTTAAGTAAATTGAGTAGCTTGGTTTGGACTGTTCGCGACTCCTGAATGTGACGGACGTCAGTGGGAGTTGTGGCCAGTCAGATTTCCTTTCTGTGTATTCCAGGCTTTTGGAAAGGGGTGTAAAAATGTTTTATTTAGTACGGGAAGGTTTCATTTTTTTAATTTTATTTTTTAGTTAATTTGCTTTTTGCCTTTGCCCAGCTAGGCAAGCTCAGAGGGGAGCGCCCATTTCACACTCCTGTACAAATGCCAGCCGCCCCCCCCATCTCTCTCAACCCCGCTCTCATTATTATTAATATTATTATTATTATTATTATTATTACTTGTTGTCTGTTTCTTTATTTGCTCTTGTACTGTATATTTAACCCAGTGAAATTCTCTTGGCATGTCCTGAATTATTATTCCTTTGAAAAGTCTAAAACCTTAAAATATAAAGTAAGGACAAATATTTTCATTGGGAATGAAATCTTTAGATTTCTTTTAGAAAGGTAAACAAAATGTGTGAAAAAAACGGGACTGTAAAGGCCGTCTTCAGATGCAGAACACCTTTTGTACAAAGAAACACATTGTGGAATTTCCTCAGTCTGCTTTTAAAAGTACTTTGAAAATAAATACTGTTTTTAGGGTAATAGTGCCCGGTGCTGTCATTTCTCAGTCTTTGTCAGACTGCCAGCATATTTTTTCTTGGGTCTGTGTTTGTCTGGTGATTATAAACTCATCCACTAGATGGCGCTGGATTGTAGATCAGAAACATTACATCCTTGTTTCCTTTGAATCGCTGTGTCACATCAACATGCTTTAACAAACTGGTTTATGTTTGTGGGGTTTCTGTTTACTGGTGAAGAGACCCAGAATACCATGAATATGAATGCAGTAAATATATGTGAAAATGAGTAATTTGGCTGAAAACACAAAAGCTTTTGTTGCACATGGTGGGTTCTTAAATTGTATGTAGGAGTTGAAATGGGACTACTTAATGTTTGGGAATGCAGAGAAACCTGGCATATTATTTGGGAACTAAATCACATATCTTTCCAAGAGCTGACAGTGGTTTGAAAGGACTGGGACCAAATGAGTTCAACAGTTTATTGTTGGATAGAATTTAATGAGTCTTCATTAGAGATGTGTGTGTGGTGAGTTTATTGTTGGATAGAATTTAATGAGTCTTCATTAGAGATGTGTGTGTGGTGAGTTTATTGTTGGATAGAATTTAATGAGTCTTCATTAGAGATGTGTGTGTGGTGAGTTTATTGTTGGATAGAATTTAATGAGTCTTCATTAGAGATGTGTGTGTGGTGAGTTTATTGTTGGATAGAATTTAATGAGTCTTCATTAGAGATGTGTGTGTGGTGAGTTTATTGTTGGATAGAATTTAATGAGTCTTCATTAGAGATGTGTGTGTGGTGAGTTTATTGTTGGATAGAATTTAATGAGTCTTCATTAGAGATGTGTGTGTGGTGAGTTTATTGTTGGATAGAATTTAATGAGTCTTCATTAGAGATGTGTGTGTGGTGAGTTTATTGTTGGATAGAATTTAATGAGTCTTCATTAGAGATGTGTGTGTGGTGAGTTTATTGTTGGATAGAATTTAATGAGTCTTCATTAGAGATGTGTGTGTGGTGAGTTTATTGTTGGATAGAATTTAATGAGTCTTCATTAGAGATGTGTGTGTGGTGAGTTTATTGTTGGATAGAATTTAATGAGTCTTCATTAGAGATGTGTGTGTGGTGAGTTTATTGTTGGATAGAATTTAATGAGTCTTCATTAGAGATGTGTGTGTGGTGAGTTTATTGTTGGATAGAATTTAATGAGTCTTCATTAGAGATGTGTGTGTGGTGAGTTTATTGTTGGATAGAATTTAATGAGTCTTCATTAGAGATGTGTGTGTGGTGAGTTTATTGTTGGATAGAATTTAATGAGTCTTCATTAGAGATGTGTGTGTGGTGAGTTTATTGTTGGATAGAATTTAATGAGTCTTCATTAGAGATGTGTGTGTGGTGAGTTTATTGTTGGATAGAATTTAATGAGTCTTCATTAGAGATGTGTGTGTGGTGAGTTTATTGTTGGATAGAATTTAATGAGTCTTCATTAGAGATGTGTGTGTGGTGAGTTTATTGTTGGATAGAATTTAATGAGTCTTCATTAGAGATGTGTGTGTGGTGAGTTTATTGTTGGATAGAATTTAATGAGTCTTCATTAGAGATGTGTGTGTGGTGAGTTTATTGTTGGATAGAATTTAATGAGTCTTCATTAGAGATGTGTGTGTGGTGAGTTTATTGTTGGATAGAATTTAATGAGTCTTCATTAGAGATGTGTGTGTGGTGAGTTTATTGCTGAAAAGGTTATTTTTAAATAGGGTTTTACTACAGGAGTCCTGAAGAGTTAACCTTAAAGTTGATTTTGAAGAGATTTCTGGTAAACATGGTTCACAGCTACCTTACCACAACTCATTAGACAGTTTTCTGCTGGGTGCAGATTTTTGTCTTGGTCATCACATTGAAATCAGTCAAAACAGCTGGTTGGGAGACTCTCTGACCCAGGTTAATCACAGATAACAGAAGACGCAAGCTTAAGAGATGTTTGAACAGTGAGTCTCCGGGAACATACAAGTTTCCAACCACAAAGATCTGTCTTCGAGTTTCACAATAGGTGGACCACAAGCTGATGGTTTTTTTGGCCTGTCTTTTTTTAGCATGACCTAAAAATAACATCTCGCCGTCTGTTATTTGCTGATTCCTGTTTCCATCAGAAGGACGGTGAAGCTCTGAGTATTTGAGCATAGAGTCAGGAGAGTGCTCAACCTCTGGGCAACACTTCCACAGTGCTGAAACCGAAAGTTTGCCTTAAACTTCAATTCTAGTTGGAGGTGTAGTTTTGTACATAATTTCATTTTTGCTATCAGCTGAATGGGTAATAGTGGTGGGTTTGCTAACAGTTCAGCTGAGCTAACACTACATCACACACCAATATCATAGCAGGGACTGAAGCAGTGCCGTCACATGCTGACACAGAACTGTGGTTATTGTAAAGCAATAGGTGCATGACTGGGACCCCTGAGGGTGGTGGCTCAAGCTCCTTGTCACCTCAGGAAAACAAGCCAGCTGAGATCAGGCCCGTCTGTCACTCTGCCAGCAAAGCAAGGTCAGTCTTAACCATGGCACAATTTCACTCAACCACCCCACAAGTGCGTCACATAATGTCTTCCCCCTGCACTGCAATCCCACCCCACTGGTGCATCACATAATGTCCTCCCCCTGCACTGCACTCCCACCCCACTGGTGCATCACATAATGTCATCCCCTTGCACTGGACTCCTACCACACTGCCTTTATATTAACAAGTCAAGCAATGCCACTGTCCAGGTTTACTGTAATTGAGAACAGTGGTTTCCATAGCAGTTGTATATTTAGTACCTTTTTAAACATAGCTGGAAAATATTAGTCTGAAATATTATAATTTTAAAGATGAATACCAAACCCACTGAAACCTCTCTAACTCATCTCTGAAAGAATGAGGTCACTAAAGTCTCAGATCTGCAGAAAAACAACGACGGTACAAAGGAAACAATAAGCTTGATAAATCATAACCACAGGGCACACCCCCTTTTGTCTTTCTTTCTCTCTGTCTTACTTTCCCTCCCTCACTCTCATGCTTCTTTGTGTTAGCTCCCTCTCAACTGAATTTAAAACACTTTAAGAAATAAAGTTAAATAAAATCTTATTCTTAACATATTTGAATATATCACCCAAGCTGAACAGATTAAACTGAAACAGCACTACAGTACATCAGCTGTGGAATCATCACATTTACCTCACTCTGAGTGCTACAGGAAGTGAGGTTTGATGTCACAGGATGCTGTTTGTGCATTCAGATGTGAGAATAAAAGGCAGCCCACAGACCTCCAGCAGTGTGTCTTACAGACTAAGGGCTTTCCAACCCCCCCCCCCCAAACCCCACACACACACACGCATGCACAGTATGCAGTCACACTAGTGTGTGGCTTGTATGCTCCAATGCTGAGGTGAAGTGACTGTCACACACACCTCCTCCCTGCTCCTGGGTTGCGTGCATCCCCTCCCCCTCTCACGCAGATACACACCTGCCTGTGGCAGAGCGAGAGACACATACAGTCCCTGTGCCGCCTGATGCACACAGCGCTGTGAAAGGGAGATGTGGTGAGCGCGCTTGCAGTGAGTTCCTTACACACCATCACATATACCATCACTGCCTTCTCTACAAAAAACATCCAGAAACTTCTGGCAACGTGAGTTCTTATACCAGCACTCTTATCTATCTGCTTATTTATTCATGTTATTTATAGATTGTTCAGTTTAGGTGGCACTATGGGCTTTTTAAAAGTAGTCTGACTTCTGTAAGGCGAGGACGGCTGGGTAGCTGGAGCTGGAGGAGCAGAGGAGCACCGTGCCTCCTGCTTACTGTCCTAACATGCAGGGCAAATGCAAGGCTGTCTCAGAGAACTCTGCGCTGAATGCACTGAGAGAGTGTTGCATAGGCTTAATTGGCGCTGTACTTTTTCATCTTTCCTGTTTGAAGTGGTGTTTTAGTGCTTGGCGACTTGCAGTGTGTCCTGGTGGGGAGGTGTTGAAGTGTGCGTTCACATTTCCTTCAGGAACCAGGCATTCTGGCGTCATTTTTCAAACAACATACATTGATAGATGATGTATTAACATGTGATTGTGGAGCAATAAGTCATTGATTACATGTGTTTTACATGTTATAGTAACACTTGTTGAGAGAGGCTTAATATTACCAATCATTGCTCATGTTATGACAGTTAATTTAGTGATATGATTGGC
Organism: Albula glossodonta; assembly: GCA_019788955.1. Lineage (NCBI taxonomy): Eukaryota > Metazoa > Chordata > Actinopteri > Albuliformes > Albulidae > Albula > Albula glossodonta. Next base: position 91,077 of record JAFBMS010000237.1, read on the forward strand.
CTGTGGAACTGAAATGATGATGAATAAGTGTTAATGATTATTAATCATCTTATCACTAATGACACAACAGCATATTTAACATGGCATCACGACAGCGTACACCTTCAGGAAGAGGAAGAGAGCTTTATTCATTTTCAGTTTTGCGCTGTGATTGTGACAGAGGTCAGTAGTTTTGCACTGTGATTGTGGCAGAGGTCAGTAATTTTGCACTGTGATTGTGGCAGAGGTCAGTAGTTCTGTAACATGATTGCATCAGAGGACAGTAGTTTTTCACTGTGATTGTGTCAGAGGTCAGTAGTTTTGTGACATGATTGCATCAGAGGTCAGTAGTTTTGCGCTGTGATTGTGTCAGAGGTCAGTAGTTTTGTGACATGATTGCCTCAGAGGTCAGTAGTTTTGTACTGTGATTGTGTCAGAGGTCAGTAGTTTTGTGACATGATTACATCAGAGGTCAGTAGTTTTGTACTGTAATTGTGTCAGAGGTCAGTAGTTTTGTGACATGATTGCATCAGAGGTCAGTAGTTTTGTGCAGTGATTGTGTCAGAGAGGTCTGCAGTTACAGCTTGTGGCTTCAGGGTTTATACTCTGAGAGCAGGAGTGATGTCATGTTTCTGTCCACTGTTTTCTTTGTGGAGTATGAAGTAACCAAAACCCACAGCACCAACATTTCAGACCCTGATAACACACAAACTGCCTTTGGCCTGTTTTAGGAAATAACCACAGCTAACTGGCTATGAAATCACAAAGTCAGCATGTGAAGCGCTCTGGGGTATGATGTGTAGCTAAGCCAGGTATTTGGTCTGATTATAGTTAAAAGTGAGAATGTGTGTGTGTTTAATGTTTCCACCTCTCTGCTGCTATGTGAAAGTACTGTTTCTGTTACTGAAGCAGTGCGAATGCTGATCAGAGCGTTTTACGCTCACACCCTCTGCCTGTTCTCTCTCGCTTTTTCACTGTCAATCTCAATTTTGATAAACATGGAATTCTTTTTGATTGTTTTTGAAGTTTTTTATTTGTATGTTATGTATCCTTGCTCTGAGTCTTCATTAAAATTGAAAGTATTATCTTGGTTTCACAGTGAACTTTCTCTAATGTGGATAAAAATCCTCATTATTCATGGCATTTCACAGTTTTTTCATCGTTATTTCACAGCAGTGCACTGTGGGTATGTCAGCTCAATTCTGATTCAGTCTGGTGTTTGTGGAGGCCGTTGCAGATGACTTACTTTGTCCTGGTGTTCATGAAGCCATTTCTGAACCCTTTCAGCAGTGTGTGGAGGCCTTACTATCTGGAACAAGACATCTGGATACTACTACTAACACTATTAATACTAATAATAATAATAACAATAACTTTATTTATATATCACTTTTCATGCTAAGTATGTAGCTCAAAGTGCTTTGACAGTTTGACAGTTCAGCACAATCATATGAAACCATATCATAATGAATAAAACAACAAGAACAATCACCAAAAACATAACAGCATAACAAGAACAATGAATACAACTACTATAATGGAAATATAATAATCAAAGAAAAATGTAAAAAGAGTAGAAAAAAAGGGTATTAGTGATTGTATGCCAGGTTAAAATGAAACGTTTTCAGCTGTCGTTTAATAATGTCAGCTGTGGCCACTTCCCTGATACCCTTCGGCAGGCAGTTTTGGTGCATAGGGGATGAAGGCTGCTTCTCCAGTTTTCTTCTGGGGAACCTTTGATACATTCAAAGACCTGCCTCAGAGGACCCGAGGGCTCCTGGGGGACATAAAACACCAGGGACTCTTAAAATGTACGAGGGTGCTAAGCCGTTAAGACCCTTAAAAACAAGTAACAAAATTTGAAAATCAGCTCTAAAAGACTCAGGGAGCCAGTGCAGCGCATCAGACAGGGGTTATATACTCTCTCTTCCCAGGGGTTATATACTCTCTCTTCCCAGGGGTTATATACTCTCTCTTCCCAGGGGTTATATACTCTCTCTTCCCAGGGGTTATATACTCTCTCTTCCCAGGGGTTATATACTCTCTCTTCCCAGGGGTTATGTGCTCTCTCTTCCCAGGGGTTATATACTCTCTCTTCCCAGGGGTTATGTGCTCTCTCTTCCCAGGGGTTATATACTCTCTCTTCCCAGGGGTTATGTGCTCTCTCTTCCCAGGGGTTATGTGCTCTCTCTTCCCAGGGGTTATGTGCTCTCTCTTCCCAGGGGTTATATACTCTCTCTTCCCAGGGGTTATGTGCTCTCTCTACCTTCATCAATAGTCTAGCTGCAGAGTTCTGAATTAGCTGCAGCTTCTCAATTATCTTTTTAGGAGGGCCGGTAAAAAGAGCATGACAATAATCAAGTCTGCTTGATATATAAAAGCATGAATTAGCCTCTCAGCATCCTGCTGGGCGAAAAACGATCGTACCTTGGCTATATTTCTCAGGGAAATCGTGGAAGGAAACCATGTGTACCCATAGTGTCCGGCGTGTGCCCTAAATTGGCAGGGTTTTAAATCAGCTGTAATTCCACCATGCAGAGTTACAGATAAACTCAGGCACTATCACAAGATGGCCGCCTTACAGCTGCCGGTTCAGCAGCGTGTCCTGGATCCTAGTGCAGGCAGCGTAGCTTTACGGCTAGCTTTCTCTAAACATAAGCCTGTCAGCATGGCGGGGGAAGAGAGTCAAAGACGACTCATTAGACGCCATTTCATGCCATCAGCTGGTTACAGCTGTGTATCTTTTCTATTTTTTCTGGTTTTCCTTTTTGGCACCAACCATGCTGTTTTTCCACCCAGTTCTCCTGGACTCATCCAGCCATTTTTGCGTTTCTGTGACTGACACACTTTCCACTCTCTGATGTGTGGGCGTGTTCCAACGCTCATGTTAGTTCAGAAATTCACATTTAAAGCATTGATTTTTAAAAAATATTTGGAAGCAGAAAAATATTGATAATTAGAGTTGATATTTAACTCATGAAGACACGTGTCTACATTTCTTCGCTGACGCCGCGTATCATCCACTTGGCCAATGTTCTTATTTTAGGCGACGTACGGTAAAAACCTCACAGAATATCCAACAAATCAACTTCCTCTCACTTCCTTTGTGTCAGCTGAATGACTGAAATATAAATATAAATGAATACAGTGTACACAGCGAGGTAGCAGTGCTGTAAATATACTGAGCTAAACGGAGTCCATTAGACAAATGTGGCTCTCCTTTCTTTTGTGAGACGTGTAACGATGACCAGAACTAAACCTTATTATACTGTTATGACCTGATCTCTCACATCCCACAAACTGAAAAATAAAATGTCTGTCAAAAATATAGCTTCACAGTCAGATGGCATTTGCATAATAAGTCATTTTTTCAGTTTCGTTTCCTGTGCCATTTTGGTGTCCCCGGCTTTTGGGTCTCCTGGACACCCAGGCAGTGCTGGCACACTGGGGATGAGAGATGTCACTGTGGTGTACCTCTATGTGGATTAGGCTGCGAGTTTGAATCCTGACTGAGACAAAGCCACTTTCCGTCAGAGAAAATAATTTTAGCTGAATTTAAAAAGTACAGACATAATGAGGTGTATTCCCAAAAGGCATTAGAGACATGAAGTGAAAGGAGACAACCATATGTCAACATTTACACCAGGCTACCTGAGTGCTTGAGCTGCACTACAGACTACAGTGACTCAATGCATATTTACCTATCTGGTCCTGTTGAGGCAGAGATAATCTGGTGTTCTGGTCTCCTCGGTTCTTTTCGTCTCTGCTTTGTTGCTGTACTCACTGGTAGAAGCTTCCGTTGTTAGCTACATTTCAGTAAGAGCTTTGTGTCTCATGGTGTAAAACAAGGTGATGGACTTTCTCAAAGAGGCTGCAATGTGCACTCAACTCAGGCACAGTGACACAGTGAATATAGTGGTACAGTGAATGACTGATGTGTCAGTCAGTCAGTCAGTCAGTCAGTCAGTCAGTCAGTCAGTCAGTCAGTCAGTCAGTCAGTCAGTCAGTTTATTTTTCCAAATGGGAAATTTTGTTTGAGTAAAAAGCAGAAGTAAGCTGTGGTTCTTTTCCAAATGCAGACGAGACCCTGAGCAGTGGGTGACATTTGGCCCAGGGAGGGAGGCTGCATGCCTGACACACTGAGGTGAAATTGAGGGGGTTTGGGGTTCCCCTCTCTTGGGGTTCCCCTGTTGCACGCTGCCTGCCCTGCTGTGGAAGGCGAGCGCAGTACGTTGCCCAGACCTCCACTTTCACTCTGCTCTTTCAACACCCTGATGGGGGGATAATGCAACTCTACGGGCTGATCATATTTTTCTGTTAAAAATAATTATATTATATTATTACACAATTATATTCACTTTTAAATTCAAAATGTTTCTTCCATTACCTCCTCCACAAAGTTTCTTGAATGTTTGAAGTCACAATAAACCTCTCTGGCTTTGACCAGTGATTGGATAGTTTGGAGGCGCGTTCTGAGCTGATGGGATGTTTGTGTTCCGTTGTCTCCTCCCCCCCTCCTCCCCCACACCCCTCCGGTGCAGCACAGTGCACTGAGTGTGTGCGGTTGGAAAACTGGCTTCAATAAAGAAGCAGCTTTCTGCTTTCTTGGTGTAGAACTATGAGCATGTCTGAGAGTGTAACGCTGTGTTAGTTCACCCCCATTCCCTGGCGGGGAGGAGTTTGGGGGGGTGTGATGTCATTAGTGTGTGTTATGTTCTGCTGGATCTGTGTCACATCAAAGCCTGTCACCGTGGAGACGCACACTGACCTCATGGAAACAGTGCCACTCTTACAGTCAGGTGTTTGAGCTGGCAGTGTGACGTGCATGTGAGAGGTGATAGAATGCCTTGCACTCCTGCTCTGAAACATCCATGGAGCAGAGCTGAGCACTACACACACAAGTGTGTTACCCGGGCCTGTCCGTGAGCACTAACACACAAACGCAACGTTACTGACGATCCCAATTTTTTAACTTATATGATGAACTGACAACAACAGACCAGTAATTTCTAACGCAGAATTCCGTGAGAGAAAAACCGTAGACAATTATACAAGTATGCTTCTCTTCAGATCCCCCCTCGGTTATGAGAGACAACACCTTTGAAGGGCAGATGTAAGGTGTTAAATTCACTGTTAGTTTTTGGGTGTTAGGTTTTGCTGTGAGGGTGGAAAGCACCGCCCACTTTAGCAGAGCTAAAGAGAAATCCTGAGTGTTTCTCATAAAGTGGTTATTCGCCTGAGGGGGGGTCTGACTCTACTGCATGGCCAATCTCACCCCCTCAACAGCTTTTTAGGGGGGGAACTTGGGGCAGACTCTTTTTACAGCTTTTTACAGCGCATTTCAGCCCCACAGAGAGGGTGAGCTCAAATCAGAGTTTCACCAGAGGGAACTTCAGGAGACAGAAAACAGATGTTTGCCTTTTTAATGATATATTTTGAGGGTTTTACGTATCGTTGTATGAACGCTGTTTTCAGTCCTTAGCCAGGTGGATTGAACGCCATTTGCGAGGTTTGGTTGTACTTTTGTTGAAATGAGAACTCTCTGGGTGGCATTTTGACTAATACTTTTAAAGCAGAGTGCTTCATTGTGAGACTCACTCCAGAGTGGCGCTGAATCCAGACTGTGACAGTAACCACACGGGGTGCCTCAGTGTGACACAGCGCTCAGCTCATATGAGCAAGGAGTCTTTAACAGCACCCTAAAGAGTGCATGGCACTGTTGTGTTATTTATCGTCTTTAAGTCAACACTCTTTAAATCCAGCCCAAGTTCTGCTGCCCTGAATGTTTTAGGAAGCTGAGCTATATGAGCATGACGGCAGCTGATGTACCAGGAAGACCGCATCTGAGAATTAAAGAGGTCACTTTCCTGTGCGAATGGAACAGGAAGCTCCCTTCTGATTTCACCTGTGTCTTTGTGCTAGCTGACAGGTGCATCGCCGGTGGACTCTTCTAGAAGCCAGAGAGACGCAGAAGGAAGAGCTGCGGTCCGACATGGGGAGTCGCCCAAGCAAAGGGGGGCAGGGGTACAGGAGCCCGGTCCGGGAGGACCCAAATGAACCCTCCATCCTGTGTGAGTCCTGCCCCACGCTGGGCCCTCTACACTCGTGTGTGTGCGTGTGTGTGTGCATGAGTATGTGTGTGCATGCGTGTGTGTGTGTGCGTGTGAGTGTGTGTGTGTGTGTGTGCGTGGGTGTGCATGTGTGAGTATGTGTGTGTGTGTTCTGAGGGGTTAACAGTTTCTACTCTCCCCTTGCTTTGGGCGCAGATACCCAGAGGTACATGGTGGTGGCCCTGTATAACTATCCAGCAGGGGGCCCCGCTGAGTGCAGCATCTGCCTGGGAGAGAGACTCAACGTCCTGTCCGAGTAAGCCGGCCAGGAATTACCCACAATTCTCTTCTCAACCCACCTGTCATTGTCAGCGGGGGAATGACCCTCAATTGCATGTCTACAAAAAGAAGAGCAAAACATTATAAATAAGGGCCCCTTGTTAGCTTACATGGTAAAGAAGCAGGTTTAGGAATCAAGTGGGATCCCTGCAGCTGGGTGTCCCTGTCCCAGCTGTGGCCAGAGAACATTGTCGAGGCTACTGTTGGCCCAGCCTGGCTAGAGAACTCTAGGGTAAACCAATTAAGATCATCAACTCTCTAGCGGCCACTCCTGGTTGGCTGTAATTGCATGGTGCGCCTGCAGTATGGAGCAAAGCAAGGGCTGGCCATCAGGTGAATCTGAGGAGTCACATGACATGACGTCCTCCTCTTGAGTCGACAGCAGAGGGTTTCTGCAGGAAGCTAAACAGTTTGAGTTTTGGGTGGGAAAAAAGGGGAAAAAAGATCTGCATTATGGACATCAATTAGAAAATGAAAGATTATTAACATCACCTGTCTTGCCTGTTGCAGTGAAGGTGATTGGTGGAGAGTGAGTTCCACGGCAACAGGAAAGGAAAGCTACATGCCCAGTAACTACACAGCCAAGGTGTACCACAGGTGAGGCTGCAGCGCTCCCTGTCAGCTCAGAATGCTTTCCTGCCCAAGGGCCTCTCACCCCTTCTCAAACCATATTATCTCTGTTTTAGCTTTCCTTCCTTTTTCCCTCTGTTTTGCTGCAGAGGGGTCAGAGATTGTGGAAAGTGTTCCCTAACACATATACTGGCTGTTTAAGAGCATTAGCATTAGCATTAGCATTAGCCCTATCTCTGTCTCTGTGCAGCTGGCTGTTTGAGGGCATTAGCATTAGCACTGTCTCTCTGTCTCTGTGCAGCTGGCTGTTTGAGGGCATTAGCATTAGCCCTGTCTCTCTGTCTCTGTGCAACTGGCTGTTTGAGGGCATTAGCATTAGCCCTGTCTCCCTGTCTCTGTGCAGCTGGTTGTTTGAGAGCATTAGCATTAGCCCTGTCTCTCTGTCTCTGTGCAGCTGGCTGTTTGAGAGCATTAGCATTAGCCCTGTCTCTCTGTCTCTGTGCAGCTGGCTGTTTGAGAGCATTAGCATTAGCATTAGCCCTGTCTCTCTGTCTCTGTGCAGCTGGCTGTTTGAGAGCATTAGCATTAGCCCTGTCTCTCTGTCTCTGTGCAGCTGGCTGTTTGAGAGCATTAGCATTAGCCCTGTCTCTCTGTCTCTGTGCAGCTGGCTGTTTGAGAGCATTAGCATTAGCCCTGTCTCTCTGTCTCTGTGCAGCTGGCTGTTTGAGAGCATTAGCATTAGCATTAGCCCTGTCTCTCTGTCTCTGTGCAGCTGGCTGTTTGAGGGCATTTCTCGGGAGAAGGCTGAGGAGCTGCTGCTGCTGCCTCATAACCAGGAGGGGTCCTTCTTGGTGCGGGAGAGCCACACGCACAACGGTGAGTTCATTCCTCCCTCCTCTCTGTCTCTCTCCCATCTCTCACCTCCTCTCTCTGCATCCCTGCACACAAACACTTACACAAACACAGACACACACAAGCACACAGACATTAACACTAACATACATACACACAGACGTGTACACACCTTTGACCTCACTGTATATTTGGTATTTAATTTTAGTTTATGTATTGAATACAGGTGCGTCTGAAATATTAAAAGCAGCGCTCAAATGCTGAGTGAAACCACAGGAAGAGTGATTCTGCTGCAGGGAGATGCATTCAGAGATAGAGTGAGAGAGAGGAACGAGCTGTGGTGTGCTCTCTGCAGAGACGGAGTTTCTGCATCTGCTCTACCACACAGTGTACATGAATCACACACTATTATCGCATCTTTGCCATGTTTGATCTTGTGTGACAAATGTGTGACTTTCTTAAGCTGGCTTTATTTTTTAAACAAAAGCAAATCGACTGAAAAGAAAGAGATCATCACAATCAAAAGCAATTATTGTGGAGATCTACACTTGCCGTGAAAGCAGTGTGAAAGCAGTGTTTTCTACAAACCCAGACTTTTTAAAACTATACATAAATCAGTTTCATGTTTTCAATGTAAGACTACTACTAATACTGCTAATACTGAATTATTCCAGAAATATCTCTTGCTGGAAATGTTCCAGTTTCAGTTGAGCTGAGTTCAGTTATATTTTATATTCAGTAAAAATACATTCATATCATTTATGAAGAGATGCTATTACATTATTATATTATTAATAACATTTAATGCTCACAAGATGCTAATGTGTGCATAGACACACATACATGCAAACCCACGCGCACACACACACACACACACACACACACACTCACACACACAAACTGCAATGGGGACATGAGTGATTGTGGGAGCTCTGTAAGTCTGAGGTATGTCTGTAAGTATGAGGCAGATTCAGCAGGTCTGTAAGTCTGAGGTAGATTCAGCAGGTCTGTAAGTCTGAGGCAGATTCAGATTCAGTTTATAACTCATTCTTTAAACTAATTTAGAATGGTGCTTGTGTTGAGGAAGCCTCACTGTATAAACCAAGAGATGAGCTAGTTGTGTGTGTTACTGAGCATGCTCATGATGACTCTGGCTACGCCTGTAGGTGCGTACTCTCTCTCTGTGCGGTGGAACACTGGCTCATCCTGGGACTCTGTGAAGCACTATCGCATCCACCGCCTGCAGAACGGCTGGTTCTACATCTCCCCCGGCCTCACCTTCTCCTCACTCATCCAGCTGGTCGACCACTACTCCGGTGAGCGCTGCTAGGGCAACACGCAAGCCCTACTGCTCCCCCTGCTCTGCACACTGTGCTAATATCCTGTCATGTATATGGGTACATGCTAATATCCTGTCATGTATGTGGGTACATGCTAATATCCTGTCGTGTATGTGGGTACATGCTAAAATCCTGTCGTGTATATGGGCACATGCTAATATCCTATAGTGTATGTGGGTACATGCTAATGTCCTATAATGTATATGGGTACATGCTAATATCCTATAGTGTATGTGGGTACATGCTAATGTCCTATAATGTATATGGGTATATGCTAATAAACCCTGTCTGAATGCTCAATAGAAACACTGGACGGGCTCTGCTGTCTTCTTAAGGAGCCCTGTTTCATTGTGGGATCCAACAAAGTTCCTGTGGTAACGGGGCCCCCACCCATGGCCATCAGAAAGCCCACCCTCAACTGGAAGGATGTGGACAGGTGAGACACATTCCTGCGCTCCACCTTTCTGTCCATCTGGTAGTAATGGGACTGTGAAATGTGTGAAATGTGGGAATATGGGTGCGATCCGTAACGCAGCTTTTGCTTCTAAAATCTGTTGAAGCAACACCCAAAGCAAGTATTTGTGCTGCGGTCATATATTTCCTGGTTCAGACCTGATGGGAATGTGGTCAGCTACCCCCTGCCCTGTTCCATTAAATGATGTACTATCTTTCATAAGTCTGATAGAGGACCTGTCGGCCCTTGCATTTCCCTGGTCAGTGAAATGTTTCTGTTTGTCTGTGTATCCACAGTGCGATGCTGTTTGGGAATGAGAAGGTGGACGAGGAAGAGTCCCAGGTCAGTGAGGGGCTGAGGGAGGCCATTAACTCCTACCTGTTTCTGACCGACTGTGAGGACTGCGTGTGTGGAGCAGAGCTTGATCCTAGTGGGCCGAGGAAGGGACAGTGAAGCAGAGGAGGACACTGACTGTCCTGTTTCAGGACCTCCGCTGTCTCTGTGTGCAACGCTGGCTCATTGCTCTGACCCGGGCTCTGATCCAGGTTCTGATCTGGGCTCTGATCTGGGCTCTGTCAGTGTGTGGAGCTCCAGGGGAGGAGTGTGAGCACACAGCTCCTCATGTTCACACGCTGGTACTGCTCCTGCAGCTGAAGGGCAGGTAAAACTGTGTGTGCGCTCATACCCCAGGGAGCACGGGAGTGCCCCCCGCAGGCTGGGCTGCAGGAGTGAAGGTGTGGTTGTGCTTGGGGATCGTTTGGAGTCTCAGGGACTAACTCTGATTGGATGCACTGTGTGGCCCCCGTGACAAAGCGCCCCACCCAGGAGAGAGCTTCTGAGCAAACGCCCACCCCCCCCCCAAGCCTGAACACTCACACCACAGCCACCCCCAGCAGCAGTGATGGCCTGTCTACAGACCTCCGTTTGTTAATCAATGAAGGGCAAAATATTCTGAATGTATCAGTGGGCAGCTTCATATATTATCTGAGTTTCCTTTCATGTATTTTTTGTTTTGTTATTTAGAGCTTATGTATTGTGTATTACCAAACATAATTTATTCTATATAAATTTTGTGCTCTGAATGTGTGTTTGCATTTCTGCTTAAATAAATGTCAGAGTTTTCGGCCCAAGGCCTTTGTCAGGACATTGTTGGACCGAAATGTTAACATTAATAAAAGCAGGAAACCAGCGTTAAGGCAGGAATACTGAATTTACCTTAAAATCACATAAGAAGGACTGAACTGACATGATGTGTGTGTTGACTCTTTGCTGACTGGCAACAGGAAATATGACAGGAAGTGTCTGAGGTGCCCTGAGAATTGACCAAGTGCAGCACACTCGACCCACGGTGTCAGCAGGCCGAAGGAGATGCTCATTTTTTATGCTCTTTGTGCTGTGTTTGCCGTTCCAGTCCTGGCTTTTCATTGGCTGAATGTCAAATGACACCAGCTATATCCCCATTAATGACAGATCGTATTCATGTAGCGCCACGCAGCCCAGTCAGCTTATTATTTATGTGCACTCTATAGAGTATCTCGCACTGCATCAAGCCTGCGTGTCCCTCCTGGATGATGCATGGTGGCCATTTTGCGCTAGAATGCTCCTCACACATTGGCTGCAGTAATGGAGGGGTGAGGTTATGTGACGGACCCAGACAGCAGAACTAACCCCTGCCCCAGCCAGCCTCAGTCAGGCCCACTGTTCCTCCAGGAGAGATAAACGATTGTTTTCGCTGTCCTCACTGAGGGGAATGGGGGGGGGTGTCTGCCTGACTCACCCGTCTCACAGAAAACCGCCCTGCGATCTGCCTCATGGGTATAAATCAGAGACTGTAAACCATGCACACCACCTAAAGCCTGTGAACCTGAGCACAACTCAAATGAGATAGGATGCACATCTTAAAATGCTGTTAAATTGTTGGTTCATTTTGTGTTCCTCCTGATTAAAAGTATACACATCGACCCAAGAGCCCTCGAGTGCTGTACGTCTGTGGTAAAACTGCATGATCAAAATCAGTGTGAGATGAAGACTGTATTGATTATATGGAAATACAGTGAACTACATAATACAGTGTCATGGCCACATCAATCAAACAAAGACAGTGACAAAGTGCAATGTGACAGAGCTGACACACCTGTTGAGGCTTGCATCTTTGTGTGACAGACATGCTCTGTGTGGTTTTAGGGGGGTTTTGATCTTGTGCTGGTTTGTTCCACTAAGGGGTGGTTCTGTAGGTGTGTGTTCTATCCCACTGAGTGACCTCACTGTTTTGCTGTATTTCTTTCCAAGAAGTCCTGTGCACTTGCGTGCGGAGCGGTGTCACACAGGTGTATGCGTGGGATGCTAAACGCACCTCGTTTCTCAGAATTGCCTCTGCTCACCTAACAGTAGTGTAACCACGTTAACACAGCACACCCTGCCTACCTGCCACTGGGTCCCACTCAGCTTATGCTGACATTCAGCAGTGAAAGTGTAAGCATTTTGTGTGCAAAGCATTCTCTGTGGTGCTGTGTGGTCGTGCGTGTGTTACAGATGTAATAACATATATATATTATATTATAGCTGTCCTGAGAAAATGAGGGAGGTGATACTTTTCCACCCAGCTCCATAAACTGTATGTCACGACTCTGTGTTTTATGGTTATTTCCAAAGATGGAAAACCCCTGCTCTAGACAATATGAATACACCCATACAAGAAGCTAAATCAGCACCAAACCAGCTCTTTGTAATTAGCACAGCTCTGCAGCCAGTGAAGGGAGTAAGTTTGTGTAAAGGTTTGATAAATTCTTGGGATTAACAAATATATGGTATTTTCAGTCTTTAAAACCCAATATAAGTGTAAAAGAAATAAGAATGACACAGAAAGGGAAATCACCAAAAAGTTGCATCAAGGACACAAGTTTCACTTTTCTTATTTACCACTCTGTTTCTCCACTCTGAACAGCGAGCCTCTCACTCGAAAATGTGACTCCACGCCTTTACGTGACAACCATTTTTAATGTTCACATTGTTTTGGTTAAGGTTCGAATTAAGTATGAATTACATTTTAAAAGATTAGAGAAATGATTCAAATCTCAAGGTTGGGAGGCATTGTCTGGTGAAGGCACCACCTTAAAAAAACCTGCATGTTCATTCACCGTTGTGGACATGGAGTTTACTTCCCCCAGGTACACGAGGCAGCCAGTTTGTTTTGTCATATAGTTCAGTGCTTGAGGATGATCTGTGATCATCGCAGATCTGTGTCCAGTGCCTGAACACTGCTTGCAGTTACAGTTTAGTATCTTGACATACAACTCCTTAAGATAATAAATGCCAGTTTTCTCCTCTTTATTTATTTAGTTATTCATTTTTAATATTCCTCTGTTTTATTTCTTCTGTATGTTGAGATTTTTACCTGCGGTCTGATTACGTTCGTCCTTACCTTTGTTAGAAAAACGCCTGAAAGTTGGATTTCGCCGCAATGTTTTGCCGCTAGATGGCGATATACGCAGTGGCGACAGTTTATCCTAGCGACGACCCATCGCTTCCTGTTTTGAATTGTTCAGGAAGAAGTAATGGCGACTTCGTCAGGGTCCGAGTTCTCTCGGATTAGGGGGGCTCGAAAGGGCCAAAGTGGGAATATCCTCATCAAGATACGACAAAGTCATGTTACTGGCCGGGGTATGAGCCGAGGTACACAGGTAAAAGCTGAAGTGTGCTGTCTGTTGTCAGGGATAGTTATCTCTGTCTGTAGACAGTGGAACCTATTTTGCTTACGTTAGCTGGATAACTCAATGTTTTATACCAAGGCCAGTAAACCGCAGTCTAATGTGTGAGAGACTGGAAAGTCCCACTTTTCAAAATCGGATTGTTAAACAAAGTAAAAATGTTCTTTGAAACTAGTTCAAAGTTAATCAGGCCATAGTATAAGAATCTGTTCAACAATGCAACAGCTAACCGTAGCCTAACGCTAGCTAACCACATAGCAAAGTGAAAGCTCTTAGCTAGCCTTCACTGTCAGCGCAGTGGCAGCAGGTTGTATTGGTCTTTGTTCAGTAGTTGGGTAAATGTTACCACTTGCAGACTACATAGTCCAGGAATGCACGATAAACATTTGTCACTTCGCTGTTTGTATTGCCAGCTGCACTGGGTAATAGTACTTAGCCAAATACTGCATTGCTGGCTTCCTCACCAGCTAACACTAGCCATGGTACAGTATAAAACCGTTCATTTCCAATTTACTGTCCATGAACCATTGAGCTGGGTTGCTAATTTAGTCTAACTGAACTAACTAGCTGGCTGGCTAGCCAGATTACCCAGGGCCATCTAAGTCTGAAATGTAAGAACGTTTCCTTGGGATACGTTTGATCCTACGAACTGGATTCTGATCAATTCAGGAAGGGTTTGATCCTCTACATGTAAACAAACTTTTGGGTCAAGGAGTAATTGGGTGCATCAGTTGGGCGCCAGTTTGCTAACGTTAGCTGTGCGGTTCGCGACACAGGCCGTAGATACTGGTAGTTACAGTAATCAAAATGAGTGTGCTGCGTTGGTTGCTCGCTATATATTTTGTGCATAAAGGCTCGGTAGCTGGCTGCCTTATGTTTTCAATGCTTTGCACCTTGTACTCCGTGTACGCCGTGTGTCTGTATACACATGTAAAATTCTGCAGATAGTCTAAAATTATTACACATAAATAACATTTATTCAGAGTTGGGTATCCAAACGTACTGATCACCTCATCACCTAATACTTGGTCCTAGTTTTATGGTTTTATTTATTAAGACTGAAAGAGGTCTTTTTGCCCACTCTGCGTTTAGGACAGTAATGGCATGGTTATCATGTGCTGCTGGACTAGTTACATCAGCTGAGTGGCATTATTCCGGCGCAGCTGGGTGGAGGGGAGAGAAAATAAAGCTGGAACAGTACACGTGGAGGAGCAGCTGAAAAGCATCAGCGCTTCCCGTCCTGATGAAATTTGATTCTGGCTGTCCAGGCCCGCTGCTCGTGACTCATAAATCAGCATTCCTGGCTTAACCCTGACCCGACCCGCACAGCACGGACAAGGAGGCACTGACCGACCAATGCATCTGCTCACAGGATGAATCTTTGGTCTGAGCAGATAATTAAATATATATACAATAGTGCTGGCTAAATGGTTATGCCAGCCTAGATATCCAGATTTATTGAACAGCATAAATTAATCATCATGGTTAGCTGTTCCAACTTGTTTGCAGTTGGAAGAATGACTTTGGATGAAAAGTAAAAAAATGTTGGTGGAACTCTATGGCTGCTCTTTTTTATTTAATGGATATTGGCTGATATGAAAATCAGATAGAGTTCATCTTTGTGCTTAAGGACATCCTGGTTTTGGAGGGTGTGAGGCTCTGCTGTATTCCGCTAGCTCTCTGAAGTGCATTAAGTGCACAGCCCTGTGCTGTTTACCTGTGACAGGTTAAACCTGGGCCTGCACAACTCTGACTGCTGCACTCATTTAAGAGCTGCATAAGATTTATTTACTGGAACCCCCACACCCCATTTTACCCCCTTTCCCACTGTAGAGCTGGAACCAGGCTGGCTCATTATACCCCCTTTCCCACTGTAGAGCTGAACCAGGCTGGCTCATTATACCCCCTTTCCCACTGTACAGCTGGAACCAGGCTGGCTCATTATACCCCCTTTCCCACTGTAGAGCTGGAACCAGGCTGGCTCATTATACCCCCTTTCCCACTGTAGAGCTGGAACCAGGCTGGCTCATTATACCCCCTTTCCCACTGTAGAGCTGGAACCAGGCTGGCTCATTATACCCCCTTTCCCACTGTAGAGCTGGAACCAGGCTGGCTCATTATACCCCCTTTCCCACTGTAGAGCTGGAACCAGGCTGGCTCATTATACCCCCTTTCCCACTGTAGAGCTGGAACCAGGCTGGCTCATTATACCCCCTTTCCCACTGTAGAGCTGGAACCAGGCTGGCTCATTATAGCCCCTTTCCCACTGTAGAGCTGGAACCAGGCTGGCTCATTATACCCCCTTTCCCACTGTAGAGCTGGAACCAGGCTGGCTCATTATACCCCCTTTCCCACTGTAGAGCTGGAACCAGGCTGGCTCATTGTACCCCCTTTCCCACTGTAGAGCTGGAACCAGGCTGGCTCATTATAGCCCCTTTCCCACTGTAGAGCTGGAACCAGGCTGGCTCATTATACCCCCTTTCCCACTGTAGAGCTGGGACCAGGCTGGCTCATTATACCCCCTTTCCCACTGTACAGCTGGAACCAGGCCGGCTCATTGTACCCCCTTTCCCACTGTAGAGCTGGAACCAGGCTGGCTCATTATACCCCCTTTCCCACTGTAGAGCTGGAACCAGGCTGGCTCATTATACCCCCTTTCCCACTGTAGAGCTGGAACTAGGCTGGCTCTGTTGTTTAAAGTGTGGTTTGTGATTGGCAGCTCCCGGAGGCCCTGCTTCAGGAGAGGGAGAGTAGAGCCAGGTGGCACGGGATCCCCCTCCTCCTGCAGAAACTGCACCAGAGCAGCCATCCCAACAGTGACCTCACACAGGCCCACGAAGTGCTAAAGGTACAGCTCCAAACCCCACACCCCTTATGGTCTTATGCCCCCACACCCCACACCCCTTATGGTCTTATGCCCCCACACCCCACACCCCTTATGGTCTTATACCCCCACACCCCACACCCCTTATGGTCTTATACCCCCACACCCCACACCCCTTATGGTCTTATACCCCCACACCCCACACCCCACACCCCTGAACCCCAACAGTGACCTCACACAGACCCATGGGGTGCTGAATGTATTGTTTATATAGTGTATATAATGTACTTATATTGTGTGCCTAAGCACTGAGTTACATCCCTACAGCTTGATTAGGAATTGATGCAGTGAAGGCAGACTTATTTGGCTGGAATGAAAACCTGCATGCACCCAGGCCTCTGGCTGCCAGTTTGACATGGATTATAGCAGCGTGACTCGGCTTACACACAGTGTTTTTGGGTGTGTTTGGCAGGAGCTGTCGTCGCTGTTGTCCATGGAGGCCATGTCGTTTGTGACAGAGGACCGCAAGGCCGCTCAGCAGTCCGGCTTTCCCAGCACCTACACCTTCCACCTGTTTGGCGGCATCGATGTGAGTCCCAAACAGGCACAAAGTCAAATCGGCTCAGGCCTGGACTGAAATCGTTGAATGGAATCCTGTAACTGCTGAGGCATCATCTGTCAATCATAGCCCATCACTGACAGTGCCAAAACAAGCACCAATTTCACCAACACTCTGAGGCAAATTTATTTCTCATCCAGTAAAGATAATTTGTTTTGGTTTTGAACATATTTCTTGAAGATTCTGAGATCTGCTTGAGGGTTTTCAAATTTGACCAGTGAAGTGTGAGATCGTGGATGGCTAACGTGCTATTGTATACTATTGTGTACGTATGTACACTTCAGTGGCTAACATGTGAATGTGTGCCCATAGTGAGGTTTCAGCTGCTAACATGCTATTATATTTTCAGAGTGAGGTTGGTGGTGGAGGCTGTTGGGCTTCTAACATGAGTGTGCTTTGCCCCACAGTTATTGGTGGAGATCCTCATGAGACCTACATTGACCACGCAGAAGAAAAGTATCAAAAGTAAGGCCTGGTTTTGACACTGCTGGTTATGGCTACTGCTTTCGTCACAGGGTCAGTCAGTTAAGGCCTGCATCCTGTGGTGATTGCTAGAATTTTGATATAGCCTTACACTGTGACCTGTAACTAAAACCATACTCTGTGACCCGTATTTATGGCCATATACTGTGACCTGTAACTATAACTGTACACTGTGACCCGTATTTATGGCCATATACTGTGACCTGTATTTATGACCGTATACTGTGACCTGTTACCTATAACCGTACACTGTGACCCGTATTTATGGCCATATACTGTGACCTGTATTTATGACCGTATACTGTGACCTGTTACCTATAACTGTACACTGTGACCCGTATTTATGGCCATATACTGTGACCTGTATTTATGACCGTATACTGTGACCTGTTACCTATAACCGTACACTGTGACCCGTATTTATGGCCATATACTGTGACCTGTATTTATGACCGTATACTGTGACCTGTTACCTATAACCGTACACTGTGACCCGTATTTATGGCCATATACTGTGACCTGTATTTATGACCGTATACTGTGACCCGTATGTATGGCCATATACTGTGACCTGTATTTATGACCGTATACTGTGACCCGTATTTATGGCCATATACTGTGACTTGTAACTATTACCGTACACTGTGACCTGTATTTATGGCCATATACTGTGACCTGTATTTATGACCGTATACTGTGACCTGTTACCTATAACTGTACACTGTGACCCGTATTTATGGCCATATACTGTGACTTGTAACTATAACCGTACACTGTGACCCGTATTTATGGCCATATACTGTGACCTGTATTTATGACCGCATACTGTGACCCGTATTTATGACCGTATACTGTGACTTGTAATTATTACCGTACACTGTGACCTATGTCTATAACCATACACTGTCACCTGTAACTATAACCGTACACCATCAGCTGTAATGATGAAAATCTGTAACCATATGCCATGGACTTAACCAGTCAACTAACAGTCTTTTATTGTTGTTGTCATTATTATTTATTATTACTATTGCCTATGAGCCTTAATTCTTCTTAACATCGTGGTGACAGATTAAAGTTGTGGTTTTCTCTGTGCAGTGAATGATAACCTGGTGAAGGACTGCCTGAGTGTCCTGTACAACTGCTGTATATGTGTACGTATCGACACCTGTCTGATTTCCCTTTCTGCTGCTTTCTCTAACTCACTGCAATCACTGTAAATATCAATAGCCAAAGCTAAGCAGCTTGCAAGCCAAGTGACTATGGCACATGTTAGTCTGGCTAGCCAGCTCTGCTCTGCTTTAGAACCTCTTTGTGTTTCACCTGACCTGGTCAAAAGATGCTGTGAGGCTTTAAAGTTTCGGTGAACAGTGTACTGTGTCTGTCTTTTCCGTTTAATCCAAGTGACGTTTCATTAAATAATAATGAATAATAAGAAGACTGTGTTGCCATATTGTTAAAATGATAATTCTGAGAGCCTAATTGTGCTCTTTCTCTCTCTCTCTCTCTAGACGGAAGGAGTGACTAAGAATCTGGCTGCGAGGAAGGACTTTGTGCTCTTCCTCTTCACGCTGATGGCCAATAAGAAGACCTGCCTGCAGACTGCCACGCTTATCGAGGACATCCTGGGGGTCCGAAAGGTCAGAGGTCAATCACTGTCAATCCCAAAAGTGTCTCTCAGTCACTTTCCCCCGCCTCATGTGTTCC
>JAFBMS010000237.1:117500-250810 GCA_019788955.1 Albula glossodonta
TTGTAAATGTAGTTAAAGGTTAGCAGGGATTTAAAGTAAAGACTACCTGTGCAGGTTCTGGCAGGCGCGGGCGGTGGAGAGTTTTCTTCGTGGGACGACCTCTTACGCTGATCAGATATTCCTTTTGAAACGAGGGCTGCTGGAGGTGAGTGGCCAGCTGCACCCCACTGCGTCACCCTCTCACTCTCTGCTTCACCAGCTGCACCCTACTGCGTCACCCTCTCACTCTCTGCTTCACCAGCTGCACCCTACTGCATCACCCTCTCACTCTCTGCTTCACCAGCTGCACCCTACTGCATCACCCTCTCACTCTCTGCTTCACCAGCTGCACCCTACTGCATCACCCTCTCACTCTCTGCTTCACCAGCTGCACCCTACTGCATCACCCTCTCACTCTCTGCTTCACCAGCTGCACCCCACTGCGTCACCCTCTCACTCTCTGCTTCACCTGTTACCCCCTACTGCATCACCGTCTCACTCTTTGCTTCACCAGCCGCACCCCACTGCGTCACCCTCTCACTCTCTGCTTCACCAGCTGCACCCCACTGCGTCACCCTCTCATTCTCTGCTTCACCAGCTGCACCCTTCTGCGTCACCCTCTCTCACTCTCTGCTTCACCAGCTGCACCCCACTGCGTCACCCTCTCACTCTCTGCTTCACCAGCTGCACCCTACTGCGTCACCCTCTCACTCTCTGCTTCACCAGCTGCACCCTTCTGCGTCACCCTCTCACTCTCTGCTTCACCAGCTGCACCCTTCTGCGTCACCCTCTCACTCTCTGCTTCACCAGCTGCACCCCACTGCGTCACCCTCTCACTCTCTGCTTCACCAGCTGCACCCTTCTGCGTCACCCTCTCACTCTCTGCTTCACCAGCTGCACCCTTCTGCGTCACCCTCTCACTCTCTGCTTCACCAGCTGCACCCCACTGCGTCACCCTCTCACTCTCTGCTTCACCAGCTGCACCCTTCTGAGTGAGAGGGTCACCAGCTGCACCCTTCTGCGTCACCCTCTCACTCTCTGCTTCACCAGCTGCACCCTACTGCATCACCCTCTCACTCTCTGCTTCACCAGCTGCACCCCACTGCGTCACCCTCTCACTCTCTGCTTCACCAGCTGCACCCCACTGCGTCACCCTCTCACTCTCTGCTTCACCAGCTGCACCCTTCTGCGTCACCCTCTCACTCTCTGCTTCACCAGCGTCACCCCACTACGTCACCCTCTCACTCTCTGCTTCACCAGCTGCACCCTACTGCATCACCCTCTCACTCTCTGCTTCACCAGCTTCACCCCACTGCATCACCCTCTCACTCTCTGCTTCACCTGTTACCCCCTACTGCATCACCGTCTCACTCTTTGCTTCACTCTCTCACTCTGAGATTCGCTCTGAGCTTCACTCTCTGCTTCACTCTCTCACTCTGAGATTCACTCTGAGCTTCACTCTCTGCTTCCCCAAGATGCAGCATGGCAGGAAACAGTGAGGAAAGACGTGCTGACTGTACTTCCTGTTCCTGTCTGCAGCACATTCTGTCCTGCATCATTGACAGCGGCTGCAGGTCCCGGGATGTTCTGCAGAGCTACTTTGACCTGCTGGGGGAGCTCATGAAGTTCAACATCGACGCCTTCAGGAGGTTCAACAAATACGTCAACAGCGAGGAGAAGGTGAGTCTGCAGACCTCCAGCCAGGGCCCGGTGCAGCAGTACTCACGGCAGAGCTTTCTGCTAGCCCAGCCTTTGGGCAGGTTAGTCTGTAAGGGTGCGTGTGTTTGGGCAGGTTAGTCTGTAAGGGTGCCTGTGTTTGGGCAGGTTAGTCTGTAAGGGTACGTGTGTTTGGGCAGGTTAGTCTGTAAGGGTACGTGTGTTTGGGCAGGTTAGTCTGTAAGGGTGCGTGTGTTTGGGCAGGTTAGTCTGTAAGGGTACGTGTGTTTGGGCAAGTTAGTGTGTAAGGGTGCGTGTGTTTGGGCAGGTTAGTCTGTAAGGGTGCGTGTGTTTGGGCAGGTTAGTCTGTAAGGGTACGTGTGTTTGGGCAAGTTAGTGTGTAAGGGTGCGTGTGTTTGGGCAAGTTAGTCTGTAAGGGTGCGTGTGTTTGGGCAGGTTAGTCTGTAAGGGTACGTGTGTTTGGGCAAGTTAGTGTGTAAGGGTGCGTGTGTTTGGGCAGGTTAGTCTGTAAGGGTGCGTGTGTTTGGGCAGGTTAGTCTGTAAGGGTGCGTGTGTTTGGGCAGGTTAGTCTGTAAGGGTGCATGTGTTTGGGCAGGTTAGTCTGTAAGGGTGCGTGTATTTGGGCAGGTTAGTCTATAAGGGTGCGTGTGTTTGGGCAGGTTAGTCTGTAAGGGTGCGTGTGTTTGGGCAGGTTAGTCTGTAAGGGTTCGTGTGTTTGGGCAGGTTAGTGTGTAAGGGTACGTTTGTTTGGGCAGGTTAGTCTGTAAGGGTACGTGTGTTTGGGCAGGTTAGTGTGTAAGGGTGCGTGTGTTTGGGCAGGTTAGTCTGTAAGGGTGCGTGTGTTTGGGCAGGTTAGTCTGTAAGGGTGCGTGTGTTTGGGCAGGTTAGTCTGTAAGGGTGCGTGTGTTTGGGCAGGTTAGTGTGTAAGGGTGCGTGTGTTTGGGCAGGTTAGTCTGTAAGGGTGCGTGTGTTTGGGCAGGTTAGTCTGTAAGGGTGCGTGTGTTTGGGCAAGTTAGTCTGTAAGGGTGCCTGTGTTTGGGCAGGTTAGTCTGTAAGGGTTCGTGTGTTTGGGCAGGTTAGTGTGTAAGGGTGCGTGTGTTTGGGCAGGTTAGTCTGTAAGGGTGCGTGTGTTTGGGCAGGTTAGTGTGTAAGGGTGCGTGTGTTTGGGCAGGTTAGTCTGTAAGGGTGCGTGTGTTTGGGCAGGTTAGTCTATAAGGGTGCGTGTGTTTGGGCAGGTTAGTCTGTAAGGGTGCGTGTGTTTGGGCAGGTTAGTCTATAAGGGTGCGTGTGTTTGGGCAGGTTAGTGTGTTTGTAGAGGCCTGATTGCCTGTCCTGACTCTGTGTTTCAGTTCCAGGTCTTCCTGACCCAGATAAACAGCTCTCTGGTGGACTCTAACATGCTGGTGCGCTGCATTGTGCTGTCTCTGGACCGCTTCCAGGGCCAGATGGAGGACATTAGAGGTATGGGCAAGATACAGACAGCTGTGTGGAGATGTAATCCATTATCTGTCATTTTATTAACGCAGTGTGCTGTGTCATCATCTGTCATTTTGATAACGCAGTGTGCTGTGTCTCCGCAGTGGTGGAGGTGATGTCCGAGTGTTGTCTCCTGTCCTACATGTCCCGAATGGAGAACAGACTGTCCTTCCTCTTCAGACTCATCAACATCATCAACGTGCAGACGCTAACGCAGGCAAGCCCCTCTCTCTCTCCCAGCCTATAGAAACACATCATTTCTCCAGGTGCATGCTGGGAATGTGCAGGCTTGAGTTTCAGGGTTTTCTGACAGGGCTGTCACAGCTGACCGGCTCATTTTTGCTATGAGCAATTCTGTACCAGCAACAGATTACACAAGATCACACAACGTGACCGAATGGGCCACGCACCAGGGTGCGCTGCTGCAAACAGGAAGTGGTGCGCTGATGAAATGTGTTCTGTCGCTGCAGGAGAATGTGAGCTGCCTAAACACCAGCCTGGTGGTGCTGATGCTGGCCCGGCGGAAGGGCAAACTGCCCTGCTACCTGAGCGCCCTGCGCACCAAAGAGCACGCAGAGAGGTACCCAGGATGCCTGCTCAACAACTTCCACAACCTGCTGTGCTTCTGGCAGCGGCACTACCTCACCAAGGACAAAGACAGCACCTCCCTGGAGAATGTGAGTGCCCCGCCCCTGCCACGTCCACCAGGCTAACCATTACACTACACTGTAACCTCTGAGCTACAAGCCCAGCTCCCTAACCATTACACTACACTGTAACCTCTGAGCTACAAGCCCAGCTCCCTAACCATTATACTACACTGTAACCTCTGAGCTACAAACCCAGCTCCCTAACCATTATACTACACTGTGACCTCTGAGCTACAAGCCCAGCTCCCTAACCATTACACTGCACTGTAACCTCTGAGCTACAAGCCCAGCTCCCTAACCATTACACTACACTGTAACCTCTGAGCTACAAGCCCAGCTCCCTAACCATTATACTACACTGTAACCTCTGAGCTACAAGCCCAGCTCCCTAATCATTACACTACACTGTAACCTCTGAGCTACAAGCCCAGCTCCCTAACCATTACACTACACTGTAACCTCTGAGCTACAAGCCCAGCTCCCTAACCATTACACTACACTGTAACCTCTGAGCTACAAGCCCAGCTCCCTAACCATTACACTACACTGTACCCTCTGAGCTACAAGCCCAGCTCCCTAACCATTATACTACACTGTAACCTCTGAGCTACAAGCCCAGCTCCCTAACCATTATACTACACTGTAACCTCTGAGCTACAAGCCCAGCTCCCTAACCATTACACTACACTGTAACCTCTGAGCTACAAGCCCAGCTCCCTAACCATTACACTACACTGTAACCTCTGAGCTACAAGCCCAGCTCCCTAACCATTATACTACACTGTAACCTCTGAGCTACAAGCCCAGCTCCCTAACAATTACACTACACTGTAACCTCTGAGCTACAAGCCCAGCTCCCTAACCATTACACTACACTGTAACCTCTGAGCTACAAGCCCAGCTCCCTAACCATTACACTGCACTGTAACCTCTGAGCTACAAGCCCAGCTCCCTAACCATTATACTACACTGTAACCTCTGAGCTACAAGCCCAGCTCCCTAACCATTATACTACACTGTAACCTCTGAGCTACAAGCCCAGCTCCCTAACCATTACACTACACTGTAACCTCTGAGCTACAAGCCCAGCTCCCTAATCATTACACTACACTGTAACCTCTGAGCTACAAGCCCAGCTCCCTAATCATTACACTACACTGTAACCTCTGAGCTACAAGCCCAGCTCCCTAACCATTATACTACACTGTAAGTGGAGTTTTAAGCTCAAGCTTGTAACGGCTGCGCCCCCTGCTGGTCCTGCAGAGCTCCTGCATCCCGTTCAGCTACTGGAAGGAGACGGTGTCGGTGCTGCTGGGTCCAGACCATGGCTCTGCCTGCGCCATCAGCAGCTACATAGACGAGGCATACAGAGAGCTGGAGCCGGAGCCGCCAGAGGAGTGCTTCTGACCGCCGCCCCCCTGGGGCCCCGCCCCCACACCGTGTCATGCCCGTCTCTCTCTCTCTATGGGGCTGGAGGGAAGGGGACAGCCTTTTTATACATAAATAAATAAGCAAAATATATATCATACAGAAAACTATCTGAAATAAAAATGGAAAAAATCCTGATACTTTTTTGTTTTTGTCCAAGAATGGTGTGCTGTATTAGGAGAGAGCCGTCCCACCCTCCCCCGCCCCTGAGACTGTTGCTTAGAGACTGAGGAGGGGGAGTGGCCTGGCATGCCCTCCCTGCTGACATCATCATCACCTGCTGCTTGGCGGTGACTGGAGAGACTCGGGCTGGCTCTGCCTCCCTTCTGTGATGTCAGAGGGAACGCTTACAGGCAGGGCCCGTTGCTAGTGGCATGGGCCTCACCTGTCTGGGCAGGGCCCGTTGCTAGTGGCATGGGCCTCACCTGTCTGGACAGGGCCCTTTGCTAGTGGCATGGGCCTCACCTGTCTGGGCAGGGCCCTTTGTTAGTGGCATGGGCCTCACCTGTCTGGGCAGGGCCCTTTGTTAGTGGCATGGGCCTCACCTGTCTGGGCAGGGCCCTTTGTTAGTGGCATGGGCCTCACCTGTCTGGGTGCACACCTGGGGGCCTGGAGGCGTTTGTGCTCTCACTTTAATAAATGTTTACAATTCTGACTCATTCATTTGGGTGTCATTTTCATTTGTTTTTTTTCTTAATGTATTTTCATTTAGTTTTGTAGGTCACTCCTAAACAGAGACAGGTTTTTTGGGTGTTTGTGTGGAGGCACAAGGCTTTATGACTGAAGATAAACTGTGTAGCTGTAGTGTGTGAGTGTGAGGATAAACTGCACAGCTGTAGTGTGAGTGTGAGGATAAACTGCGCAGCTGTAGTGTGAGTGTGAGGATAAACTGCGCAGCTGTAGTGTGAGTGTGAGGATAAACTGCGCAGCTGTAATGTGAGTGTGAGGATAAACTGCACAGCTGTAGTGTGAGGATAAACTGCGCAGCTGTAGTGTGAGGATAAACTGCGCAGCTGTAGTGTGAGTGTGAGGATAAACTGCACAGCTGTAGTGTGAGTGTGAGGATAAACTGCGCAGCTGTCGTGTGAGTGTGAGGATAAACTGCGCAGCTGTAGTGTGAGTGTGAGGATAAACTGCGCAGCTGTAGTGTGAGGATAAACTGTGCAGCTGTAGTGTGAGTGTGAGGATAAACTGCGCAGCTGTAGCGTGAGGATAAACTGCGCAGCTGTAGTGTGAGTGTGAGGATAAACTGCGCAGCTGTAGTGTGAGGATAAACTGCGCAGCTGTAGTGTGAGTGTGAGGATAAACTGCGCAGCTGTAGTGTGAGTGTGAGGATAAACTGCGCAGCTGTAGTGTGTGTGAGGATAAACTGCGCAGCTGTAGTGTGAGTGTGAGGATAAACTGCGCAGCTGTAGTGTGAGTGTGAGGGGCTCATGATGAGATGTATGGCATTGGCTCTGTATTACCTGTGACTCCTGCATTGTGTTTTTCTGTGGAGAGCCGGGCTCTTTTGCCCAGTCAGTTTGTTATTTTGTCATGTGACTGTGAAGGGTGTGGTAGTTTGAACAGCATTTTGGGAGAAGCAGAGGAAGTGGTGCAAGGGCCTTGCATGGCCGACAGCCTTTCTGCTCGGCTCAGAGCTAAATCAGTGTTCTCATGGTAATGGAAAATATCCCACTATCTGTGGAAGATCGCTGAGTAAAAAGGTAAAATACCTTTTGAACTGCTGTTTTCTGCCGAACAGAGGGGCTGCCCTTCTACAATGTACATCAGCACAGTTATGCATGTTTTCCCAAAATTTTGTTTTATAAATTATTCTCTTCTACTGTATTGTAACTGTCTGCTAAAAGCCAAACCATATTGTGGTAATTTGGTGACTACTCGCATAAAACCTGAAAAGATCTTGCATGTATTTTAAAATATTGAGTCATGGGATGCTTTGAGATGGCAGATGGAAACAGACTCACACAGAAAGGGATGTGGTAGAGTATGAGTTTTAATGGCTCACAGGTGCAGCACAGATTAGCCAGCGCTGTTGCAGCCTGGTTTCTGTGCTGTAGGGCCCATGGCTGGAGGTCCTGCTTCACTCTGCCAGCTGGAAAAGGGGCAGAAAACAGTCTTTACAGAGAGCGGCAGCACTGAAAACACTGAAAAACACTGCAAATCCTTAAAAATCCCTGAGCCATAGCACATTGTCCACAGTTGCAGAAACTAGCAGGTCTAAGTGTGAATTCAAGCAACAAGCAACATTGCTAGGCTACTGATCTACTAGCTACGATGCTCCTTTCCCCCAATTTAACTGTTGAGAACATGGAGACGATCCTTCATGTCTAGCCAGCAAAATACATGAGACATACCATGGCTAGGGAGGCTATCGATAGAAAGTAAATACAATAGGGAAGGGACATGGTGCCGAACTGACCCGGAAGTACATTGACCTAAATGAAAAACCTAAACATAACTTGCGAGATCTTGCAGAAGTTTTTTTTTTTTAAGCCTTTTTTTCCCTCCGTGTCCCTTCCCGGGCTCTGCTACTTACAATAGCTTCCAGGTCACAACAAAAAATGACGCAAAATTGAGAAAGAAGATATCCACACACATTTTTAATTCCCAATTTCCATTTATAAACACATGAAAGAAAATCCGATAACGGGTCTTTTTTTTCATTTTCCGTTTTTTGTTTCCCTTGTTCTAAATGGTAGTCAGGAAACATCTCGGTTTTGGTTTTCTCATTTCAAAACAAAATCCGTTGGACCTCCTTTACCACATAGAATGGCCCACTTCTTATTACATTTTGAATTAAATACTCAAATAAATAAATGGTGCTTACTCATATTTGATTATTTTCTCCTTCTATTTAGAACATTTGTGCAATTTTTCAATTAAACATGTAACAGAATATAAGATATTAATATTTCATTGGTCAGAGTCTGAGTCCTTCTCCTGTTCAAAATGACCCCGCTCGCGTTCGCTCTCCTGCATGTTTAAACAGACAAGTGGGTGATCAGTTAGCTAACTTATGTATTTACAATTATTTGGACTGAACGTATTTTGCATTTTTGCTTCTTATTCATTTTCAGTGTGATCGATGCATTTACTCGTGCAGCATCCGGGGTCTTGACTTTGGGGTCGAGGGTTGCATTTAAGTTTTTGAAAACTGGCACTTCACGCTATCCTGCGGACATGCCTGTCTCAATAGACAAATTAACTAGCGCATCCTGGCGTGTTTTGTACTTGCCAGTGTTTGTCATCCAGAGTTCAGACCGCTGTAAGCATGTTGCTAAGGCGTTCTACTTTCAGCACTATTTTCACCTTCTTACATCTTTCCTAAACTTTAGCCATGAATTATACGCAAGCCTCGCTGTGGTGACTCTGCAGGTGTACCTGAAGGTTTCTGGGGTTTTCCCTTAATCTCCACACAGCAAAGTTAATCTTTACGTAAGACTGTGTTTTTTTTCAGTTTCAGTATTATACTTGAAAACCTTCCATATTGGGATCAGCCATTTCCAACAAGCCATTGTAAGCGAATCTCTTTTGGGAAAGCTGTTTGATGGAACTACCTACTCCCGAAAAGAAATGCCTGTAATTAAGGTAATGGCTGTCATTAAACAGCGTCAGCTACAGGCTGGAGTATCTAATCTCAGGTCTACGACAAGAATTTCCATTGTCTTAAGGGTTATAGTTTATTAACAATGAAAATTTAAAATATTTCATGTCATTTATTGTTTTATTTCAGTTAGTTTAGAGACAGGAGTGTTATTTTCGTTTAGTTGAAGTTTTCCTTTCTTGTTTTATTAATTATTTTATATTTGATAGTTTTTGTCTTAGTTTTAGTATACGTTACACATTTTTCTATCGTCACATGACATAGATTGTCATATCGCACAGCCCTGGTGAACAGAGTGACCTATGAGCCGCAAAGCCTTTTCGGCAGTTTGTGGGTCATAAAGCATCGTTCTGCCACATCCACCTTAAAGCTACACTTCCACCAGCTCAATAGGGAAAACATGCAAGAGTCATGTTTATGCAGTTCTAGTGCAAGCTGTCATTAGTTCAGTGTCATGTTCATAGCGTAATGTGAGTTCAGCCATCCCGCTGGGCCTCGGGCTCACCTTTCCTCCCTGGTCCCGGGTGCGAACGCGGAGCTTGTTGACCTGCGTCTCAGCGATGTCCGCTCTTTCCTCAGCGTCATCCAGCTCATGCTGGACCTTGCGGTACTTGGTCAGGTTGCTGTTTGCCTGCTCCTCCTGAATGGGGGGGTAGGGGTTTGAGTGCCAGTCCTTTAGGGTTTTACCCACTTTGGCTCTGTCCCCCCCTCACATAGTGGTAAACAGACAGGTGGCAGCCTGATGAAAACACCCAGGACTTTGACCAATGATGAGAAAATGAGGAATCACATCACCAGCTACCACACTTTACCTCACTGACACAAACCACTGTTTGTGCGCTCTTGTGAGGACGGCAGCTGCGCTGTGGGTTGAGCTGTGGGTGTGCAGAGCCCTGAGCAGCCTGTTCAGCCAGGCCTCCCCCTCTCTGGCTGCACAATGCTCTTTATCTCAGGCTCACACACCTACAGTCCTGAGACACTGTGTGTGTCACACTCCGGAAAATACCCGAACCCTGAGCCCTTCCTGCAGAGGTGACCCCTGAACCCTTCCTGCAGAGGTGACCCCTGAACCCTTCCTACAGTGGTAACCCCTGAACCCTTCCTACAGTGGTAACCCCTGAACCCTTCCTACAGTGGTAACCCCGAACCCTTCCTGCAGAGGTGACCCCTGAACCCTTCCTACAGTGGTAACCCCTGAACCCTTCCTGCAGAGGTGCTGGGCTGCGTTCCAATACTCAAATTCGTCTCCTCCTTTCCTCCCCTCCTTTCCTCTGTGCCCCGGAAGCTGATTATGTGTCCTCCTTTCCTCCACTGTTCCAAAGCGCTATCTCGCCTCCTCCTTTCCTCCTTTCTCGCCTCCTCCAAACGGAGGATACATCGATATATCCTACCACGGAAGTCTTTTCTCATTTCTGCGTGACATCACTGTGCTCACGACCAGTCAGATTAAATGACCATCCCACAGAATATTTCACCATCGAAAAGTTCTAAAACATGACAAGGGATTTACTAACACCTAAATATTAGTGCCAGAACAGTAAACAGTAATCGGGCAATTTACATTAAAGAGAAAACTTTTGTGTTTTCGAACATAACCACTTTGATGCGATATATTCATGTTTTTCAGATACAAATGGTCATTTTACCAATGTAAAATTGAGCGACTTTATGTTGCGGTAAATTTATTTATTCCTTGTAGAAATGCTTATGTTACATCATGAGCAGAATGCGAGAAACTGTCATTCATATTTTAATGCAGGAACAGGGCTGGTGGTGTTAGAGAAGCGTGATTGGCTTTGGTGTCCTCCGAGTCTTTCGAAATTATTACTTCATCAATAGCCAACGTCGACTTTGATGACGGGCGAATCGGATTAGCTGTTCCAACTTTCGATTCATCTCCTCCTTTCCTCCACTCGTTTCCTCCCCTCCTTTCCTCCACGTATTTCCGGCATACTTCCGGGGTAGGAAAGGAGGGGAGGAAAGGAGGAGACAAGAAAAAGTATTGGAACGCAGCCCTGGTCTCCCTGGTAAGGAGGCGGCTGAACTCACCGCTTCCTCGGCCTGTCTTTTGTAGCTCTTCACTTTAGACTGCAGCTTGTCAATGAGCTCCTGCATGCGCGCCAGGTTCTTCCTGTCCTCCTCCGTCTGGAACGACAAAAGCCAGAGTCCTCTTACCATAGACATGCAGTTATCCTGACCTTCTGAGCCCTATTACAACACATACATATCTAAGTAGATCTGCCAGAGTCCTCTTACGCTATATACAGTGTTATAGACTTAGCTTCTGTGCAGGTGTAGTTTGGTGAAGACGTGTTGTTGTCCCCTCAAGGACCAGAGCCCTGGTCCCTCAGGTGTACCTGGTAGGTGAGCTCTTTGATCCTCCTCTCGTACTTGCGTACTCCTTTCTGGAACTCATTGCTTTTCTTCTGCTCACACTCCAGCTCACCCTCCAGTTCTCTCACCTGTGGGGTCAGAGGTCAGGGTTAAGAATGTGTACGTTTCTTAAAATACAAATGGAGAAGCTCCTCTGTGCCACTGCCAACAGGGGACAATAGAATATTGCACAGAAACAATGGACAATTTCATCTGACATAATGAGGGTATTTACATGTATATTTATGATATGAATACAGGTAACAGTTTGGCTGCAGTCTGTTCAAGCTTGGTACATCTTAATGAGGTTGGGGTCATTTAGCTTTATTGTGGCTTAGTTTAACTTGCTTTGGCCCATTTAGGTTTGGTTTGGCCCAGTTGAGGTCAGTTTGATTAAGTGGGGCTCGGGGTGTTCTCACCCTGCTCTCCAGTTTCTGGACCTGCTTCTTTCCACCCTTGAGGGCGATCTGCTCGGCCTCGTCCAGACGCAGCTGCAGGTCTTTGATGGTCTGCTCCATGTTCTTCTTCATCCTCTCCAGATGAGCACTGGTGTCCTGCTCCTTCTTCAGCTCCTCTGCCATCATGGCAGCCTAGGACAGCGGTCAAGGGTCATGGGTCAGGGAGTAGTAACCAATCAGCGAAGGTGTCTCATGTGAACAGACCAGTCCACTGAAAGCTGATGGTGTTAGCGAATGTAGCACTCCAGTACTGTGAGACTCACATCAGTGATGGCCTTCTTGGCCTTCTCCTCAGCGTTGCGGCACTCCTGCACAGCCTCGTCCACCTCGCCTGACAGCACGGACAGGTCACCCTCCAGCTTCTTCTTCTGGTTTATCAGCCCCGTATTCTGCAGCAGTGCAGACGCAAGCACGGAGTCAGTACCTGTGTGTGTGGTTTAAGAAACCTCTGAGTGGAGCAGGTGTACTCACCTGTGAGTGGAGCAGGTTGACGCGCTCGGTGGCCTCCAGCAGCTCATGCTCGGCCAGTTTGCGTGCACGGTCATTCTGCTCTAGCAGCCCCCGTTGCTCCTCCACCTCAGCCGCCAGCAGCATGTTCCTGCGCTCCGTCACGGCGGTCTGCTCCTTCAGCTCCTCGTTATGGTGCAGCGTGTCATCCAGCTCCAGCTGCAGGTCCTGCAGGCCCATTGCCAGTCACACAGATATTACATAACCATAAATACAAACATTCACAAAACCGCAAATACCAGCATTTACACAGTCCTGCGTTAAGACAGACACAGTTGGCTCCCTGGAGCTGCTGACCTTGATCTGGGCCTGTAGGTGGCGCACTAGCTTCTGGGACTCAGCGGCCTGGCGGTTAGCATGGTTGAGCTGGATCTCCATCTCGTTCAGGTCACCCTCCATCTTCTTCCTCAGCCTCACCGCCTCGCTGCGGGACCGAGCCTCTGCCTCCAGCGTGGTCTGCATTGACTCCAGTGCCCTCTGGTGGTTACGGCTGGGGAGGCAGGGAGAGAGGAAGGAAGGGACACAATAGGGGGAAGGAGGAGGAGAAGGATGGACCGGGGAACAAATGAAGAAGAGAATAAGAGCAGACGGATATAGACGTTTGAAGAACCTGGAATACGGAAGCTGCTAATGACCCAGGTATGAAATTTTCTGAAGAATAGGGTGTTGGATGGAGGGGAATATGTACCGGAGGTTGTCAATCTCCTCGTCCTTTTCAGCCAGCTTCCTGTCAATCTCTGCCTTCATCTGGTTCAGCTCCAGCTGGATGCGCAGGGTCTTGCTCTCCTCGTGTTCCAGAGTGCCCTACGAGACACGGCCACATTCCCATGCCCTGTCAAGGCCACACCCATATTTCTATGCCCTGTCAGAGGCCACACCCACATGCCTGTGCCCTGTGATAGACCACGCCCACATTTATATGTCTTGTTACAGGCCATGCCCACATGTCTTTTCACTATTCCTCTGGATGACCCTCAGAACCCAGGTGGTCAGATTTAAGCCATTGTGTTTGATGACAGTTCTTACTATCCCAGTGATCGCCACACCAAAGACATGCTTCCACACTGGACACATGCATAGAGTATAATATTTTACATACGCCTCCTCTTCTGACAGTTTTTGTCTAAATCACCAGTTTGAATCACCAATCTCTAGCTTGATCTGCCATAGCTGATTGGTCAGAGTGCTTTTGGCTGTAGAATGTGATTGATCAGATTAGTGTGGAATGTTGGATGTGATTGGTTACCTCGGCCTCCTCCAGAGCTGCCTGTATCTCACTCTTCTCCACATCCAGGCCCTTCTTGATCTTCTCCAGCTCGTGGATCATCTTCCCACCCTGGCTGATCTGGTCCGTCAGGTCCGTGATCTCCTCTGAGGTGGGAAGGGGAGGGGTGTCACAGCAGGGGGAGGAGCCAAGGCCCTCCCATAGTTCTCACAACATGCTCCCAACTCACCCGAAACCTAAACCTAAATGTGTGAATGTTTGTTTCTTAATTCTGAGCTTGGTCATGGAACTGTAAGAGTGTGTGAGTATATGTGTGTGTAAGTGTGTGTGTGTGGAGGTACCTTGGAGGTTCTTGTTCTCGCGTTTGACCGTCTCCAGGTGATCAAGCGCCTCTTCATAGGAGTTCTTGAGTTTGAAGAGCTCCGTGCTGAGGCCCCGCGACTCCTTCTGTGAAGACTCCAGCTCTGACTGCGTCTCCTCGAACTTCTGCTTCCAGTCCGCCAGCACCCTGTCAAAGTTGCGCTGCTTCTTGTCGAGCACGGCGGCTGCAGCATTGGAACGCTCCAGGTCCACCACCAGGTCCTCGATCTCGGTCTGCAGCCGGTGCTTGGTCTTCTCCAGAGACGAACACTTAGCGTTAGAGGCCTCCACTGCCTCCTCCGCCTCCTGCAGCCGCACCACCAGTTTCTTTCTGTTTCACACACAACTGTATTAATAACCCAGTCTTTTGTGCCAGTTTGGAAGGCTCCATTGCTATGATGTCCTACACTAGTTCATTAAGGAAATTATTGGCTAGTGAGGGGATGACATGATTTAGTCCAAGGAAGTGTTTGGCTACTGATGGGGTCACCTGGCCCGGTCACAGGCTGTGATTGGCTTACTTGGCCTCCTCCAGCTCCTCTGTCCTCTGGATAGCGTCAGTCTCGTACTTGGTTCTCCAGTGCGCCACCTCGCTGTTGGCCTTGGACATTCCACGCTGCAGCTCAGCCTTGGCCTCCTGCTCCTCCTCATACTGCTCCCTCAGCAGGTCACAGTCATGCCTGGAGGACTGCAGTGCGTGGGCCAGAGCGTTCTTTGCCTGCGGACGAAAACAAGTCCATCAGCTCCCTGCTTAACCACAATTCCCTTGGGGGTCGGATCATTAGTCCAGCGTAGTATAATGTAGTGTAGTGTTGTGTTCCTTGCCTTGTTCTCCTCCTCCAGCTGTTTCTTGAGCTCCTCCAGGTTCTGGGAGACGGAGCTCTTGGTGCGCTGGAGCTGAGAGACCAGAGCCTCCCTCTCCTCCAGCCTGCGGCCCAGCTCCCCTGCACACAGACAGAGAGAGAGGCTGAGTATGGCCCTCAGTCTCTCCCCCTCTCCCCCCTCCCTCTCTGGTAGCTGGCTCACCGCTCTCAGCCTGCACTCTGGCCTTCTGGGAGTTGACCTCGTTCAGCTGTCTCTGCAGCTCCTCCACTTTGGCCTTGGACTCGCTCAGCTGGTCCTCATACAGCCTGCACATCTTCTCAGTACTGGCCTGCAGGAAGAGAGTACGCGTTACAAATACACACACATACACTGCAGAGAGAGAGAGAGAGAGAGAGAGAGAGAAAGTGTTACACACAAACACACACACTGCAGAAGGAGACTGTGTTTTTCACACACACACACACACACACACACACACCTTGCTCTTGGAGAGCTGCTCCAGAGAGGAGGCCAGGTCGTCTGCCTCCATCTTGGCCTCGCTGCGCTCCTTCTCCAGCCTCTGCTTGACGCGCTGCAGGCTGTCGATCTGCTCGCTGAGCTCGGCCACGCTGTCGGCGTGTTTCTTGCGCAGCGTGGCAGCCGTGGCCTCGCCGTGCAGCATGGCCTCCTCCAGGTCCCGCCGCAGCTTCAAAAACTCCGCCTCCCGCTTCTTGTTGATCTCGATCTGGGTGGAGGTGGCCCCGCCCGCCTCCTCCAGCCTCTCGCTCAGCTCCTCCAGCTCCCGCGCCGCGTCTCCACGCTGTTTCTCCACCTTCGCCCGCCATGCCCGCTCCGCCTCCAGCTCCTCCTCCAGCTCCTCGATCCGTGCCTGGGGTGGGGTAAGGAGGAGGGGAGTGAAAGGTGCTCTCACAGTGTTTATTATATAATGAGTAACAGCAGTGTCACGGGCACGGCCCTGTCCAAACACACACCTGTAATTCTTTGATTTTCTTCTGCAGCTGATTCACCAGAGCTTGCTCATCTTCCATCTTGGAGCTGATCTGATTCACTTCAAAGTCCTTCCTGATCAGAGGCAGAGGTGAGAATTACAGATGAGAAACTGCTAGGATCATCAATCTCCTGCACACAGTCAGAGTCCAAGTACCAATCAAAACCAATATTGAGCTAGATTCAATAGTAAAAAGCTTCTGAAACAGGTCATCTGACTAATGTAATCACGGTCTATACCCTGTAATAATAGTATCGCAGTAACAAGACAAAATTAACTAGCTGTGGAGTTCCAGAAGTTTTCTTTGCCAAAGGCATGAAGAGTATGTTAAAAACTGTACCTGCTAGACATTTTAATATACTAATAATATACTTATTTAGTAGGTACAGTAAGCACTGAAGTAGTAGCATCAGGAGTACTATAAGCAGTCAAAGAACAGCAAAACATGAATTAGTCATTTAAGATCATTATTCCTGAACAGCATTGCAGTGTCATATCTACTAGGCACATATATTACACAACGCATTTTATGCAACAGTTAGTTCCGACCGCGCATTGTGATTGCCCGAGACAAATTGCATTAGCACAGTTAAGTACAACATCATTCGGACCTCATCACAGGCAAGGCCATCTCTGGGACTTCAGTGATGGTTTCCAATGACATTAGAGAACCCGCTGTTCCTACGCTAAGCTCACTTATACTATTGGAAACCATCACGGAAGTCCAAGACGAGATACAGAAACATCCTCGCCAGCAAGCGGCAGCGAGTCTGCCACACCGCCAGACAAACGCCAAAAATCTGTCAAACAAGTGTATTAACAGTGTGGCACTTGTAGCGAGAGATAGCGTTATCCTATATCACTACATCAAAAGGAAAGTTATTTCAAAGTGATCAATTCCGGTAAGGTAGCTAACCGGCAAGCATGCTGTATTATTTTGATAATGTTACTACCTTAGCGATGTTTCTTGTTAGCATCGTACAGTTTAGAAAAATACAAGCAACCTGGCTGGTATATTCAAGTTACCAAATTTAATATGTCTAGCTGAAAAAGTAGATAATACTTAGGACTTAAAATCCTTAACGCTGAAGTACAATTTAGATAGTTTTAAGTTAAATCCGTTTGTGAGCCTAGCAGCTGCAGTTACAACTGTCGTTTAGTAACGTTAGCCATATTAGCATGCTCAACATTCCACCAATGTTAAGTCAATGGAGGCCGTTTTTAAAGCTTTAGTTTAAAAAAAAAAGTATAAATCGTACAGCTTAGAAAAATACAAGCCACCTGGTCAGTATATTCAAGTTACTAAGAATGGTATGTCGAGCTTAAAAAGTAGATGATACTTACGACTACAAATCCTGAAGTAGTTCATATAATTCAGATAGTGATGAATTAATTCTGTTTGTGAGACGAGCAGCGGCCGTTGTTGCTTAGTAACGTTAGCCATGTTAGCATGCTCAACATTCCACCAATGTTAAGTCAAGGGAGGACGTTTTTTTTGAAGCTTTATAGTTTAAAAAGTATAAATCGTATAATAGTATAATCGTCTCGCTTTAAAAAAAGCTGTAGGAGGAGATACGCCTGAAAGAACCAGGAATAAAAATAATAATAAGAAGAACTAAAGATTCTGTACAAGAACAGTAGTTTGCGAATTTGGCAAACAAACCAATGAGAAGAAGTAAAGATTCTCCTGAAGAACAATAGTTTGCCCCTTTGGCAAGCAAACTAATATCAATAACGAAAATGATTATCTGTCTACTCTTTCATCTATGCATAGGAGGACTAATTTACTGTTCTGCCACGCTGTGATTATCCACAAGGGTGGGTATCATTATGCTGCAGAAAGGGTGCACATCTCCTACCTCCTGTAGCACACTGGCCTATATTGCCTGATTGGACAGAGGAGTCACATGATTGCTCTGTAACAGCCAATGACAGTACTTGAATGAAGCCTCACTTCTTCAGCTTCTCCTCCAGCTGCTGCTTGTCGTTTTCCAGGTCCATGAGGGACTCCATGCTCAGCTTCAGATCCCCCTCCAGCTTGCGCTTGGTACGCTCCAGATCCATGCGCACCTTCTTCTCCTGCTCCAGTGAACCTTCCAACTAAAAAGAGAATGGGGGGGTTACCTCAGTTTTAGCAGGGGTGCTAATCCCCTCAAAGCTGCACTGCCTCACTCATTTACATGCCATTTACATGGAGTGACACTCACATCGTCCACCTGCTGCTCTAGCTTGGCCTTAGCCTTGGTCAACACGTTGACCTTGTCCTCCTCAGCCTGAAGGTCATCCAGGGTCTGTTGGTGGGCCTCCTGTAGGGCCTTCTTCTCCTTGGTCAGCTTCAGGATTGTCTCATCCAGAGCTGACATCTCCTCAGTCAGGTTCTTAATCTGCAGAGACCAGGACAGAGGGGAACGGGGAGAGGGTGGCAGGGACAGAGGGGAACGGGGAGAGGGCGGCAGGGACAGAGGGGAACGGGGAGAGGGTGGCAGGGACAGAGGGGAACGGGGAGAGGGTGGCAGGGACAGAGGGGAACGGGGAGAGGGCGGCAGGGACAGAGGGGAACGGGGAGAGGGGGGCAGGGACAGAGGGGAACGGGGAGTGGGCGGCAGGGACAGAGGGGAACGGGGAGAGGGTGGCAGGGACAGAGGGGAACGGGGAGAGGGCGGCAGGGACAGAGGGGAACGGGGAGAGGGCGGCAGGGACAGAGGGGAACGGGGAGTGGGCGGCAGGGACAGAGGGGAACGGGGAGAGGGCGGCAGGGACAGAGGGGAACGGGGAGAGGGCGGCAGGGACAGAGGGGAACGGGGAGAGGGCGGCAGGGGCAGGGGGGAAAGGGGAGAGGGCGGCAGGGACAGAGGGGAACAGGGAGTGGGCGGCAGGGACAGAGGGGAACGGGGAGAGGGCGGCAGGGACAGAGGGGAACGGGGAGAGGGCGGCAGGGACAGAGGGGAACGGGGAGTGGGCGGCAGGGACAGAGCGGAACGGGGAGAGGGCGGTAGGGACAGAGGGGAACGGGGAGAGGGCGGCAGGGACAGAGGGGAACAGGGAGAGGGCGGCAGGGACAGAGGGGAACGGGGAGAGGGCGGCAGGGACAGAGGGGAACGGGGAGAGGGCGGCAGGGACAGAGGGGAACGGGGAGAGGGCGGCAGGGACAGAGGGGAACGAGGAGAGGGCAGGAGGATGATGCAGAATTTGAACATTCCTCTTCTGCTGTTTCCACCTTTACATTCTGATTCAGGGGCCTTGAGATTCTCATACCATAATAATAATAATTATGTAGTAATACCATATTTAATAAAGCCATTAATGTATTTGCCATGGAAATAGGACACCCCTCTTCTTTCCCCAGTTTTTTTAAATTTAATTTGGTGTGTCTCTGTCCCTCACCTTGTTCTCAGTGGCGTGTTTCTCCTTCTCCACCTTGGCCAGCGTGATCTCCAGGTCGTCGATGTCCTTCTTCAGCTCAGCACACTCATCCTCCAGCTTGCGCTTCTTGGCGAGGATGCTGGCGTTCAGCTCCTCCTCATCCTCCAGTCGCTCCAGCAGCTCCTTCACCTTGGCCTCCAGCTGGATCTTTGTCTTGATCAGCAGGTCACACCGATCCACTGAATCTGCCAGGTTATCTTGCTCCTGTAGATGGGACCAGAGAGAGCCAGCGCTTTTGGTGTGCCTCTATAGGGAGCTATTCTTTCTGTACCAAAGAGAACTGACAGGTGGTAAAATGTAACAAATAATGGCTGTGTCTGATTGTGACATCAGAGGCCACAGGATGTTTTCAACAGTAAATGTCACGCTATATATACTGCTTTACAGTCTGTGTTCCACAGAGTCCTTGAAACGGACTGATCTACTGCAGTAATAAAGCCCCTGGTTGGAGTGCATACTTACGGCCTGGAGCTGCAGCGAGAGGTCATTCTTCTCCTGGGTGAGGCTGACCTGCTTCTCCTCAAGCTCTTTTCGCTTCACCTCCGATTTCTCCAGCGCCTCCTTCAGCTTGAGCATCTCCTCCTTCAGACTGGCCAGCTCCTTCTCCGTGGCAGCGCTCCTCAGGAGCGGTTTGATCTTGAAGAATAGCTTCATCCAGGGCCAGTGCTTCACCGCGTTAAACGCCCGGATGTTCCACTGGATGACCATCAGGGCCTCCCTATTGGCAGGGGGAACCATTTCAGGGGTGCACACTATAGGTAATGGGTACTGTACCAAAGGGGGAAGGATCTGAGGGTTGCACACTAATGAAAGGGGAATGATTTGAGAGGCGCATGGGGAATGGATGTTTGGGAAGACATCATTTACCGCATCATCTTCATCGTCATGGGGACAGCTGTAATTACTTCCACTCCATCACTATGGTGACAGCTATACTCTAACCTCTCCATGGTGACAGTGGTACTCACTTCCTCTCCATCATTTTCTGCAGCTCCATCCTCATGAGCTTCCCGCGGCTCGCTGCCTGCAGTAAGGTGAGCACCTTAGCCAGCCGCTCGTCCCTCATCTCCTCCAGCTGGCCCAGCAGCCCCGCCTTAAAGAACACCTGGAGTAACACACCTGCATTACAGCCATGCCCTTAAGAACACCTGGAGGAACACACCTGCATTACAGCCATGCCCTTAAGAACACCTGGAGGAACACACCTGCATTACAGCCATGCCCTTAAGAACACCTGGAGGAACACACCTGCATTACAGCCATGCCCTTAAAAACACCTGGAGGAACACACCTGCATTACAGCCATGCCCTTAAGAACACCTGGAGGAACACACCTGCATTACAGCCCCACTTTAGGGAGCTCTCTCTCTACCCCTAACTGCACAGACCCTGAGGTCAGAGCCCACCTTGGTGTGGCCGAACCGATACTGGGTGTGGTCGATGTCTAGTGAGCTGAGTAGCTTCTCAGCTGCCTTCTTGCTGTCCACAAACTTGTCATCCGGGATGGCCTGGGGGTTCAGGATGCGGTAGCTGCAGAAATAATGAGAATGATCAACTCTGTGATGAAGGCATGAGTGTGTGTGTATGTGTGTGTGTGTGTTTATGTGTGTTTGTGTGTGTACAGCACTCACCGCTGTTTGAAGTCTGCGTACAGGATACGGTTGGGGAAGCCCTTTCTGCAAATGCGGATTCCCTCCAGCACCCCGTTACAGCGCAGCTGGTGCAGCACCAGGAACGGATCCATCACCCCTGTGTGTGAGAGTGAGTGAGTGAGTGAGTGTGTGTGTGTGTGAGTGCACCACAGAGAGAGAGAGAAAAAAAGAGAGAGAACTTATTGTAACTGGAGCTCAGGTGAGACTGTACCTGGAGCTCAGGTGAGACTGTACCTGGAGTTTTGGTCTCATTTGGGATGATGCAGCGGACAAAATGAGGCTGGGTGCTGCGCAGGTTGGTCATCAGCTTGTTCAGGTTCTCCTGCAGACGGACAGACAGGCAAGCGCAGAACTGTGTTTGTGTACTTGTTGGTTTGGGTGAAATTTTGGTGAAGTTAATTCATTTGCCTGTTTATGGATTTGTTGGTTTTGAGAAAAGTAGGGAGAAGGTTTTCCATACAGCTCTGTGGGAGATGCTGGGACTTACCTGTACACGGGCGGGGCCGAAGCAGGTGAGAGTGGAGCCAGCACAGACTTAAAGTGATGTTCATGTGTCAACGCCCCTAAACATCACTGCAAGTCTTAACCGCCTCCCTCTCCACACGCCCTGCTCAAATCTACACCCAACTACCCACATCTACACCCAACCACCCACATCTACACCCAACCACCCACTTCTACACCCAACTACCCACATCTACACCCAACCACCCACTTCTACACCCAACTACCCACTTCTACACCCAACTACCCACATCTACACCCAACCACCCACATCTACATCAATCACCCACAAACAGCCACCCAGTTTCCCTGGCACTAATTAATCAGTTCTTATTAATCAATAGTATATAGGATTTGATGATGATGATGATGATGATGATGGAGCAGGCAGCTGAGTCAAAGACCTTGGTGTCTTACCTTGTGCAGCTGGGATACAGTCTGGAAGGAAGCTGCTTTCTTCCTCTTCTCCTTTGTTCCTGTTTTAGGGTCTGCTGTTAAAGACAGACAAGCTCACATTTCAGAGCTCACTGACACAAAGGCAGAAAAACTTCTCCTGTACGAGATACACAACAGACTCTGAGTGCACATAGTTCTCCAACAGACTAAACGTGCATACGTGTGTCTACGCCCACGTAGTTGTCCTACAGACTGCAGGTGCATACCTGTGTCTGCGCCCACGTAGTTCTCGTACAGACTTGCCAGCAGCTTGTTTGCTGACTTCTGGAAGATAGCCACCACCGTTTCATTCAGGGGGTCTTTGTTCTTGTCCAGCCAACCAAAAATGTTGTATGGTACCTGCATGTTATATATATATAATAATCACTTGCATCATCTACCTTAAGTAGGACCTGCTTATGACCATATTGCAATGGCAAGTGCTGCTTGTCTTCTGTAAGAAAATGGCTAATCAATGAGCCCTTTCGGGCCAGAAGGAGTGCCATGTCTTTTCTGTAACACTGCTTCATAAATGTTTTTTTTTGTGTGAATGCTTTCTGCTTTTGCTCTTTCCCATTGGGTCGGTAAACCCCTCTCTTCCATGAAGCAACAACAGAAGATTACAGATTACCCCAGGGTGGTTATCGCTGGGTAAACCTGGGTTTAAAGTGCTTTAAAGTGACTCTGTGCTATATTTATTCCTTATGTCTACCTAAGAATGTTATTACAGCCACATGTGGCTGTAATAACTTCATGTGTTACTACAAAACCCATGGGATGGTTGGCATATTTGTCTGCTCATCTTTTATGATAATAAGGATCAGAATCATTGCATGAGTATTCTGCTGCATACCACTCAGATCAGGCTCTGTGCCAGTGGGCGAGTGTCACTGCCCTCAGTTTACTCAGCACAGCTACAGCTCTGCTATCCCATAATGCCTCGCTCTGGCGCCTGCACTCACCACGCCGGCGTAGTGCACCAACTCGAAGTGCGCCTCATATTTGCGCTTCTTGTCGGGCCTTGGCTTCAGGAAGTTGGCGGACTTGCCGATGTGATTGTCGTACATCTTTGCTTTGAAGCTGATGTCTGTGGCCTTGGGGAACATGCACTCCTCTTCAAGAATAGACAGGATGCCCAGTGGCTGAGGAGACACGCATATTACACACATATTACACGCATATTACATGCATATTACACACACATTTCCCATGATGGTGGGGTTATTACCATATTTTAATGAAAAGCACCATGGGATAGTTCATGATCACTGTGAGTCAGGAGCTCTGTTTAATGTCTCATTCAATACACACATATTACATGCATATTACATGCATATTACATGCATATTATACATACATAATGCATTGTACATATACGTACATATTAGGCATGTTGTATACATGTAATTATGTTTGTATGTTGGTGTGTGATTGTACTCTGGGTGTGTGTGTGTGTGACAGAGGGAGCACACCTTCTCGATGAGGTCGATGCAGGCCTGCAGATCCAGACCGAAGTCGATGAAGGTCCACTCGATGCCCTCCCTCTTGTACTCCTCCTGCTCCAGGATGAACATGTGGTGGTTGAAGAACTGCTGCAGCTTCTCGTTTGTGAAGTTAATGCAGAGCTGCTCAAAGCTGTTCAGCTGCGGGGAGAGGAGAAGTTCTCATTTACTGCACATAAACAGAGCTTCACATATTCAGTGTATTATCAATATTGTAGTTTTTGTTTATTGTTTTTATATTAACAGTGGTGTATTTTGTTGCATGAGTAAGCTCTTTGGACTCCCAATTAGCATTTTTTATATGAACTGAGAAAGTAAATGAGCACATGAGAGTAACTGTGGGGTGGCTGTGTGTGGTTTAGGGAAAGAGCCATCCATCCATCCATCCATCCATCCATCCATCCATCCATCCATCCATCCATCCATCCATCCATCCATCCATTCATTCATTTTGAGCCAGAACAGGAACGTACATCAAAGATCTCAAAGCCAGCGATGTCCAGCACACCGATGAAGAACTGGCGAGGCAGGGAGGTGTACAGCGTCTTATTGATCCGGCCCACCAACCACTTAAACATGCGGTCATATGTGGCTTTGGCCAGAGCACCCACCGCGTAGTTCACCTGCAACACACACACACACATTAACCCACATAAACACACATAAACATCCACACACACACACATATTAACACACATAAAGATGAGCGCCCACTGGGTAGTTCACCTGAAACACACACGTGTTAACACACACTCATATAATTTCCATATTTAGTTGTCATTGCAGTTACACATTTAGTGTCTTATAGTAGTTATCATGGATGTTTTTGCAGCAGGAGTTGTTTCTGTGGCGATGCAGAGATTCTCACCTGCTCGACGTTCTGGCCCTTGACGACGTACTCGTTGCCCACCTTGACGCGGGGGTGCAGGAGTCCCTTAATGAGGTCAGCTGAGCTCACACCCATCAGGTATGAGGCCTTATCTGCACCTGCGCACAGAACACGCCCACCTCACACTCTGCACCAATCAGGATACACCGGCCTCACACTATGCACCAGTCTGAGCACATCCACCTCAAAATCAACCTCAAACATTTGTGGTTGTCTTTGGTAGATGTGATTTGGTGCCATTTCTTGTGGTTTTAGCATAGGGTTAAGATTTGTGGTCATTTTTTTGCTGTGTTTGTAAATTGTAGTCATTTTGTGATTGCATGTTGTGATAATGGTTCATAGTTGTAGTCTGTTGCAGTATTTGTAAATTGTGGTAGTAATTGTGGTTGCAGTTGTGGTGGTTGTGGTTGATACAGGTGGGTTGTGTTTGTAGATGAGGTTGTAGATGGTGGATTGTGTTTGTAGATAAGGTTGTACATGGTGTTTTGTGGTTGTAGATGACGTTGTAGATGGTCGTTCGTGGTTGTAGAAGAGGTTGTAGATGGCGGATTGTGTTTGTAGATGAGGTTGTACATGGTGTTTTGTGGTTGTAGATGATGTTGTAGATGGTCGTTCGTGGTTGTAGATGAGGTTATAGGTGGTGGGGTGTGTTTGTAGATGAGGTTGTAGATGGTGGATTGTGTTTGTAGATGAGGTTGTAGGTGGTGGGGTGTGTTTGTAGTTGAGGTTGTAGGTGGTGGTTCGTGGTTGTAGATGAGGTTGTAGGTGGTGGTTCGTGGTTGTAGATGAAGTTGTAGGTGGTGGGGTGTGTTTGTAGATGAGGTTGTAGGTGGTGGTTCGTGGTTGTAGATGAGGTTGTAGGTGGTGGTTCGTGGTTGTAGATGAGGTTGTAGGTGGTGGGGTGTGTTTGTAGATGAGGTTGTAGGTGGTGGTTCGTGGTTGTAGATGAGGTTGTAGGTGGTGGGGTGTGTTTGTAGATGAGGTTGTAGGTGGTGGGGTGTGGTTGTAGATGAGGTTGTAGGTGGTGGGGTGTGTTTGTAGATGAGGTTGTAGGTGGTGGGGTGTGTTTGTAGATGAGGTTGTAGGTGGTGGGGTGTGTTTGTAGATGAGGTTGTAGGTGGTGGGGTGTGTTTGTAGATGAGGTTGTAGGTGGTGGGGTGTGTTTGT
The DNA here is from genome assembly GCA_019788955.1 of Albula glossodonta. Lineage (NCBI taxonomy): Eukaryota > Metazoa > Chordata > Actinopteri > Albuliformes > Albulidae > Albula > Albula glossodonta. The sequence continues at coordinate 142,626 of JAFBMS010000237.1, forward strand.
AGATGAGGTTGTAGGTGGTGGTTTGTGGTTGTAGATGAGGTTGTAGGTGGTGGGTTGTGTTTGTAGATGAGGTTGTAGGTGGTGGGGTGTGGTTGTAGATGAGGTTGTAGGTGGTGGGTTGTGTTTGTAGATGAGGTTGTAGGTGGTGGGGTGTGTTTGTAGATGAGGTTGTAGGTGGTGGGGTGTGTTTGTAGATGAGGTTGTAGGTGGTGGGTTGTGCTCCTGGTTTGCGGCCGCAGTAGTGCTGGACTCTGACTCTCACTCTCAGTGCCGTCGGCCTCAGCCTGCTCCTCCCTCTGCTTCTGCTTGAACTTCATGTTGCCGAAGTGCATGATGGCGCCCACTATTTTATAGCAGCCGTACTTCTCATCCGCACTGAAGCCCAGGATATCCATTGCATGCTGGGAAGGGAGGGGGACAGAATATGAATATGAGAGGAAGGGGAATTTTTGTGGGGCTGTGCATTGTATTGCATGGTACTATTGTCCTGTATGGGTGTGTGGGAGGTGGGGGCTGTCCTTACGTCTGTGGCCAGTAGCTCCTGTCCATCGTCCAGGTTCTCCACAGTGGTGACTCCCTGGGAGCAGAAGTGGTAGTCGTAGGGGTTTGAGGAGACCAGCAGCATGTCTGCAGCACCAAGGAGAGAGATGACCAGAAGCCTGTTACCTCTCAGCAGCACGGTGACGCTCTAACTCAGCTAACCAGCTAGTGACTACAGCATAACGGGCCCAGAGGGCTATGGGGCTAGGGGAGCAGGGTGCTATGGGGCTAGTGGAGCAGGGTGCTATGGGGCTAGGGGAGCAGGGTGCTATGGGGCTAGGGGAGCAGGGTGCTATGGGGCTAGTGGAGCAGGGTGCTATGGGGCTAGTGGAGCAGGGTGCTATGGGGCTAGTGGAGCAGGGTGCTATGGGGCTAGGGGAGCAGGGTGCTATGGGGTTAGGGGAGCAGGGTGCTATGGGGCTAGGGGAGCAGGGTGCTATGGGGCTAGGGGAGCAGGGTGCTATGGGGTTAGGGGAGCAGGGTGCTATGGGGCTAGTGGAGCAGGGTGCTATGGGGCTAGGGGAGCAGGGTGCTATGGGGTTAGGGGAGCAGAGGGCCATACCCAGGAGCTCTGGTTTTTTCTGGGACATGATCTGGTAGTAAATGTGATAGCTCCTTTCCCCCGGCTGCTGAAATATCACCCTGGATTTTTCCAGAAGATCTGCAAGAGAATAAATGTGTTTTAAAATCAAGAACATCTAAGGTATTTTTCCCATTAGTGGTAGTTTAATATCCATAAGATGTTGTAGCTTTAAACAATAAAAGGTTTAGTGCGTTCTTTGAGAGAGTGATACCGGGGAGAGCCAAAAAATGTGCAAAATAATCTTACCTTTACATAAAATTTTCATGAAGTTAGTGTTTTTAAAATGGGCCTGAAATTAAGCTGGTTTAAACAGGCTTTGTGCTTCGACTGAGTTACTCACTAACACTTACAGATATCAATGTCAGCAGAGGCCAGCTTCCCTGAGGGACCAAAGTGGATTCGGATGAACTTGCCCTGTGAAACAGGTGAGACAGGTGAGACAGGTGACAGTTATTCAGGCTGTCCCTATAAACATATCCTGATGGAAAAGACCAAATCAGGTCTCCCCTCTCACTCACAAAGCGGGATGAGTTGTCATTCCTCAGTGTTTTGGCGTTCCCAAAAGCCTCCATGGCTGGATTAGCCTCGATGATTTGATCCTCAAGGGTCCCCTGAAAGAGAGAGGGAAAACAGGGCTGGTCATATGACTATGGGGTACAGTCGACATGAGTTTATCAATGTGTTTATCAATCGGCATGCGTTTCCCTCATACTAACCATAATAATAATAAGTATAATAATTATAATCATCATCATCAAAGAACACTACAGACTATTACTTTAATATTTCTAGGATGCTGTACTGAGGACGCTGGTGCACACTTCACCTTTTTCAGCATTAAAATCACACTTCACCTTTTTCAGCATTAAAATCACACTTCACCTTTTTCAGCATTAAAATCACACTTCACCTTTTTCAGCATTAAAATCACACTTCAAACTTACCCCTGTTTTGGTGGCAGGACCCTGCAAAAGTAAATTGCAATGTTGTATATGCACATTTCAAAACCAGAAATAAACTTATCAAATATTATTAACTTTAATACATGTCAGATACTGCTGTTCAAAGTGTGAGAGCGAGACTCTGAGGCTGAGAATGGGAAAAGCGCACGCATGCACAGGTTTTTCTGAATGACATGTTTGATATTTAATCGTGCTTCACTGATGAATGGAAATAGTACAGCCCAGTTTGGTGTTATTGACTTGCTTAGTCTACAGTATCTATTAGTTAATGAGCACATGGCTTTGGCAACATACAGCTGGTAAACTCTTTCAGCTTCTGCCTCCTGCTTTGAGTTTCTACTGCACTGAGAGGAAGGGAAGGGGAACCCAGCCCAGTTCAGGGTAAAAATGGGTTTTTAAAAACAGGACTGTGATGAAAATCAAAAACCAGAGGATTCAAAATGTTAATAAGAGAACATAGTTTTAAAAAAGTCACAAGATGAAGGAGGGGAAAGAAATGGGGGAGAAAAACAGGCTCAAAATGAAGAAAAAAAAATAAAAACAGGGCATAAGACAGTGACCATGGGAACCAAAGTGGTGGACAGGGTAGTCAGAGATGGCCAAAGGAGAAAATGCACACACTATCTTTAAAAATACGACAAAAACAAAAACAAAAAAATACAAAATGAAAGTGAAACGTTAAAAAATGATTTTAAAAATGACGGGGGAGGGGATGGCAGGATCAGCAGGCCTTACTCCTTTCTTGCTGGCTGCGTCACCCAGGGCAGCCACAATGGCAAAATACTGAATCACACGTTTCGTGTTGACAGTTTTGCCAGCACCGGATTCTCCGCTATGAGTGGCAGATAACAAACATTACGAACTAAAACAGATACAAAAACTCCAACATTACAACAAAAATTAACAAACATTACGAACTAAAACAGATACAAAAACTCCAACATTACAACAAAAATACATCTGATAAAATGAGCTACTTCCTGCCTGTCAGTCGACCCAACATCTAAAAGAAATTTTAAAACACAAGAAAAAAATACATGGCTGCCAAAAAATCACAGCAACTCAGTACAAAGAATAAATGTAAAAGCTGAATTTAAAAAATGTTTAACCATTTTAAAAAGTGGAAATTTTTCAGTATGTTTGACCAAAAACACAAATGCATAAATTGGGGCATGACCATGTCTCGAACATGCACATTCACACTGTGTCTCGCTGAGGAGCAAGCTGGCTGCCTAGCGGCCGCATCACTTTCCCCTGCCATGGAGGAGAGAAGACTCAGGCGCTCAGTCACTACTGCGCCTACATGGACTGTGCTTCAGTCAGCTGGCTCCATTCAATCAAGAGCATTTTCTCTCTACAATAAAACACTGGTGATGGGCCCTGATCAAGTCAGTGAATCAATGAGTTACTAAAGGACCAGGGCAGCTCCACTGAAGACTGGCTCTGATCAATTAGTCAGATCAGCTCCACCAGTTTCAGACCATGTGAAGCATCAGCTATCGCATCTGGTAGGGCAGTATTTTCTGACTCTCTGCACGTGGGGGGGGGGGGGGGGTATCTGGCGAGGGACTTACGTGATGAGCATTGACTGGTTCTCACGATCTGCAGAGACACAATCATAGAATAGCATTAACATAACAACAGCTAGCATAACAAGAAATATCACAGAGTATCGTTAGCATAACAGTATTACCGCAGAGTAGTTTTACCTTTAATAGTTAGCACTGAATAGAATTAGCATAACTAAGAATTATCACAGTATCATAAGCATAAAGAAGTATCACATGCTGAAATGTAACAATGAAGCCTTATTTTGCCAAATCATCACCACACTGAGCTGTAATCATAATGAAGCAATGACACAAACAACACAGCACACTGTCACACGAACGCACTTTAGCACACTATCACACTTACGTACTATAGCACACTATCAGACTAACACACTTTAGCAAACTATCACAGGAACACGCTTGCTTAGCCTAATCAACTGTAAGTCGCTAAATGACTGTAATGTGTAATGTATATAGTGCAGTGTGTAATGTGTAATGTATATAGTGTGGAGTAACACACTCTCCCCTGTTTTCTGGCTCCATTTGAACACCAGAGGGTTTTATTAGGTATGATGGTTCCCCAGGCCTGATAAACACAGGGGACATTGCGGGGTGCCTCCTCCCCCAGCAGAACCCCCTGCAGACCCAGGGCGGTGGCCCCTGTGGTTTTGGGGGACCATGGCGATGGTGACTCACTGCGCAGCATGTCGTTGTAGGCATTGTCAGCGATGGAGTAGATGTGGGGCGGAGCCTCGGAGCGACGCTTGCCCTTGTAGGCAGCGACCACAGGGGCGGTGTAGACTGGGAGCCACTTATAGGGGTTCACCGTCACGCAGAACAGCCCCGAGTACGTCTGCAGGGGACAAAAAGCAGGGAACCCCCAAACTCTCACCTCAATATGCCAAAACAGGGGACACAATGCAGGGAACCCCCAAACTCTCTCACCACCTCCCTCTGTCTTAGGCTACATTCACATGGGCAGCAGGGTTTAAGGTGGCAGAACAATGGTGCTGAGAAAAATGGTGTGGTGTCGGGGTTGGGTTTGGGGTGATGTTTGGGGGTGGGGTCTGGGTTGGGTTTAAGCCAGAGCTTGGGGCGGAGTCAGGAGCAGGGTCTGGACTTACATATATCATCCAGTTGCTATAGCGACGCTTCAGGTTGTAGAGCACTGACGCCTCATTGAGGTGTGTCAGCATGGCCATGTCCTCGATCATGTCGAACTTCGGCGGGTTCATCTGCTGCATGTCGTCCTCTTTTACAGTCAGAGACTGGGGGGGTAGGGGGGAGGTTGTCAGCCTCATTTGCATATGTATATCATCTCATATATTTCTCACTGAAATAAACCCTTCACTGAGCACAGTAACACTGACCATATGCTCTGTGAGTGTACAGTGTGAATAGGGTGCTCTGTGAGTGTACAGTGTGAATAGGGTGCTCTGTGAGTGTACAGTGTGAATAGGGTGTTCTGTGAGTGTACGGTGTGAATAGGGTGCTCTGTGAGTGTACAGTGTGAATAGGGTGCTCTGTGAGTGTACGGTGTGAATAGGGTGTTCTGTGAGTGTACAGTGTGAATAGGGCGCTCTGTGAGTGTACGGTGTGAATAGGGCGCTCTGTGAGTGTACAGTGTGAATAGGGTGTTCTGTGAGTGTACAATGTGAATAGGGCGCTCTGTGAGTGTACAGTGTGAACAGGGTGCTCTGTGAGTGTACAGTGTGAATAGGGTGTTCTGTGAGTGTACGGTGTGAATAGGGCGCTCTGTGAGTGTACAGTGTGAATAGGGCACTCTGTGAGTGTACAATGTGAATAGGGCGTTCTGTGAGTGTACAGTGTGAATAGGGCGTTCTGTGAGTGTACACAATGTGAATTGGGCGCTCTGTGAGTGTACACAATGTGAATTGGGCGCTCTGTGAGTGTACAGTGTGAATAGGGTGCTCTGTGAGAGTGAATCTCTGCTGCTCCAGCACTGAACCCTGACAATGCAGACTGACTCCAGGCTGAGCATTACAGAAACATGCAGATATGCTGCCGTACTGCTGTAATGAGCTCTGCTGTTTGGAACAATTTTAAACAGATTCTAGGTCTCATGGTGCCTTAGCATCTCATATCATATGACCTGTCATTATTGTATTCTGTGTTCCACTGAAAGCAGAAATCATGGTATTGCTTTGTAGAGTCACGCTCATTTACACAGTCAGATATCCAGTGTTAATTGATCAGAGTTTATTAGTCCAACAGAGAACGCGTAATCAATTACAGTAGAGTACAATATTCACTCACCTTACCATCCTTGGTCTCGACGATGACTTTGCCACCGCTGAGTTCTTTGATCTCAACCTCGATATATGCCTCCTTCTCATCAGGTATCCAAGCTTTTTTCTTACCTGGCCAGAATGGGGGAGGGGGTGTCGTCACTATATATATATATATATATAGTTTTATACAGGCGGCGAAATATCAGAAATAACAATGTTCCTCTCTGTCTGACGCTACCGTCGAAAGCTACGGTCTGCGCAGCCAGAATCTCCAGGTCCGACTTGCGGAGGAAGGTGGCGGCCTCTCCAAACTCCTTCATATCTAGTAATCGGGACATTTTGGCAAATCCGCAGTCCGACCTAAGGACAATACTGGTCCACCAACAGGATTCTTCTTAAATTCCCTGGGAAAACAAAGCGTTTCGTATTAGCAAGTTTTGCGGAACATCGAGTGAGGAAGTAGCAATGCCATTTCTTCTGACACCTGCTAAAATGCTCCAATATTCTTCAAATCCATCAGTACTGAAATGAATTTATTCGCCAAAATAAACGCAATTGATAATTTATGCACGACTACGCAAATATTTTATAACTATACGAAATAGTTTTAAGGTCATTGTTTCAAAACTTTTCTCCAGACGCATCTACAGGTGTTGACACATTTTTGCCAGCAATGTGCGTAAAACACGGTACACTGTCTGCATTGTAAAAACAGGATTAATCGCCCGTTTCCAATCAAGAATTAATGATGTTCCCTGATGTTGGAGTCGAATCAACTACAAACCAACAAATCGCGCAAATCAGGTACCAACCTTAGAAGCGCACTCTACGGATTGGGCTGTCGGAACGGATCACCCCCCTTTTATTGTCCCGGTCAAGGTCAGGGTTAAGGGGAGATATGTCAGAAATTCCCACGTGTCGCCTTCCGCGAAGCCTATTGGAGCTGCCCGCGTGTCTTCGCAGACACAAAAGGCAAACCGCGTTTTTATCTGGGCGCATAACCTAAGCCGCTATTTTTACAACGGTATTACATTATAGAGGGGATTACTCCAATCAAAAGGGCAGTATCTTTGTATATATCGAGCTATTGTCATCCCGGGACCAGTATCAAGTTTACAATAATGAAATACATGCACTCATGCTGTTGCTTACAATTATATAACTCACAATGAGGATAAAGTTACTAACAGGCCAGTATTACAATAGTGCAAAACTGGCTAGCATGCCGCGAGTCAGATTGTGTTCAGGGAAAGGTTAAGCTCGACAAATGACCCAACACTGTTACGGCTGCTCAGACTCCTGCTGCTATCTGAGAGGGGATCTCCAGAGCTGGTCCCGGGTGCCACACATGTTTCTGCTTTTTGCTTCATCTGACCCCCTAACTACATAATCTTAATAATCAGGCTTAATGCACACATGTCACCATAAACTGGAGCTGAGGAAGAGTTTCACTCAGTCTGGATATCTTAAGTTTGTTAAGCTTTACATCTGCTTGGAGTAATAGTGTGATTACTAAAGTGCGCAATAATATTGAGTGTAACACAGTGAAACTCCACGGTTTCTGAGCGCAGTGACACTGAGTTTAACACAATGAAACTATGCGGTTTCTGAGTGCAGTGATACTGAGTTTAACACAGTGAAACTCCACGGTTTCTGAGCGCAGTGATACTGAGTTTAACACAGTGAAACTCCACGGTTTCTGAGCACAGTGATACTGAGTTTAACACAGTGAAAATCCACGGTTTCTGAGCACAGTGACACTGAGTTTAACACAGTGAAACTCCACGGTTTCTGAGCACAGTGAGACTGAGTTTAACACAGTGAAACTATGTGGTTTCTGAGCGCAGTGACACTGAGTTTAACACAGTGAAACTATGCGGTTTCTGAGCGCAGTGATACTGAGTTTAACACAGTGAAACTATGCGGTTTCTGAGCGCAGTGATACTAAGTTTAACACAGTGAAACTATGCGGTTTCTGAGCGCAGTGATACTGAGTTTAACACAGTGAAACTATGCGGTTTCTGAGCGCCGTGATACTGAGTTTAACACAGTGAAACTATGCGGTTTCTGAGCGCAGTGATACTGAGTTTAACACAGTGAAACTATGCGGTTTCTGAGCGCAGTGATACTAAGTTTAACACAGTGAAACTATGCGGTTTCTGAGTGCAGTGATACTGAGTTTAACACAGTGAAACTATGCAGTTTCTGAGTGCAGTGACACTGAGTTTAACACAGTGAAACTATGCGGTTTCTGAGTGCAGTGATACTGAGTTTAACACAGTGAAACTATGCGGTTTCTGAGTGCAGTGATACTGAGTTTAACACAGTGAAACTCCACGGTTTCTGAGCGCAGTGGTACTGAGTTTAACACAGTGAAACTCCACGGTTTCTGAGCGCAGTGATACTGAGTTTAACACAGTGAAACTATGCGGTTTCTGAGTGCAGTGATACTGAGTTTAACACAGTGAAACTCCACGGTTTCTGAGCGCAGTGATACTGAGTTTAACACAGTGAAACTCCACGGTTTCTGAGCGCAGTGATACTGAGTTTAACACAGTGAAACTATGCGGTTTCTGAGCGCAGTGATACTGAGTTTAACACAGTGAAACTCCACGGTTTCTGAGCGCAGTGATACTGAGTTTAACACAGTGAAACTCCACGGTTTCTGAGCGCAGTGATACTGAGTTTAACACAGTGAAACTCCACGGTTTCTGAGCACAGTGATACTGAGTTTAACACAGTGAAACTATGCGGTTTCTGAGTGCAGTGATACTGAGTTTAACACAGTGAAACTCCACGGTTTCTGAGCACAGTGATACTGAGTTTAACACAGTGAAACTCCACGGTTTCTGAGCACAGTGATACTGAGTTTAACACAGTGAAACTCCACGGTTTCTGAGCGCAGTGATACTAAGTTTAACACAGTGAAACTCCACGGTTTCTGAGTGCAGTGAGACTGAGTTTAACACAGTGAAACTCCACGGAGTGCAGTGGTGGCGGGAGAGTCTCGCGGCTGAGTTAGGAGTGTGCTGAGTGGGCGCTGTGTGCTTTGTTTCTGCTGCACTCTAACAATGTTAACAAGGTTACTCCAAAGCTGCATGACATGCATGAGGAAATCAGTTTAGAACATGCTGGAGCAAGAGGCTGGCTGAGCAGGCGGGGGCAGGCGGGGGCAGGGGTCTGCTCCCTGCAATGAGTCCACACAGGTAATACACCTGCCATCAGTGCACTGACCCCAGGCATATATGACAATGTTTGGGCTGTCATCTCAGGAGGAACGGCCTGTTTCTCAGCAGGGTGGGCTGACTGGGGCGTGGGGGGCGCAGCCCGGCTTAGCCGCTCAGACAGCAGCCCAGTGGTGATGAGTGCTCTTTGCTATTTTAAATGAGCGCCAGATTAGCCCCAGCATTGTCCACAGCGTGAGGCCTGTGGCGTTGCTGGGGGGATGTGTCGCTGGGGGGATGCGTTTGTGCTCTGCTGCGGTATGCATTGTTCCACGTTAAACTCTGACAGGTGGCCTGAACACTGCGATTGTCACCGCCATGAGCTCAGATATTTCCAGCTCACTTTCTCCAGTCTGGCTGCTGTGTTACTGTAGGGAGGAGTAAACCCCACAAAGCCTATTTTATCAAACATATCGGCGCGATGATGTGATCAGTGTGGAAACCTGAGACGGCCTCACAAACACAGGACTACAGCATGGAGCTCAGTGAGTCCACACCCCAGGGGGAAAGGTGGGGAGGACATGTCTGTGTATTGGTGGAGTGGGAGGGGGGACTGGGTGTAGTGTCCAAAAATAGACAAGAATACAACCCCCACCACCACCACTGGCCAACATTCCAAAAGAGGCGAGGCTGGGGACAGGCCCATCGTTAAGAGGAGGGAGCCTGTTCTAGAACACAGAGCCCCATTACATCACAGCACAGGTGTTCAGCAGCCTCTCAGCAGCAGGGACACTGCACACTGTACATGACTCTCTGCAGCAGGGACACTGCACACTGTACATGACTCTCTGCAGCAGGGACACTGCACACTGTACATGACTGTCTGCAGCAGGGACACTGTACACTGTACATGACTCTCTGCAGCAGGGACACTGCATACTGTACATGACTCTCTGCAGCAGGGACACTGTACACTGCATATCACTCTCTGCAGCAGGGACACTGCACACTGTACATGACTCACTGCAGCAGGGACACTGCACACTGTACATGACTCTCTGCAGCAGGGACACTGCATACTGTACATGAGTCTCTGCAGCAGGGACACTGCACACTGTACATGACTCTCTGCAGCAGGGACACTGCACACTGTACATGACTCTCTGCAGCAGGGACACTGCACACTGTACATGACTCACTGCAGCAGGGACACTGCACATTGTACATGACTCACTCCAGCAGGGACACTGCACACTGTACATGAGTCTCTGCAGCAGGGAAGCTGCACACTGTATATGACTCTCTGCAGATTCCTGATACAGACTCCTGACACAGACTCTCTGACACAGACTCCTGATACAGACTCTCTGACACAGACTCCTGACACAGACTCCTGATTCAGACTCTCTGATACAGACTCCTGAAACAGACTCTCTGATAGAGACTCCTGATACAGACTCTCTGATACAGACACTCCACCTGTCTCTCTATTTTCAGCCCAAATAACACACACTCTCACATACAGACACTCTCTCTCTCTCTCTCTCTCACACACACACACACACACACACAATTCAGACTGCACAGTCCCACACTCTCAGCTAAGGCCTAGACCAGCAGGACTACCAAAGCTAAAGAGCAGACCAGCAGGACTAGCAAAGCTAAAGACCAGACCAACAGGACAAGCAAAGCTAAAAAGCAGACCAGCAGGACAAGCAAAGCTAAAGACCAGACCAACAGGACAAGCAAAGCTAAAGAGCAGACCAGCAGGACTAGCAAAGCAAAAGACCAGACCAACAGGACAAGCAAAGCTAAAGAGCAGACCAGCAGGGCTAGCAAAGCTAAAGAGCAGACCAGCAGGGCTAGCAAAGCTAAAGAGCAGACCAGCAGGGCTAGCAAAGCTAAAGAGCAGACCAGCAGGACAAGCAAAGCTAAAGAGCAGACCAGCAGGGCTAACAAAGCTAAAGAGCAGACCAGCAGGACTAGCAAAGCTAAAGAGCAGACCAGCAGGGCTAGCAAAGCTAAAGAGCAGACCAGCAGGGCTAGCAAAGCTAAAGAGCAGACCAGCAGGGCTAGCAAAGCTAAAGAGCAGACCAGCAGGGCTAGCAAAGCTAAAGAGCAGACCAGCAGGGCTAGCAACGCTAAAGAGCAGACCAGCAGGGCTAGCAACGCTAAGACAGGCCATGTGATCACTGAACTGCAGCCTCGCTAATGTGTTGGTATGTGTCTGAATTACAGTGGCAGTAAATTACAGACTGACAGGTCTTAGCTTCATTTAGTCACCCTCACACCTCACAGTCACCACCTTGCAATCGTCCACAGCAACTTCTCACACACTATGCATTTTTGCAGATGAATATTTTATTGTGCCAAATGGTTATAATTTTTTCGGATTTTTCAAATTCATCCACTCACTCACTTATACGCTCTCTCATTCACTCTTACCCTCACTTGTTTCCTCTGAAACTCACTCAGTCATTCTGTTGCTTGTTCATTCACTCTTACCCTCACTTGTTTCCTCTGAAACTCACTCAGTCATTCTGTTGCTTGTTCATTCACTCACAGACAGGCACTTTTACGCATTCACTCTTACACAGTATCTCCGCCCCTCCCACCACCCTCCTGTTTCATCACCTGGCCCCACCCACACCTGGTCCTTTCCATCGGTCCATCATTAGGCCCCTCCCATTAATCCACCCACTCACCACCCAGCCCCTCCCATCAGCCTTCACACTCATCTCTAAGCCCCTCCCTTTGACCTGCCCACTCATCCCTGTGCCCCTCCTGTTGGTCCGCCCACTCATCATCCAGCCCCTCCCATCAGCCTTCACACTCATCTCTAAGCCCCTCCCTTTCACCTGCCCACTCATCATCCAGCCCCTCCTATCAGCCTTCACACTCATCTCTAAGCCCCTCCCTTTGACCTGCCCACTCATCCCTCTGCCCCTCCTGTTGGGCCGCCCACTCATCATCCAGCCCCTCCCATCAGCCTACACACTCATCTCTAAGCCCCTCCCTTTCACCTGCCCACTCATCATCCAGCCCCTCCTATCAGCCTTCACACTCATCTCTAAGCCCCTCCCTTTAACCTGCCCACTCATCCCTCTTCCCCTCCTGTTGGTCCGCCCACTCATCATCCAGTCCCTCCCATTGGCCCACCCCCTGGCCAATGGCAGGGCACTTCTTGGGGAGATTCACCGAGCAACAGCAACACCTGCTGCAGTGGCCAGGGGCATATCAGGGGAGAGTCAGGCTGGCCATAAATAGACTGACCTGGTTAGTCTCCCTCACGCAAAACAAACCACTGTGACCCTATGTGGCACAGGCACAGCAGAGATTCCAAAAAAAGCGCGAAGACCACAGCAAAGAAAGGTAAGCATGCTCCCCCTGCTGGATGGAGGCCTCCATTGCAATTCAGTTGAAGGCAAAGAATTGAAAGCAGGAACATTCTGCAGGACGTGGGTTAAGATTGTTCAGCAGCACTAGAGCTGTATCAGTACCAAGCAGGAAGAGTAACACAGACAGGCAACAGGAAGTGTGTCTCAGGCAAGCAATGGGCACAGGGCTGCATTAAAGTTCAGTAGGTGAGAACTGAGAGCCTCTCCCACCCCAGCGGTGCTATTCTCTCCAGTCCTGTCATACGTACGCCCCCATCCTGTACCTCCAGTCCTGTCATACGTACACCCCCACCCTGTGCTCCAGTCCTGTCATACGTACGCCCCCACCCTGTGCCTCCAGTCCTGTCATACGTACGCCCCCACCCTGTGCCTCCAGTCCTGTCATACGTACGCCCCCACCCTGTGCCTCCAGTCCTGTCATACGTACGCCCCCACCCTGTGCCTCCAGTCCTGTCATACGTACGCCCCCACCCTGGGCTCGTATCACTCTCTGAATGTGACCCGTCTGACTGGCGGAGAGGACGGCCTCTCATGGGACCATGCAGGCGTATGATTGGCTGGGCATCTGTGGGTCAATGTCTGTCTAAAAATGGAAAACAGCACAGGGTGCTGTGGATGGGCCTAATGGTTTCATACTCAATCTCATTGGCTGCTAGCCCCCAGTTTATTTATGATGAACATTTGGAAATATTTTAATGTAAATGCCTCAACTACTGCAAATTTACACAACTGCTTCCCTGGCCTTCCAAAAACTCACCCCACCCCCAGACACCTGACTGCACCAATCAAATCACAGGAAGTTGATACTCCAGACGCCCTGTCAGAGATGAGGGGTCTCCCAGCCAGGACCCCAGGGGCTTCCCGGCCAGACTGATGTACTCTCCTCAGAGTTGTACCTGAAACAGTTAGGGAGTATTTAAAAAGATATCTAGAAAACACAAGTATGCCATCTCTTTTGAAAACACATTAGTTTACACTTCATTTAAACTACTTTTAATTAATATAATTGTCCAAGTCATAATAATATAATATAATATAATATAATATAATATAATATAATATAATATAATATAATATAATATAATATAATATAATATAATTGACAAACATATTGTATTGTTTTATGTAGTCTCTTTTTTGCACTCTGTATTGCACCTTACATTTGTAGTTGCACTTATCGACTTTAGATGTGTATAGGCCTGCCTATTAATTGTGTCTAATTCTCTTTGTATTTTTGAAAGTGTTTTTACTGTTTGAAAATCACTAAATAAGTCAATAATAATAATTCTTCTTCTTATTATTATTATTAGTATATTGCTCCGTCTAACTACACTGCCATCTACTGGCTATTAGTGAAATACAATATTCCAACCCGCTGTAAAAACTTTGCTCTGATACAAATACCGCAGAGATCTAGGCTTTGAATTCGATGTTGCTCCAGTCATTGAACGTTAGTCTATGACACCCCGAATTTGGACTGTAAAAACTGAGTCCTTGTCTCTTTGGCTTTGCTGTTTCCGGATATTTAGGCCATGTTTGGTTTCATACTATGAATATTTTACTCTTGCCCTGCACGCCACCTCTTGCCCTACACTCTCTGTTAGTCCTGCTAGAGTTTACAGCCGATATATCGCTTCTGAAATTCCCCTGCTAGACTGCAAACCCGTAACTTACCGAAAGGTATTGGTGGAAAAACACATTGTATTTACAGAGCACGTTTCAATGCAATCATTTCAAAGTGCGTCAAATCGGGAAGGGTAAAAGCGCAACAAGGGCAGGCGTAATTAGCTAAGAAAAAAAAATCTCAACAATAACTACATAACATGAGTAAAATGTAAGTGGCAGCTATGTTTAGGCCAGAAGGTGAAAGTGAATTTTTAATGCTCACTTGAAAGCCCGTCTGGGATCAGGAGGGAGTAGTGATTAACCTGTCTTTTACAAAGCTTCAGTTTGTGCTGTGGTTTGAGATCAACAGCATATGTAACCCTAACCATTTTTATTTTATTCGAGTCTTTTATAGCTTAACAGCACTGATTAAAAATTAACACGTCTTTATACAACAACATACTAAAATCAACATGCGACACAGAAAATTGCGATTGGTTTTGTTTAGCCTACAGCTGATGTCCTGATAGAACTAATTCAACACAACTTGCAAACCAATCCTATTTTTTGGTTTTAGAAACATCTTAACTGGAAACACATCATCAGACAATCCACATTACGTTTATTTATTTATAATGCAAAATCCTGGCAATTCTAGTGTTATGTAATGTAACTATTGCGCTGAATAAGATTCAGAATGGGATGGTCGAAATATGGTGGCCATTGAGGAAGCGAGCATCGACTCAACTTTTATCCCTCAACTGTCTGTCAGTCTGACAGTTCGCTGTCGCTTGGGAGATCCAGACAGCCCTCTCATTCCAGCCAATGGAGAGCGCCTCTGTGCGTACTTACAGGGCTGGGTGAGACATGAAACTAGCTCCTGTCAGTGCTAGCGAAGCGACCTAGCGCAAGCTAACCCACGGACAGAGACAAGACTGTCTGGTAATTGTTGAAATTACTAACGTCAGTTGAGTCAAAAATCCTCTATAGCTCTCTTGGGGATTAGTGCCATAGGACGGCATGGACAACAGGAAACACAAAAGAGTAGAAGGTGATCGTATCACGGAGAACAGAAACCGTTCAGGACTTGTCTCCACCGCAAATGACGGTTTTGAAACTCCGAAGAAGCGACGGTTGAGCGTTTCAAGGGACAATATTGGATTCTGTGAATGGAACGTGGAAGACACCTGCAGATACCTTCGCGATGAAGGCTTTGGCGAATGGGAAGCAAACTTCAGAGGTGCGTTTAATTTTATTAGAACAACATCGACTGCATTCAGTGTCAATTTAGGATGTATCTAAAACAGCATGCAGCCTATAGAGATAAATACTGTAAGCAGCCTATCGAAACTGCATAGTGTAACCAGTTTTAAATCGTGTTTTTTTCCGCAACAACGCGTACAGCCAACTCGGTCTGCAAGCCATGCCAATTTCGATTAAAAAAGAAATGCTGTGGTCAACTTCTGGCACCTGCGACAGTCGCTCAGCGCTCGGGGTATCTCGCCAGTAATACATACAGGTCATCCACTCCCGGTGTGAGACTACAGTGCAGAGCCCTGCAACTGCAGGACGGAGAGCGCAACCCTTCTAGGAAAAAGGGTACGTTTCATGAGGCTAATTACTCGCAACATAGCCAGCAGGCTAGCTTTCAGAAAAAGGACAGACTGGATCGCCTCCAGCGTCTTAAGATCAAAAGTCTGGTAGATTATTTGTTTTATTTTTTAAGCTGATAAAAACGAACAAATGTCTCAGCAGCGAATGATATATTAAACATTTACTATCGTATGATTTAAGAAATTTGTCCAATTAGTGAATCTGATGGATAACATGACAATATAAAAACATGAGCCTGCGAAGATAGCTTTCAGTATTTGCCATTGAATTATACACTGAAATATCACTAAATGACTTTTATTTTACATGAAGTGTTTTACGAAGTTAATTTATCCTGTGACAAATTAAAACTGCTTAGCGCTGTTCAGCCAGTTAGCCCTTTCTTTACCTGTTACATTCATCGACACAGTTAATTTTCTGTCATCTACATCGTCTCGTATGTATCGAAGACACATTACAGATTCGAGTTGAAGATTTATGAGGGGGGCCAGCAAAGCGAAACCGAAACTTAATCTAATTCCCCTCAAAGAGCAACATGTTTTTTCTTTTTTCAAAATATTGAAGGTCCATCACAGCATATGTTTTACAATAGTCTAAAAAATTGCAGTGGCAAGTCGCAAAACAACTAAGTAAATATTTTAGTTCGATAGGCGCTCTACTCTCAAATGCAGACAGGTTCAGCGCTTTTGTCTTCCTGGCTGTTCACCTGGGTTTGAGCTCCTCCAAACCAGACACTGACTATGATTATATCTTTTTTTTTTTTTTTTTTTTTTTTTTTTTTTTTTTTTTTTTACTTACAGTATAATTAGATCGTTATGCCTTTTCTCAACATGAACAGTTTGGTGAGTGAATTTTCGAGATTGCTGAACTCGGCAAACTGTGTCAATAGATATAAAAATGAAAACATGCATGTAATAGAGAGGAAAGGTTGCGGACAGGTGCTGATTGAATCTTAGTTTGTTTGTTTGGCGAAGCTGCGTGCTGTGACAAACTTTGTGTGTTTCTTTGAGCTGGATCTCCTCCAAGACTAACATGAAACAAACAGACAAGAAAATGTTTTGGCTGATGTTGCTCAAGGACATTCCTCTCTTATTCTGTAAAATGGAGAGAGAGAGAGAGAGAGAGAGAGAGAGAGGTGTAGCAGCACACTGATACATAGTCACATGAGTGACAGGGCTGGCCTGTGGGAGAGGAGGGTGCTCACCTGTGCACCTGTGCACTTCTGATCTCTCTCCACAGAGGAGAGGATCACAGGTTTGACTCTGCAGTACCTGACCGAGCCCCTGCTGGAGCAGATTGGGGTGAGGTGAGTGGGGGTGTCTGAGTTTGAGGGTACTGTGGGAGTTTTTGGGGTGTTAAAGTTAGCTTAATGAACAGAACTTCATCCATCTTCCTCTCAAAATTAGTCCTGAAACATTTGTCAGACAAAATGGGCAACAAGGGTTAGGGTCAGAGCAAGGGCAAGGGCTAGGGCTAGGGCTAGGGACAGGGTCAGGGACAGGGGCAGGGCTAGGGTTAAGGTTAGGGTCAGAGTCAGTGTCAGGGACAGGGTTAGGGACAGGGTCAGGGACAGGGTCAGGGTTAGGGACAGGGTCAGTGCTAGGGTCAGGGTTATGGACAGGGTTAGGGACAAGGACAGGGTCAGGGCTAGGGTCAGGGACAGGGTCAGTGCTAGGGTCAGGGTTATGGACAGGGTTAGGGACAAGGACAGGGTCAGGGCTAGGGTGAGGGTTAGGGTCAGGGTTAGGGTCAGGGTCAGGGCTAGGGTCAGGGTTAGGGACAGGGTCAGGGCTAGGGTCAGGGTTAGGGACAGGGGCAGGGCTAGGGTCAGGGTTAGGGAGAGGGTCAGTGCTAGGGTCAGGGTTAGGGACAGGGTCAGGGCTAGGGTTAAGGTTAGGGTCAGGGTTAGGGACAGGGTCAGGGTTTGGGTTAGGGTCAGGGTCAGGGTTAGGGTCAGGGTCAGGGACAGGGACAGGGACAGGGTTAGGGACAGGGACAGGGTCAGGGTTAGGGACAGGGTCAGGGACAGGGTCAGGGTTAGGGAGAGGGTCAGGGACAGGGTCAGGGTCAGGGACAGGGACAGGGTCAGGGACAGGGTCAGGGTTAGGGTCAGGGTCAGGGTCAGGGTTAGGGTTAGGGTCAGGGTTAGGGACAGGGTCAGGGTTAGGGTTAGGGTCAGGGTCAGGGTTAGGGTCAGGGTCAGGGACAGGGTCAGGGTTAGGGTCAGGGACAGGGACAGGGTCAGGGTTAGGGAGAGGGTCAGGGTCAGGGTTTGGGTTAGGGTCAGGGTTAGGGACAGGGTCAGGGTTTGGGTTAGGGTCAGGGTCAGGGTTAGGGTCAGGGTCAGGGACAGGGACAGGGTCAGGGTTAGGGCCAGGGTCAGGGTCAGTGTCAGGGTCAGGGTCAGGGTCAGGGACAGGGTCAGGGTTAGGGAGAGGGTCAGGGTCAGGGTTAGGGTTAGGGTCAGGGTCAGGGTTAGGGTCAGGGTCAGGGTCAGGGACAGGGTCAGGGTTAGGGTCAGGGTCAGGGTCAGGGACAGGGTCAGGGTCAGGGTTAGGGAGAGGGTCAGGGTCAGGGTTAGGGACAGGGTTAGGGACAGGGTCAGGGACAGGGTCAGGGTTAGGGACAGGGTTAGGGACAGGGTCAGGGACAGGGTCAGGGTTAGGGACAGGGTCAGGGTCAGGGTCAGGGTTAGGGTCAGGGTCAGGGACAGGGTCAGGGTCAGGGTTAGGGTCAGGGTCAGGGTCAGGGTCAGGGTCAGGGTGAGGGTCAGGGTCAGGGTCAGGGTTAGGGTTAGGGTTAGGGTCAGGGTCAGGATTAGGGACAGGGTCAGGGTCAGGGTCAGGGTTAGGGTCAGGGTCAGGGTCAGGGTCAGGGTTAGGGAGAGGGTCAGGGTCAGGGTCAGGGTTTGGGTTAGGGTTAGGGTCAGGGTCAGGATTAGGGACAGGGTCAGGGTCAGGGTTTGGGTTAGGGTCAGGGTCAGGGTCAGGATTAGGGACAGGGTCAGGGTCAGGGTTAGGGTTAGGGTTAACCTGTTGCCCATTTTGGGTGACTGCATTTGGGCTGTTCTCTCTTGCAGGCCCCTGGGGTCCCGGCTGGAGCTTCTGCACTGTCTGAGGAAGCTGTGGCAGATCTCTGCTGAGACCATGAAGGTCAGAGCAGGATAACTGCAGGAGTTTTTAAATAAACATCAGAGTAAAGTGCTTTTCTGAAGGTGAATTCTATCAGCAGTCAAAGCAGGCTTTCAGGGCCTCTGTGTGGCTCACAGGGAAAGACGTTTGCCTCAGAGCCCTCAGACCAGGGGTTTGAATCCCAGCCTCACCATTGCCAGCTATGGCTGGAGGTCCACCATAGGCAATACCCAGTCATCTGATCTTATCACCTTACAATCATTCCCTCCCGAGGCCGCTATTGGCCAGGGGTCATTGCAAGATGATAGGATAAACCAGCTAAGTTCATTGGTCTCATCGCTACAGCACTCACCCTGGTCATGCTGGGCGCCTGTGGCGGCGCGAACTGAGCATGAATGGAAGTGAAATTGTTGTCACATGAATCGGAGGAATCACATGCTTGGCCTCTCCTCCCAAAGCCGGCAGAGCGAGTGCTGTGGTGAGGTCAAGCTCGGTTGAGTTAGGGTTGGGGAAAAGAACGCAGGACATTGACCGATATTAGTTAAAGGCTGGTCTGACACTGAAATTACAAACTGTTTGTCTCAGGCAGTGTTATTAAAGGTCATCATCATCATTTTTATTATTATTATTATTTACCTTAGCCATTTACCACAGCCCCACAGGCAGCACTGAGACTCAGGCCAACCCCCCAGGCAGCACTGAGACTCAGACCAACCCCACAGGCAGCACTGAGACTCAGGCCAGCCCCACAGGCAGCACTGAGACTCAGGCCAACCCCCCAGGCAGCACTGAGACTCAGACCAACCCCACAGGCAGCACTGAGACTCAGGCCAGCCCCACAGGCAGCACTGAGACTCAGGCCAACCCCCCAGGCAGCACTGAGACTCAGGCCAGCCCCACAGGCAGCACTGAGACTCAGGCCAGCCCCACAGGCATCACTGAGACTCAGACTAACCCCCCAGGCAGCACTGAGACTCAGGCCAACCCCACAGGCAGCACTGAGACTCAGGCCAACCCCCCAGGCAGCACTGAGACTCAGACCAACCCCACAGGCAGCACTGAGACTCAGGCCAACCCCCCAGGCAGCACTGAGACTCAGACCAACCCCACAGGCAGCACTGAGACTCAGGCCAGCCCCACAGGCAGCACTGAGACTCAGGCCAACCCCACAGGTTGCACTGAGACTCAGACCAGCCCCACAGGCAGCACTGAGACTCAGGCCAACCCCCCAGGCAGCACTGAGACTCAGGCCAACCCCACAGGCAGCACTGAGACTCAGGCCAACCCCACAGGCAGCACTGAGACTCAGGCCAACCCCCCAGGCAGCACTGAGACTCAGACCAGCCCCACAGGCAGCACTGAGACTCAGACCAGCCCCACAGGCAGCACTGAGACTCAGGCCAGCCCCACAGGCAGCACTGAGACTCAGACCAACCCCACAGGCAGCACTGAGACTCAGACCAGCCCCACAGGCAGCACTGAGGCTCAGACCAGCCACACAGGCAGCACTGAGACTCAGGCCAGCCCCACAGGCAGCACTGAGACTCAGGCCAACCCCACAGGCAGCACTGAGACTCAGGCCAGCCCCACAGGCATCACTGAGACTCAGGCCAACCCCAGAGACATCACTGAGACTCAGACCAGCCCCACAGGCAGCACTGAGGCTCAAACCAGCCCCACAGGCAGCACTGAGACTCAGACCAACCCCACAGGCAGCACTGAGACTCAGACCAGCCCCACAGGCAGCACTGAAACTCAGACCAGACCCATAGGCAGCATTGAGACTCAGGCCAGCCCCACAGGCAGCACTGAGACTCAGACCAGCCCCACAGGCAGCACTGAGACTCACACCAACCCCACAGGCAGCACTGAGACTCAGACCAGCCCCACAGGCAGCACTGAGACTCAGGCCAGCCCCACAGGCAGCATTTAGACTCAGACCAGCCCCACAGGCAGCACTGAGACTCAGACCAGCCCCACAGGCAGCACTGAGACTCAGACCAGACCCATAGGCAGCATTGAGACTCAGGCCAGCCCCACAGGCAGCACTGAGACTCAGACCAGCCCCAAAGGTATGTAATGTTGTGAGTGTCACACCCCCCCCCCCCCCACAGGTGTTTAACGACCCCATCCATGGGCACATTGAGCTGCACCCCCTGCTGGTCAGAATCATCGACACACTCCAGTTTCAGAGGCTGCGCAGCATTAAGCAGCTGGGCGGGGCCTACTATGTCTTCCCTGGCGCCGCCCACAACCGCTTTGAGCACTCCATTGGGTAAGAGCCAGCGCCATTCAGTCTCAACCAGCTGCAGCCAGCGTCCCCAGCTGTGCAGGACACACACTGACTGGCTGCTCTTTGGCATGGGTTGGTGCTGATGTGTTGCTTTTAGGCACAAGTTGGTGCTGATTGGTTTCTTTGGGTGCAGGTTGGTGCTGATTGGTTTCTGTGGGTGCAGGTTGGTGCTGATTGGTTTCTGTGGGTGCAGGTTGGTGCTGATTGGTTTCTGTGGGTGCAGGTTGGTGCTGATTGGTTTCTTTGGGTGCAGGTTGGTGCTGATTGGTTTCTGTGGGTGCAGGTTGGTGCTGATTGGTTTCTTTGGGTGCAGGGTGGTGCTACATAGTTGTTTTGGGTACAGGCTGGTGCTGATTGGCTGTTTTATGTGCAGGGTGTTGTTGATTGTTTGGTTGGGTGTACGGTGGATGCTGATTGGTTGCTTTTAGGCACAGGTTGGTGCTGATTGGCCAGTTTGGGTGCAAGATGGGTGGTGATTGCTTGTATAGGGCTCAGGGTGGTGCTGATTGGTTGTTTTATGTGCTGGGTAGATGCTGATTGGTTGTGTTTTGTGCAGTGTGTGCCATCTGGCTGGGCGGTTGGTCCAGTCCCTGAGTGACCGGCAGCCAGAGCTTCTGATCTGCAGGAGAGATATCCTCTGTGTCCAAATCGCTGGGCTGTGCCACGACCTGGGTGAGCACCGGACCTCGCCCACGACCTCTCACCCCTGACCTCTCACCCTGACTCCTCACCACCAACCCCTCACCCACGACCCCTCACCCCTGATCTCTCACCCACGACCCCTCACCCCCAATCTCTCACCCACGACCCCTCACCCCCAACCTCTCACTCATGACCCAAGTCCAAGTTTTTAAAACTGTGTTGTGTTTCCAGGTCATGGCCCATTCTCCCACTTGTTTGATGGGAAGTTCATCCCTACATTACGACCTGCCATGGCCTGGAAGGTAACAGGCTTTTCTTTACCCTTTCTAAAGGCCATTGGGTTTGTTCACATCCTCACTTCAACATTTTATAATAAATTATTAAATGATCCCTAATATGTGTGTGTCTGTGTGTGCATGCTTGTGTGTGTGTGTCTGTGTGTGTGTGTGTGCCTGTGCCTGTGTGTGTGTATATGTGTATGTGTGTGTGTGTGCCTGTGCGTGTGTGTGTGCCTGTGCCTGTGCCTGTGCCTGTGTGTGTGTGTGTGTGTGTGTGTGTGTGTGTGTGTGCCTGTGCCTGTGCCTGTGTGTGTGTGTGTTTCAGCATGAGCAGGCCTCTGTGCAGATGTTTGATCACCTGGTCCAGGTGAATGATCTGGAGCCCGTAATGGAGCAGTATGGCCTGGTTCTGCCTGCAGACCTGGAGTTCATTAAGGAGCTGATAGCAGGACCCCAGCACCCCCACATCCCCTTGAGCCAGGAGCAGCCCCCCGTGCGTCACCCCGACAACCACCCACACACACTTACATACACACGCACACAACTACACAACCACCCACACACACACCACAACTACACAAACACCCACACACACACACAACTACACAACCACCCACACACACACCACAACTACACAAACACCCGCACACACTCACATACACACGCACACCACAACTACACAACCACCCACACACACTCACATACACATGCACACCACAACTACACAACCACCCACACACACACCACAACTACACAAACACCCGCACACACACCACAACTACACAAACACCCGCACACACTCACATACACACGCACACAACTACACACAACTACACAACCACCCACACACACACCACAACTCCACAACCACCCACACACACACCACAACTACACAAACACCCGCACACACACCACAACTACACAACCACCCACACACACTCACATACACAGGCACACCACAACTACACAACCACCCACACACACTCACATACACACGCACACCACAACTACACAAATATGCACACACACTCACATACACACGCACACCACAACTACACAAACCACCCACCACACACACCACAACTACACAAACACCCGCACACGCACACCACAACTACACAACCACCCACACACACTCACATACACAGGCACACCACAACTACACAACCACCCACACACACTCACATACACACACACCACAACTACACAAATATGCACACACACTCACATACACACGCACACAACTACACAACCACCCACACACACACCACAACTACACAAACACCCGCACACACACCACAACTACACAACCACCCACACACACTCACATACACACTCACACCACAACTACACAACCACCCACACACACTCACATACACACACACACCACAACTACACAACCACCATACACACGCACACCACAACTACACAACCACCCACACACACTCACATACACATGCACACCACAACTACACAAATATGCACACACAGACACACATGTGCGTATGTGTATGTGTATGTGTATGTGTGCGTGTGTATGTGTGTGCATACGTATGTGTTTGCATGTGTATGTGTGTGTGTACATATGTGCGTATGTGTGTGTGTGTATGTGTGTGCATACGTATGTGTTTGCGTGTGTGTGTACATGTGTATGTGTGTGTACGTACATATGTGTGTGTGTGTGTGTGTGTGTGTGAACGTACATATGTGTGTGGGTGTGTGTGTCTGTTTGTATGCGAGGACACACACATGTACAAACACACACGCATACAAACAGACACACACACCCACACACATTTGTATGCTCACACACACACACCCACACACATATGTACGTATGTGTGTGCGTGTGTGTGTACATGTGTATGTGTGTGTGTACGTACATATGTGTGTGGGTGTGTGTGTCTGTTTGTATGCGTGTGTGTTTGTACATGTGTGTGTCCTCTCCACAGTGGCCATACAAAGGTCGAACTGAAGACAAATGCTTTCTCTACGAGATCGTAGCGAACAAGGTGACCGGCATCGATGTGGACAAGTGGGACTATTTTGCCAGGTGTGGAACAGAAGAGGCTTGGATTTAAAATAAATTAATTTGGAAATTGTGCCTTTTGAGGGGTGTATTTTATCAAAAAGCACACCTCTCCTCCTCCCTTTTGCTGGCACAAAGAGCCATCTATTTGTCACAGTGCGAGATGGCTTTGTCACAGTGTGAGATAGCTTTGTCACAGTGTGAGATGGCTTTGTCCCAGTGTGAGAAAGCTTTGTCACAGTACGAGATGGCTTTGTCAGTGTGAGATGGCTTTGTCACAGTGTGAGATAGCTTTGTCACAGTACGAGATAGCTTTGCCACAGTGCGAGACGGCTTTGTCACAGTGCGAGATGGCTTTGTCACAGTGTGAGGATGGCTTTGTCACAGTGTGAGATGGCTTTGTCACAGTGCGAGATGGCTTTGTCACAGTGTGAGATAGCTTTGTCACAGTGTGAGATGGCTTTGTCACAGTGCGAGATAGCTTTGTCACAGTGTGAGATAGCTTTGTCACAGTGTGAGATGGCTTTGTCACAGTGCGAGATAGCTTTGTCACAGTGTGAGATGGCTTTGTCACAGTGTGAGATAGCTTTGTCACAGTGTGAGATAGCTTTGTCACAGTGTGAGATGGCTTTGTCACAGTGTGAGATGGCTTTGTCACAGTGTGAGATGGCTTTGTCACAGTGTGAGATGGCTTTGTCACAGTGTGAGATGGCTTTGTCACAGTGTGAGATGGCTTTGTCACAGTGTGAGATAGCTTTGTCACAGTGTGAGATGGCTTTGTCACAGTGTGAGATGGCTTTGTCACAGTGTGAGATGGCTTTGTCACAGTGTGAGATAGCTTTGTCACAGTGTGAGATGGCTTTGTCACAGTGTGAGATGGCTTTGTCACAGTGCGAGATGGCGGCCCTTGTCCAGGTCTGTGAAATGGTTGAATGTGCCGGAGTGCAGCTTGCTGATTGGCTGTTCTCTGTCCAGCTCTTTCTCCTGTCTGCTTGTGTTTTCAGGGACTGCTACCACCTTGGCATCCAGAACAACTTTGACTATGAGCGCTCACTGAAGTTTGCGCGTGTGTGTGAGGTGAAGGGGAGAAAGCACATCTGCACCAGAGACAAGGTAACGTTTAGAGGAGTTTAGACCCAGAGAGAGTAGGCCAGAATCCACACGACAGCCAGAAAGAGTAGGCCAGAATCCAAACTACAGCCAGAAAGAGTAGGCCAGAATCCACACTGCAGCCAGAGAGAGTAGGCCAGAATCCAGGCTACAGCCAGAGAGAGTAGGCCAGAATCCACACTGCAGCCAGAGAGAGTAGGCCAGAATCCACACTGCAGCCAGAGAGAGTAGGCCAGAATCCAGACTACAGCCAGAGAGAGTAGGCCAGAATCCACACTGCAGCCAGAGAGAGTAGGCCAGAATCCAGACTACAGTCAGAGAGAGTAGGCCAGAATCCAGACTACAGTCAGAGAGAGTAGGCCAGAATCCAGACTACAGCCAGAAAGAGTAGGCCAGAATCCAGGCTACAGTCAGAGAGAGTAGGCCAGAATCCAGACTACAGTCAGAGAGAATAGGCCAGAATCCAGACTACAGTCAGAGAGAGTAGGCCAGAATCCAGACTACAGCCAGAAAGAGTAGGCCAGAATCCAGGCTACAGTCAGAGAGAGTAGGCCAGAATCCAGACTACAGCAAGAGAGAGTAGGTCAGAATCCAAACTACAGCCAGAAAGAGTAGGCCAGAATCCAGACTACAGCAAGAGAGAGTAGGCCAGAATCCAAACTACAGCCAGAGAGAGTAGGCCAGAATCCAAACTACAGCCAGAAAGAGTAGGCCAGAATCCAGGCTACAGCCGGAGAGAGTAGGCCAGAATCCACACTACAGCCAGAGAGAGTAGGCCAGAATCCAGACTACAGCCAGAAAGAGTAGGCCAGAATCCAGGCTACAGTCAGAGAGAGTAGGCCAGAATCCACACTACAGCCAGAAAGAGTAGGCCAGAATCCAAACTACAGCCAGAAAGAGTAGGCCAGAATCCAGACTACAGCAAGAGAGAGTAGGCCAGAATCCAAACTACAGCCAGAAAGAGTAGGCCAGAATCCAAACTACAGCCAGAAAGAGTAGGCCAGAATCCAGGCTACAGCCGGAGAGAGTAGGCCAGAATCCAGGCTACAGCCGGAGAGAGTAGGCCAGAATCCACACTACAGCCGGAGAGAGTAGGCCAGAGTCCACCCTACAGCCAGAGAGAGTAGGCCAGAGTCCACCCTACAGCCAGAGAGAGTAGGCCAGAGTCCACACTACAGCCAGAGACAGTTGGCCAGAATCCAGACTACAGCCAGAGAGAGTAGGCCAGAATCCAGGCTACAGCCAGAGAGAGTAGGCCAGAATCCAGACTACAGCAAGAGAGAATAAACCAGAATCCAGGCTACAGCCAGAGAGAGTAGGCCAGAATTCAGACTACAGCAAGAGAGAATAAACCAGAATCCACACTACAGCCAGAGAGAGTAGGCCAGAATCCAGACTACAGCAAGAGAGAATAAACCAGAATCCACACTACAGCCAGAGAGAGTAGGCCAGAATCCACACTACAGCCAGAGACAGTTGGCCAGAATCCAGACTACAGCCAGAGAGAGTAGGCCAGAATCCAGACTACAGCAAGAGAGAATAGACCAGAATCCAGGCTACAGCCAGAGAGAGTAGGCCAGAATCCACACTACAGAGTGGATTCTGTAGTGTGGAGTAGGCCAGAATCCAGACAAGAGACAAACACAAATGTACGCATTCGTTGTTGTTTCAGGAAGTGGGGAACCTGTATGACATGTTCCACACACGGACCTGCCTCCATCGCAGAGCCTACCAGCACAAAGTCAGCAACATCATCGAGGAGATGTGCGTACAGACACGCCCCCAAGCCTAGCCATGCCCCATACAGAGGACCATGCTCCCAAACCAGGACACACCCCTTATAGGGGACCACACCCCTTAACTAGGCCATGCCCCTTACAGAAGATCACATCCCCAAACCAGGACACATCCCTTACTTTTCCTGTCTGTACTGAGTCTGTTACTCACAGGTTTGGACTGAATGCATGAGCAGAGTGTGACTCTTCCTGTCTTTAGGATAACGGAGGCTTTGGTGAAGGCTGACGACTACATCGAGATCCAGGGCTCAGGAGGGAAAATGTTCAAGATGTCTGAGGCCATAGAGGACATGGAGGCCTACAGCAAACTCACCGGTGAGACAGCAGACTCATCAATGAGATACCAAACTCACCGGTGAGTCAGCAGACTCATCAATGAGATACCAAACTCACCAGTGAGACAGCAGACTCATCAATGAGATACCAAACTCACCGGTGAGACAGCAGACTCATCAATGAGATACCAAACTCACCGGTGAGTCAGCAGACTCATCAATGAGATACCAAACTCACCAGTGAGACAGCAGACTCATCAATGAGATACCAAACTCACCGGTGAGACAGCAGACTCATCAATGAGATACCAAACTCACCGGTGAGACAGCAGACTCATCAATGAGATACCAAACTCACCGGTGAGACAGCAGACTCATCAATGAGATACCAAACTCACCGGTGAGACAGCAGACTCATCAATGAGATACCAAACTCACTGATCACACCAAACTCACCGGTGAGACAGCAGACTCATCAATGAGATACCAAACTCACCGGTGAGACAGCAGACTCATCAATGAGATACCAAACTCACCGGTGAGACAGCAGACTCATCAATGAGATACCAAACTCACCGGTGAGACAGCAGACTCATCAATGAGATACCAAACTC
This sequence comes from Albula glossodonta, assembly GCA_019788955.1. Lineage (NCBI taxonomy): Eukaryota > Metazoa > Chordata > Actinopteri > Albuliformes > Albulidae > Albula > Albula glossodonta. The sequence continues at coordinate 170,465 of JAFBMS010000237.1, forward strand.
ACTGATCACACCAAACTCACTGGTGAGACAGCAGACTCATCAATGAGATACCAAACTCACCGGTGAGACAGCAGACTCATCAATGAGATACCAAACTCACCGGTGAGACAGCAGACTCATCAATGAGATACCAAACTCACTGATCACACCAAACTCACCGGTGAGACAGGTAGCTGGTCTGATAGGAGAGTAGGTAACGCATGGCAGCCATTTTGCACCAGCACACTTTCAGCTCTTACCTTCATGCAGAAGTGAAAGGTCCTGTTTAAGGTTGCAGATATTCTGTGTTTGGAAATGTAATGCTTTAAGTTGATGTTCTTAATGCTGATGTCTTTTGCTGTGCTAGACAATGTCTTTGAGCAGATCCTGTTCTCATCTTCCACTGAACTGGCTGAAGCAAGGAAGATTCTTGAAAATGTCCTCTGCCGTAAGCTCTACAAGTGTGTGGGTCAAACACACCCCAAGAGAAATATGGAGGTCAGACAGGTGAGGAAGGGTGACCACAACACCTGGATACAGCCTTAGAGTAGTGGATCAGTGGACTGATAAAATTATGTATAAACGACAGTTACAAAAATTAACATAAACTTAGATCCGTTCTGTGTATAAAACTAAAAAATGAAGCAGAAAAATGTAATTACACAAAGATACAACGTGCGACAATTACAGAGTGGTAGGAGAGAGCGTCTCTTTGAAATGTCATTTTCTGATTGGCCGTTTGACCCAGGCTGTGCTGCACAGATTGGCCAGCTCTGTTGCTGAGGCCCGCCCTGACAACATCCAGGACGTGTCACTGTGTGCTGGGGATTTCATCGTCAGCGTGAGTTGGAGATTACCATCTGCAACTGTGTCACTACATCACATCACATTACATCACATTTATATTCCATTATCTCATTATATTACATCACATTTATATTCCATTATCTCACTATATTACATCACATTTATATTCCATTATCTCACTATATTACATCACATTTATATTCCATTATCTCACTATATTTACATCACATTTATATTCCATTATCTCACTATATTACATCACATTTATACTCCATTATCTCACTATATTACATCACATTTATACTCCATTATCTCACTATATTACATCACATTTATATTCCATTATCTCACTATATTACATCACATTTATATTCCATTATCTCATTATATTACATCACATTTATATTCCATTATCTCATTATATTACATCACATTTATATTCCATTATCTCACTATATTACATCACATTTATATTCCATTATCTCACTATATTACATCACATTTATACTCCATTATCTCACTATATTACATCACATTTATATTCCATTATCTCACTATATTACATCACATTTATACTCCATTATCTCATTATATTACATCAGATTTATATTCCATTATCTCATTATATTACATCACATTTATATTCCATTATCTCACTATATTACATCACATTTATATTCCATTATCTCATTATATTACATCACATTTATATTCCATTATCTCACTATATTACATCACATTTATATTCCATTATCTCACTATATTACATCACATTTATATTCCATTATCTCACTATATTACATCACATTTATATTCCATTATCTCACTATATTACATCACATTTATATTCCATTATCTCACTATATTACATCACATTTATACTCTATTATCTCATTATATTACATCACATTTATATTCCATTATCTCACTATATTACATCACATTTATATTCCATTATCTCACTATATTACATCACATTTATATTCCATTATCTCACTATATTACATCACATTTATATTCCATTATCTCACTATATTACATCACATTTATATTCCATTATCTCATTATATTACATCACATTTATATTCCATTATCTCATTATATTACATCACATTTATATTCCATTATCTCATTATATTACATCACATTTATATTCCATTATCTCACTATATTACATCACATTTATATTCCATTATCTCACTATATTACATCACATTTATATTCCATTATCTCACTATATTACATCACATTTATATTCCATTATCTCACTATATTACATCACATTTATACTCCATTATCTCACTATATTACATCACATTTATATTCCATTATCTCACTATATTACATCACATTTATATTCCATTATCTCACTATATTACATCACATTTATACTCCATTATCTCACTATATTACATCACATTTATATTCCATTATCTCATTATATTACATCACATCAGATTTATATTCCATTATCTCACTATATTACATCACATTTATATTCCATTATCTCACTATATTACATCACATTTATATTCCATTATCTCACTATATTACATCACATTTATACTCCATTATCTCACTATATTACAACACATTTATATTCCATTATATCACTGTATTATATCACATTTATTTTCCATTACATCATCTCATTACATTTCCTATATAGCAGTCAATCTTGTACAGACTGACTTATTCTGCCTTTTTTCTATACTTTTGTATAGCTGGATATTTATTAAAGCAATTTAAGTATGCAAAATAATCTTTTTCTCAGGCTTCATATTATCTATTTAGCGTATTTTTTGTTGACATGCATACAGTGTTTTAATATTTATGTTTTTGCTGCCTCTCAGATTGTGAATATGGACTACGGAATGAAAAAGAAGAACCCGATCAACAACATGCGTTTCTACTGTAAGAATGACCCCTCCAAAGCCTTCAAGATCTATAGAGACCAGGTACACGTCGCTGTGTTTACTGACTGTAATATTCAGGTACAGGCCGCTGTGTTTACTGACTGTAATATTCAGGTACAGGTCGCTGTGTTTACTGACTGTAATATTCAGGTACAGGCCGCTGTGTTTACTGACTGTAATATTCAGGTACAGGCCGATGTGTTTACTGACTGTAATATTCAGGTACAGGCCGCTGTGTTTACTGACTGTAATATTCAGGTACAGGCCGCTGTGTTTACTGACTGTAATATTCAGGTACAGGCCGCTGTGTTTACTGACTGTAATATTCAGGTACAGGCCGCTGTGTTTACTGACTGTAATATTCAGGTACAGGCCGCTGTGTTTACTGACTGTAATATTCAGGTACAGGCCGCTGTGTTTACTGACTGTAATATTCAGGTACAGGCCGCTGTGTTTACTGACTGTAATATTCAGGTACAGGCCGCTGTGTTTACTGACTGTAATATTCAGGTACAGGCCGCTAGTGAGTAATATTGATGAAGACTTCATCTGTACTTTATCATTTCATAGGGCGTGCTGAAGTAATATGAAGATATATTGCCTGCAATATTATTTGACTGATAGTGTTCATTAACTTTTGGATGAATTATGATGTAGGCTGCTTTAATATTGGGTAAAGATGGGCGGCCCCTCTGAACTGGGTTTGTTGCTGGCCTCCTCCTGGCCACTGTTGCCGTGGCAGATCTCAGGCCTGGGTTCAGTGTAAAGCTGCTTTATGACAATTTGTGTTGTAAAATGCACAATACAGATACAATTGAGCTGAGCTGAGCTGTTGTCCAAGCTGTCAGTCAGTGACTCATTGAGTAAATCAGTGAGTGAATCAGTGAATCAGTCAGTGAATCAGTGTTGCAGTGAATCCGTTGCTGCTGCCTCGCCCGTTCCTGCAGGTCTCCCAGCTGTTGCCGGAAAAGTTTGCTGAGCAGCTGATCCGGGTTTACTGCAGGAAGACAGACGAAAAGAGTCTGGAGGCGGCCAGGAAGTACTTTGTGCAGTGGTGCATCAATCAAGACTTCACCAAGCCTCAGGTAGCCCCGCCCGGGTCTCTTCCATTGTCACTGCCATGGAACATGCCTGCAGTTACAACAGGGTGTTACAGTCTGTGTTACCCTGCAAGGGGCGCATTACAGGGTGTTACAGTCTGTGTTACACTGCAGGGGGTGCATTACAGGGTGTTACAGTCTGTGTTACCCTGCAAGGGGCGCATTACAGGGTGTTACAGTCTGTGTTACACTGCAGGGGGTGCATTACAGGGTGTTACAGTCTGTGTTACCCTGCAAGGGGTGCATTACAGGGTGTTACAGTCTGTGTTACACTGCAGGGGGTGCATTACAGGGTGTTACAGTCTGTGTTACCCTGCAAGGGGTGCATTACAAGGTGTTACATGCTGCGTTACACTGCAGTGTAGTAAACGCTAGTGTTGTATTCTTGCTGTGTTCTGTAACGCTGGGGTGACTGTAGTGTTGTATTCTTGCTGTGTTCTGTAACGCTGGGGTGTCTATAGTGTTATATTCTTGCTGTGTTCTGTAACGCTGGGGTGACTATAGTGTTATATTCTTGCTGTATTCTGTAACGCTGGGGTGACTATAGTGTTATATTCTTGCTGTGTTCTGTAACGCTGGGGTGACTATAGTGTTATATTCTTGCTGTGTTCTGTAACGCTGGGGTGACTATAGTGTTATATTCTTGCTGTATTCTGTAACGCTGGGGTGACTATAGTGTTATATTCTTGCTGTGTTCTGTAACGCTGGGGTGACTATAGTGTTGTATTCTTGCTGTGTTCTGTAACGCTGGGGTGTCTATAGTGTTATATTCTTGCTGTGTTCTGTAACGCTGGGGTGACTATAGTGTTATATTCTTGCTGTATTCTGTAACGCTGGGGTGACTATAGTGTTATATTCTTGCTGTGTTCTGTAACGCTGGGGTGACTATAGTGTTAAATTCTTGCTGTGTTCTGTAACGCTGGGGTGACTATAGTGTTATATTCTTGCTGTATTCTGTAACGCTGGGGTGACTATAGTGTTATATTCTTGCTGTGTTCTGTAACGCTGGGGTGACTATAGTGTTAAATTCTTGCTGTATTCTGTAATGCTGGGGTGACTATAGTGTTATATTCTTGCTGTGTTCTGTAACACGGGGGTGTGTATCATGTTTGTGCTGAAGGACGGCGATGTTACGGCACCGGAGCTCACACCTCAGAAGTGGGTCAAGGATGAAGAGGAAGATGAAGAAGATGAGACTCCCAGTGCAAGAGCAGAGAAGGCAAAACAGAAACTCTTCTGAGGAGGTGTCATCTTTGGGTCAGGGGGTCAGGCACATGATGGAGCCGACCAGGCCCCAGTGAGTTCACACTCAGGATCTCAAACTCTCAGAACGTGAGAACGCGGGTCTATATCACATACTTTACATATGTGTTTATTTGCTGGTGGGGCTGTTTTATATCAAAGTATCCTGTTTATCGTTTATACTGTTTGTTATTCATATTATTGCACCCCATGTTGCCGGGAAGTGCCTTTATGTCAGTGGGTCATGTGACAGGTCACAGAGGTTGTTCAGTTCACACTTAATACTCACAGTCAATAAAAGCAGGTCAAAGGTCAGAGTATCCATTCAACACCAAAGCCCCTCAGAGTACACCTCACACACTTCAAAGACACACCTCACGCAAACACACACACACACCACACACAAACACACCTCACGCAAACACACACACCACACACAAACACACCTCACGCAAACACACACACACACCACACACAAACACACCTCACGCAAACACACACACCACACACAAACACACCTTACGCAAACACACACACACACTTCACACAAACACACCTCATGCAAACACACACACATACACACACACAAACACTGTTTTATTGAAGCAGCTCAGAGTAATAATTGTGTGGCAGTCAGGTAAAATCTATGGAATGTATCTGCTTCTCGTTGACAGATGCTCACACATTCAGTTTTTTGGCTGAATTGAGGTTTTGGTTGATTCATATACTTCAGGTCCTACCTCATCATGGTGAACAAAGCTTTTTGAAAACAAAAGGGAAATTGTTCATATTTAAGGCTTTTAGGGACATTAATTTGCTATAGAAATGAGATGGCCACCTTCCCCTCCCTAACTTGGTAATGCTAACTATCTGAACGCTGTGCTTTAACTTGTGAATGGTACCTGGTTGTCTACACTGGTATATTTGGGAGAGTGTAATTTTCTACTGCTATATACATGTCACTTCATGAACGGAACAAGGAAATAAACTAATATAAATACTATATAATAATAAAAAGCCGTTCCCTGTTCCACAGGATCTGATCCTCATAGTTTGTGGTCTCTGCACTCAAATACTTTCGCTTCTGGAACATTTCAGCTGTAACCTACCCATCCTGTGAAACCTTTATTTATTGACAACTTCAAAACACTCATTAAAACAGAACCTGACCATGGGTGTACTGAGCACTTTTTTCGCTTACATATTTATGGGGAAAATATGTATCCTACGCTGGATGACCCATGTAGGAGCTTGAATAATTCAAATTTAGACCCCCTACTCTTAACGTGCCCCACACGACAACTTGATGGCCCAGTAATTTAGTTTCCTCAGAGCCACATTACCTGGTTTTAAAAGTCTGCACCTTAAGAATGAAAACTTGATCAGATAAGCAGGTGACATATCCATACACAAACTCAGGATGGAGACGGCACTGGCAAGACTTTATGTCAAAGAAATGGCCCTTCTGATCATTCAGATCTACAAGACATCAGATGAATTAATCATGATATCTGATGAATTAGTCATGATATCAGATGAATTACTCCTGATATCTGATGAATTAGTCATGATATCAGATGAATTACTCCTGATATCTGATGAATTAGTCATGATATCAGATGAATTACTCCTGATATCTGATGAATTAGTCATGATATCAGATGAATTACTCCTGATATCAGATGAATTAGTCATGATATCAGATGAATTACTCCTGATATCTGATGAATTAGTCATGATATCAGATGAATTACTCCTGATATCTGATGAATTAGTCATGATATCAGATGAATTACTCCTGATATCTGATGAATTAGTCATGATATCAGATGAATTACTCCTGATATCTGATGAATTACTCCTGATATCAGATGAATTAGTCATGATATCAGATGAATTACTCCTGATATCTGATGAATTAGTCATGATATCAGATGAATTACTCCTGATATCTGATGAATTAGTCATGATATCAGATGAATTACTCCTGATATCTGATGAATTAGTCATGATATCAGATGAATTACTCCTGATATCTGATGAATTAGTCATGATATCAGATGAATTACTCCTGATATCTGATGAATTACTCCTGATATCAGATGAATTAGTCATGATATCAGATGAATTACTCCTGATATCAGATGAATTAATCATGATATCAGATGAATTACTCCTGATATCTGATGAATTACTCCTGATATCTGATGAATTAATCATGATATCAGATGAATTACTCCCATAGGCTGCTGATAGGGGCTGCAGTTTTGCCTTAGTTCAGAAAAGTCCATTTGCATGGACTGCAAAATGCACGTAACCCAACTGCCTCCTGATTTATGTTAGGTTCTTTGATGCCATTTAAGATTAAGATAGCAGGATATTTTTTTTATTTTAGGCAAGTGAATATCAAAATGAAGGCTTAATTAACTGATATACAATTTTATCAGCTTCCCTGATTGTTCCCTCATTGCCATGGAAATCCCTTACAGGTTTTTGCGATTGCTTACACACTTGTTGCGCAATTTGGCTCATTGTTTGAAAACTCTACACACAAGCCAATAAGACACAACAGTTGGAGATAAACATCTCACTTCTATGTCAAAATGAAACTCTGCAATCAAAACCTAACAATCCTCTGTTGGTTGAATTTGCACATGCGGAACCCGTGAATACAGAGGGCCAACTGTATAGAGCTTATTTTTTTGCCATTGCAGGTTTTTATAACAACAACAACAACAACAAAAAACACACAAAGTAGAATTAAAATAAAGTAATCAATACAACATGTTACTGTAAACTCACAGAAACTAAAATCATTACAGTAACATTACAGTGCAGTGGTAAACAATAATAGTATTGTGAGGGATTGTAAGAGATGGGGGTGGATGGTTTATGGATCCTGCCTCCTGTTAGGGTCTGGTCACATCACCTCATCCACATCACAAGCAATGGCATCCCTGGCTAGGCAATAGGGAAAATATCGCCATGTGTGCCGTATCCAACCCAGGACTGACCGAACCTCAATGTCTCTGCATGCCTCTTCTGTTGCTTGCAGAAGAGGGAGGCGGGCGTGTGGTTGGCAGTCATACACTTTCCAACGCCAAGCCAGAAAGAACTCCTCAATCAGACTGAGAAATGGGGAGTTAGGGGGCAAGTTTACAACTGTGAAGTTTTTGTGGTTGGTGAACCAGTCCCAGACCAGAGCAGCCTGGTGGAAACTAACATTAGTTAGACACATTCAATATGTCGTGTAGCATGGGCCGAGCTGGATTCCGTCTACACTCCAAAGAAAAAAAATGGCTCTGCCGCAAAAGCACTTTGGTGCAAGATGTTTATTTACAGTACACAAAGTCCACAAAAATGCAAACCAGATGCAAAAGTGACAAAATAAGTTCAATAAATATATACAGCAAAAATAAGGAAAATATATACAATACAAAAACAACCAAACACAATAAATCACAAAACTACCACAGCTACTCTCTGTCACAAACCCAATATGTCTCTTCTCTGAAGAACAGAAATGGGACTCTTTTATATCCCAAACCCCTCCCCCAGAACATGCCACCCATTATTTTAAAATGAAACACGTGACACAGACCACTGTAATGGCAACACATGTTCATTATCCAGCAGTTAATTCATAATTACGATTTAAACCAGTTAATTTACAATTCATTTTCAAAACACAAGATTATTTTCATTTTACAAACAAAATCAATTATCGTTGGTTTGAACCAATTCCTGGCAGAACCATGCAAGTGCAACTTGGGACGTTCACTACTTAGCCAGCCTGAGTTGCCATGGTTATGTTTGGGTTTTTAAGCTGGTAATACTGCCGGAAGCATTCGGCATCAGCGTCACAAACAAACAAACAGAGCAAAGGGGAACAGAAGACAGAATGGTTTTACAAATACCAACACAACGTGCTAACAAACGATGAGTACAATAAAAGACATACATTCAAAAGACATTCATGCGTGCTTGAGTATGTTATGGTCGCGAACTATAAGGGGGTGTTTTTGGTGTGGATATGTATGCGTGTTTGAAACAGGGAAACCGGCAACAAACCTATCATTACCTGCACCTGCCTAGGGCACATACTGCTCTGTCTGAATGTATCTATGCAGTGCCAAAAGAAACCAATCTACTGTCATCACTGTATAGTACAGTGCATCACTGTATAGTATAGTGCATCACTGTATGGTATAGTACATCACTGTATAGTACAGTGCATCACTGTATAGTATAGTGCATCACTGTATGGTATAGTACATCACTGTATAGTATAGTGCATCACTGCATAGTATAGTGCATCACTGTATGGTATAGTACATCACTGTATAGTACAGTGCATCACTGTATAGTATAGTGCATCACTGTATGGTATAGTGCATCACTGTATGGTATAGTACATCACTGTATAGTATAGTGCATCACTGTATGGTATAGTACATCACTGTATAGTATAGTACATCACTGTATGGTATAGTGCATCACTGTATAGTATAGTACATCACTGTATAGTATAGTGCATCACTGTATGGTATAGTACATCACTGTATAGTATAGTGCATCACTGTGTGGTATAGTGCATCACTGTATAGTACAGTGCATCACTGTATAGTATAGTACATCACTGTATAGTATAGTGCATCACTGTATAGTATAGTGCATCACTGTATGGTATAGTGCATCACTGTATGGTATAGTACATCACTGTATAGTGTAGTACATCACTGTATAGTATAGTACATCACTGTATGGTATAGTGCATCACTGTATAGTATAGTACATCACTGTATAGTATAGTGCATCACTGTATGGTATAGTACATCACTGTATAGTATAGTGCATCACTGTATAGTACAGTACATCACTGTATGGTATAGTACATCACTGTATAGTATAGTGCATCACTGTATAGTATAGTACATCACTGTATAGTACAGTGCATCACTGTATAGTATAGTGCATCACTGTATAGTACAGTACATCACTGTATAGTATAGTGCATCACTGTATGGTATAGTACATCACTGTATGGTATAGTACATCACTGTATAGTACAGTGCATCACTGTATGGTATAGTACATCACTGTATAGTATACTGCATCACTGTATGGTATAGTACATCACTGTATAGTATATTGCATCACTGTATGGTATAGTACATCACTGTATAGTATAGTGCATCACTGTATGGTATAGTGCATCACTGTATAGTACAGTGCATCACTGTATAGTACAGTACATCACTGTATAGTACAGTGCATCACTGTATAGTACAGTGCATCACTGTATAGTACAGTACATCACTGTATAGTATGGTGCATCACTGTATAGTATGGTGCATCACTGTATGGTATAGTGCATCACTGTATGGTATAGTGCATCACTGTATAGTATAGTGCATCACTGTATAGTACAGTACATCACTGTATGGTATAGTGCATCACTGTATGGTATAGTACATCACTGTATGGTATAGTGCATCACTGTATAGTACAGTGCATCACTGTATAGTATAGTGCATCACTGTATAGTATGGTGCATCACTGTATAGTACAGTACATCACTGTATAGTATAGTACATCACTGTATAGTACAGTGCATCACTGTATAGTATAGTGTAGTACATCACTGTATAGTACAGTGCATCACTGTATAGCATATTACATCACTGTATAGTACAGTGCATCACTGTATAGTATAGTGCATCACTGTATAGTACAGTACATCACTGTATGGTATAGTACATCACTGTATAGTACAGTGCATCACTGTATAGTACAGTACATCACTGTATGGTATAGTACATCACTGTATAGTACAGTGCATCACTGTATAGTATAGCACATCACTATATAGTACAGTGCATCACTGTATAGTACAGTGCATCACTGTATAGTACAGTACATCACTGTATAGTATAGTGCATCACTGTATAGTACAGTGCATCACTGTATGGTATAGTGCATCACTGTATAGTATGGTGCATCACTGTATAGTACAGTGCATCACTGTATAGTACAGTGCATCACTGTATGGTATAGTACATCACTGTATAGTATAGTGTAGTACATCACTGTATAGTACAGTGCATCACTGTATAGTATAGTGCATCACTGTATAGCATATTACATCACTGTATAGTACAGTGCATCACTGTATAGTATGGTGCATCACTGTATAGTGTAGTACATCACTGTATGGTATAGTGCATCACTGTATAGTATGGTGCATCACTGTATAGTATAGTGCATCACTGTATAGTGTAGTACATCACTGTATAGTATAGTACATTACTGTATTACAGTATAGTACAGGGACACTTACTTGCACATAGCCATAGCAAAGGTCTTTGGCTCTAACGCTGTTTCTCTCAAATGGAACCCTGCACAGCTGCTCCATCATAAATTGGCGCTGACGTAAGATGCAGTGTTGATATACTGACACGGCTGATATTATGGGATGTTGTGTGATCTGTGATGATTTGCTCTCGTGGTTGATGTAGGCGGATGGTGTTGTTTGCTAACATTTTATTGACAATGGCCAGTTCCTGTTCATGGGTGAACAGATGTTGCCTTCCGCCCTCAGGAGGTCGTCTGGCAGTTCTGTAGAAATTGCAGGAACATGCTGTCATTGGTTAGGTTCTTATTTACATACTGCACTGTCTTACTGTACACAGCAACATCAAAAACTATAGTACGTGTGCTTCACAGCACTATACCTATTTTTTGTTCACTAAGGAGCATAGACCTAACATTGTAGGACTACATTGTATTGTACTGTGAGCAGAATGATGTTTAACAATTACATAGGTACAGTCTAGAGTAGAAAGCTGAAGGCATACCTGTTCTTCAGTCTAAATGTCTGTATTATAGATATTACTGTGTAGTGACTCTGGTTGGGCTGGACTCTCTGCCCAGCCTCCAGCCTCCAGCCTCTCTCATCGTCAAGCCATGATTTATGACATGGTCCACCAAAATGGCCCTAATGTCATCAGAAACATGTCTCTGTCTATCGCCTGGTCCCCTTCTTTGCTCTGGTTCTCCTCCTTTCTCTTTCTCTCTCTCTCTCTCTCACTCTCCATCCCTCTCTCTCTCTATCCCTCTCTCTCTCTCTCTCTCTCACTCTCTCCCTCTCTGAATTGACACCTGTATTCGTAAACAACTTTTAATGTTTTATTTTCTGATGTCTTTATTAACTCTTAGCATCCACTGTGTTTATGAGTGTGGTATAATGGGTCGGGTTCTGTTTTAATGAATGTTTCTGAGTGTGTTTGAATGGTTTGGGTTCTGTTTAATGAGTTTTTCTGAATGTGTGAGAGTGGGTCGGGTTCTGTTTTAACGAGTGTTTCTGAGTGTGTTAGAATGGGTCGGGTTCTGTTTAATGAGTGTTTCTGAGTGTGTGAGAGTGAGTCTGGTTCTGTTTAACGAGTGTTTCTGAGTGTGTTAGAATGGGTCGGGTTCTGTTTAGTAAATTAGACGGAATACTTAATTGGCCTCATTTACAAAATCTCCACCCAATTTTATCACCTTCGCCCCAAGTATACATATACACAAAAGTGTGCATCTGTCTTTCCTGAGTATTAGTCTTCTGTTAACAGAGAGCATTTCAGGACTTCTTAGATCATAAATTCATGCATTTTTCACAGTCAAAACATTTCAGATTGTGGATGGTAACCTGTTAGTCAGGCTTTTACATTCAGGAGTGAACATATATGTTGTTGTATACGTGTCACCTTGAGAAAGGAATGAGGAAATAAATGAATATAAATACCATGAGTTTAATAAGGTGTCCCTCCTTTGGCTCCAGCAGCTGATCTTCATATTTTATGATCTCTGCTGACGATGTTGTTGACATGTTTCATTGTTTGAGTTCTGAGATCTGAATGGAATTATTATCTCATATATAACATCTATGAAGTCACTCCCTTATTTTGATTGACATACTAATTGAGCTTCATAGTTTGTGGCCTCAATTTACGTTCCTTTCTGGAGCATTACAGCTGAAATCCAGTGAAACCTGTATTCATAAACAACTTTTAACGTTTCATTTTCTGTTTTATTTGGAGTGGGTTGGGTTCCCTTGAGTATTTCTGAGTTTGTTAGACCTGGCTGGGTTCTGTTTAATGAGTGTTTCTGTGTGCTCTAAAGCCAGTCCGGTTCTGTTTTAATGAATATTTCTGAATGTGTTACTGTGGGTTGGGTTCTCGTGTTCAGTTAATAGTCTTTTCATTTGCTGTGTTAAAACGTTACATTGACACTGTATTCAAGGACTTTCTCTAGTTTTTACTCAATTTTTTATCGACTTACACAATGGTATTTTTTTTTTTACATTTTGTTTTCACATAATGATTGGGAAATGTTCTCATCATAACATTATCTCACAATCAAAGGGCGATAAAATGGACATATTCCCAAAAGTTCTTTAAACGTTTAATTTTAGCTGGTCAGTTTTTCTACAGATTATAACTCGACCAAGATTTATTTTGAATGTGTTGCTGTTTTTGTCTTAAGCCCTGGGTGAAAATAAATCAAGCGTTTGTAAGAAAGCTGTATGGGCGTAGTTTGGGTGAGATGATGATCCAGAGAAAGTGAGGGGGACGCATTCTGTGCTCCTATAAAACCAGCTCTCCTCCTCAGACCACCTTACACAGACCTCAGTTCGAGCCAACGGGCTTATTGTAGAAACTACACGTCTACATTTGGCTGTAGGGCTGAAACACTGGAGCCATGCAGTTTAAACTGTGATTGGACCCCCATTAGTTGGGCCTGTATATTCAACCATGTGTGTTTTCATACTGTGACACATAGGGGCGTATGAAGCATTCATAGGGTGGGGGGGTGAAGCTGTGAGTAGCTCACTGTTCGCTGACTCTTTGCATACTCGACCCACACACGAACACGAATGCTATAACTAGCCTAGCCTAAACGTTATAAAATGCGACTCAAGATATCCACATGAACAAGGAATTGCACAAGTATTACGATCGTTTTGGAAATAAAGTAACTGCCCTTTCTGAATGAAGAAATATGAGTACAAAAAGTGTAGGCTGCTACATTGCTATTAGACATTGCTCTCATTAACCTGTTGACTGCCCGCTCCCGTATTCAAAGAAATAAATTGTGAGATTTTCATATTTCACCACTCAAAGTTCACTGAGAAAAATATAGTGCAATAGGCCCATTATGTATGTAAATATGTGTTAGTAGTTCGCAGGTTTGCAAAACAAGGAAGCAGAAAATGTGAAAATAGGGAATTTAATCTGAGAAGCATTGGCGGCTCGTGGACTTCAATAATACTGGGTCGGTGACATCACAACCCCAACATGTTTCAGTTCAGTGGTTAGCGTGTCCCATCCCTTGACCTGGTGCTGCAGGTTCAAATCCCAATGCAGACGGAGAATTAACAAGGCAGCTTAATGGGCGTAGTTTGGGTTAGATGATGATCCAGAGAAAGTGTGAGGGACATGCCCCCCGTGTCCCCCACAACTGCAATGCCTGTAGTTACACATGTCACCTGAAGAAAGGAGAACAAGGAAATAAATGAATAAAAATACAATGAGTTTAACAAAGTGTTCTTCCTTGTGCTCCGGCAGCTGATCTCCATGGCTGGTGATCTCAAATGCTTTCACTTCTGAAGCATTACATCTGTACCTGCCCAGTCCAGAGAAACCTGTATTCATTATAACTCATCTCTTTGTTTGCTTGTGTTTAGCTAAGGCAGAGCTGCCCTGTTTTAATTAATGTTTCTGCTGTGCCGTGTTTGTGTCTCTTCATCTGCTAGGGTGGTGTGATATATAAAGTATGTTTTTATTTACTTTAGATGAGCAGATCTTACCGAAACGTTTACTATGCAATGTGTGTTTCTCCTGCACCAGGGCTGTCGCCTTCGGCCTCCCTCTCACCCTTCACGTTCTCTAGTGATATCGCCTTCGGCCTCCCTCTCACCCTTCACGTTCTCTAGTGATGTCGCCTTCGGCCTCCCTCTCACCCTTCACGTTCTCTAGTGATGTCGCCTTCGGCCTCTCTCTCACCCTTCACGTTCTCTAGTGATGTCGCCTTCGGCCTCTCTCTCACCCTTCACGTTCTCTAGTGATGTCGCCTTCGGCCTCTCTCTCACCCTTCACGTTCTCTAGTGATGTCGCCTTCGGCCTCTCTCTCACCCTTCACATTCTCTAGTGATGTCGCCTTCGGCCTCTCTCTCACCCTTCACGTTCTCTGGTGATGTCGCCTTCAGCCTCTCTCTCACCCTTCATGTTATCTGGTGATGTCGCCTTCGGCCTCCCTCTCACCCTTCATGTTCTCTAGTGATGTCGCCTTCAGCCTCTCTCTCACCCTTCATGTTATCTGGTGATGTCGCCTTTGGCCTCTCTCTCACCCTTCATGTTATCTGGTGATGTCGCCTTCGGCCTCTCTCTCACCCTTCACGTTCTCTAGTGATATCACCTTCGGCCTCTCTCTCACCCTTCACGTTCTCTAGTGATATCGCCTTCGGCCTCTCTCTCACCCTTCACGTTCTCTAGTGATGTCGCCTTCGGCCTCTCTCTCACCTTTCATGTTATCTGGTGATGTCGCCTTTGGCCTCTCTCTCACCCTTCATGTTCTCTAGTGATATCGCCTTCAGCCTCTCTCTCACCCTTCACGTTCTCTAGTGATGTCGCCTTTGGCCTCTCTCTCACCCTTCACGTTCTCTAGTGATGTCGCCTTCAGCCTCTCTCTCACCCTTCATGTTATCTGGTGATGTCGCCTTTGGCCTCTCTCTCACCCTTCATGTTATCTGGTGATGTCGCCTTCGGCCTCTCTCTCACCCTTCACGTTCTCTAGTGATGTCGCCTTCGGCCTCTCTCTCACCCTTCACGTTCTCTAGTGATGTCGCCTTCAGCCTCTCTCTCACCCTTCATGTTATCTGGTGATGTCGCCTTTGGCCTCTCTCTCACCCTTCATGTTATCTGGTGATGTCGCCTTCGGCCTCTCTCTCACCCTTCACGTTCTCTAGTGATGTCGCCTTCGGCCTCTCTCTCACCCTTCACGTTCTCTAGTGATGTCGCCTTCAGCCTCTCTCTCACCCTTCATGTTATCTGGTGATGTCGCCTTTGGCCTCTCTCTCACCCTTCATGTTATCTGGTGATGTCGCCTTCGGCCTCTCTCTCACCCTTCACGTTCTCTAGTGATGTCGCCTTCGGCCTCTCTCTCACCCTTCACGTTCTCTAGTGATGTCGCCTTCAGCCTCTCTCTCACCCTTCATGTTATCTGGTGATGTCGCCTTTGGCCTCTCTCTCACCCTTCATGTTATCTGGTGATGTCGCCTTCGGCCTCTCTCTCACCCTTCACGTTCTCTAGTGATGTCGCCTTCGGCCTCTCTCTCACCCTTCACGTTCTCTAGTGATGTCGCCTTCAGCCTCTCTCTCACCCTTCATGTTATCTGGTGATGTCGCCTTTGGCCTCTCTCTCACCCTTCATGTTATCTGGTGATGTCGCCTTCGGCCTCTCTCTCACCCTTCACGTTCTCTAGTGATGTCGCCTTCGGCCTCTCTCTCACCCTTCACGTTCTCTAGTGATGTCGCCTTCGGCCTCTCTCTCACCCTTCACCTTCTCTTGTGATGTCGCCTTTGGCCTCTCTCTCACCCTTCACGTTGTCAGGTGATGTCGCCTTCGGCCTTTCTCTCACCCTTCACGTTCTCAGGTGATGTCGCCAGTGGTGAACAAACATCAAAGATCCCAAAAAACTCAATTTAAGGCGCAGATCTCACCTGCTTCCAGAAGTCTTCGCAGTTGCGGGTAAGCCGACCTTCTGTTTCAGGAATCTTTTTTTAGTGTTCCTTGTTTTTTAAATTGTTTTATTTTACACAGACCAAAGCTGATGACTAAGGTTATTATTACTGGTTATCCAACCCTTGTTCATGAGGAAGATTTGGCAGGTGCAGAAAAAACAAAAGTCCACTCTCCACCAACACACACCACACTCCAAACTCTTTTCCCTCCTTTTTCCCCTGCCCAGGAAGTACTGTTTTGTCATATCCCACTCCCTCCACCAGGCTCTCTCTTAAAGGGGTAGCAGTTCATTACAATAAATTGCTCTGTGTGGCACAAAACAAACAATAAAACAATCTTACGAATCCTTCAACAGTTTGCAAGGGTTTCTTTAATAAACCATTAATTTTTGGTTTGGTAAGAAACATAAAAAACAACCAGCTTTAGGTCATCTCTGGCAGAGACATACATTGTAAGTGGGCCCATGAGACTGTCACACTGTCACCTTGAGAAAGGAACGAGGAACTAAATGAATATAAATACCATGAGTTTCATAAGGTGTCCCTCCTTTGGCTCCAGCAGCTGATCTTCATATTTTATGATCTCTGCTGACGATGTTGTTGACATGTTTCATTGTTTGAGTTCTGAGATCTGAATGGAATCATTATCTACAGATAGAACATCTATGAAGTCACTCCCTTATTTTGATTGACATACTAATTGAGCTTCATAGGTTGTGGCCTCAACTATGTTTCTTCTCAGACCATTATAGCTGAAATCCAGTGAAACCTGTATTCATAAACAACTTTTAACGTTTCATTTTCTGTTTTATTTGGAGTGGGTTGGGTTCCCTTGAGTATTTCTGAGTTTGTTAGACCTGGCTGGGTTCTGTTTAATGAGTGTTTCTGTGTGCTCTAAAACCAGTCCGGTTCTGTTTTAATGAATATTTCTGAATGTGTTACTGTGGGTTGGGTTCTCGTGTTCAGTTAATCGTCTTTTCATTTGCTGTGTTAAAATGTTACATTGAAACTGTATTCAAGGACTTTCTCTAGTTTTTACTCAATTTTTTATCGACTTACACAATGGTATTTTTTTTTTACATTTTGTTTTCACATAATGATTGGGGAATGTTCTCATCATAACATTATCTCACAATCAAAGGGCGATAAAATGGACATATTCCCAAAAGTTCTTTAAACGTTTGTTGGCTGGTCAGTTATTCTACAGATTATAACTTGACCAAGATTTATTTTGAATGTGTTGCTGTTTTTGTCTTTTTCTAGTTTGGGTTAGATGATGATCCAGAGAAAGTGAGGGGGACACGTTCTCCACATCCCCCGCGTCTGCAATGCCTGTGGTTACACATGTCACTTGTCAAGGAACATGTCACCAACAAGGAAATAAATGAATAAAAATACAGTAACATTACTGTCATTTATCTGACACTTTTATCCAAAGTGACTTACAGTTGATTAGACTAACCAAGGGCCAATCCCCTCTGAGGGCAATGTGGGGTTGAGGGCCTTGCTCAAGGGCCCAACAGCAATGGTGTTCCTGCTGTGGCTGGACTGGGGCTTGGGCCATCAACCTCAGGGATCCCAGTCATTTACCTTAGCCACTAGGCTATAGGCTGCCCCAAGGCCTGTGCCTGTGTGTCGAGGTTGTGCTCCAACAAGTGCACCAAAAATGCACGTTCCGACCCGTTTCGAATCCCGCCTTCGGCTAGGCCTGCGCCTGTGTGTCGAGGTTGCGCTCCTACAAGTGCACCAAAAATGCACGTTCCGACCCGTTTTGAATCCCGTCTTCGGCTTAAATATTTAGTTTAAATTACGCAGAAGAGGCTGACGTGATTATTATAATGATAAAATACGCACTTATTACAAAATGCCATGCCATCCGCTCATACAATTTCTGTGCGATAAGGATGAGTTACATTTTATATAAATTCTTCTTACCATTCAATTGTTACCAGTGAAAATCCCTGAGACATTTCTTAAATTATCGCACCTTTTTTCAGTGTAATGCAACCTTTCACCTAATGTTCATAGAATAGGCCTACAGCAGTTCTTGTTTCGGTATTGAATTAATTAAAATTGGACATAAAATCTTTCGCTGCATTGATATGGAAAGACGCATGTCTTGAGTGGCAAGAACGTATGGAATTACGTTGCCCTTAAGAATGTACTGTAATTTTGTCGGCTATTCGAATGAATAGTCATACAATGAATGTTTTACACTGGGCCTTCAAATAGGTCACTCACCTTAAAACAGCCTATTCATGATGGACCCCTTTATTCAGAGAATGGCCATTTAAAGGACCTTTATGGGTCTGCTTTTTATGGTAATCTATTCACACTCACCTTTGTCCCATACAAATTTATCTTTTCAGAAGCAAATGGGTCATCAATGACTCAAGACTTTTAATGCCATAAGACAAACAGTACACATTCCTGTGAATGACTTAACCATTATCATCTCAGAATGTGTTAGAGACCTTTTCTAAACTAATCTCAGTAAAGAAAACATGATGCCAAAGTTAAACTGAATGAAAGTATTGCAAACACTATTATATTAAGTGTACTGTTGATATAGTACTTATTGTCTGTGATAATGGGAATTTAAATCAACACTGGAGAACAGTATTTAAAGCAATGTATTGTTTTATTGGAGAAATTAAAATACAATTAAATCAAATAATAAACTGTAAAAAATATATATATATATAAATTACATTTATTTATTTATTCTTTTTCCCATAGCCTTTGGCTGCCAGGCTCTCTCTCCATTCAGCTAGTGGTACAGTGGCTGTCTCCTCACAGTACCAGTTGCCAAAGTACTGCTGATGGGTTGGTGGCTCTCTCTTTTTCTGGCACTTCTTGCAAAGAATGACTTCACTTTTTCTCACATATCTGCGTGAGTGTATGCCAGCTTTCTCCTTCTCCAACTTCCTCTTCCTGTAGCGCTCAGTGGTGTATGGCACCCCTGTCCCCTGGCTGTGCGGGACTGCGACCTCCTGTGCAGATCCAGCAGTGGCAGTGGATGGCCTGGCAGGAAGGATCAGCCTAGGTGCAGGTTGACTGGAGGGACCCTCTGGACGTGGTCCGGGGAGGAGGAAGACTGGCACTGCAGGGAGAGGCACTGGACCAGCGGAGAGTGGGGTGGAGAGGACAGGAAGAGACTGCAGTGCTCCAGGAAGGCGTTGTTGTGCCAGAACAGATGTTGGCACATGCAGTTTTAGTATTGCTTTCCCAGCAGTGTTTTTTGGCAGCACAAAAACATGTGGGTTGTCTGTGGGGACAGACAGGATTGTGTCCTTCTGCAGTGTGGAGCGCTGCTCCACAGGTCCGGACTCCGGTGCCTCAGGAGTGCAGATGGCTTGTTGCAGCACATCCGTCTCTTGGGAGCGGGTCCGCTTACTGTACCTAAACAGACAAAAAAAAAAAAAAAGACATGGATTTAAGAATCAATCTTAAAAAAAAGTGTCCTGGTCCTGCTTTGACCAGTCTATATGTTGTACAGATCTGCAGACATACTAATAAACAATTATTGATTTACTCATTTACTCACCATTGTGCCAGTGTCGCCGTGTTCACCTCCGGTAGCTGGATGGTGGTCTCTGTCATCACATGCGCGTTGCTCAGGATGCACTCCCTGATTTGCTTGTACGCATGGATGACCCGAGTCCACCTGCTACGGGTGCCCTCTGGGGTCTTCTTCCCACTGGTGAAGGCCATGCATAACTGCACAAAGACTGCCTCCACAACCCTATTGCAGTTAGGCCACTGGGCCGGGCTGCTGGAACCAACAAAGGACCTGAAAAATAAAAACCATGTAAATAAACCTGACAACGAGTCTTGTCACAAATGCTGTAAATCAATAAAAATCACATCAACATACCGTCTTGTGGACTCCACGCCTGGTGCCACAAGCTTCTTGGTCGCCCTGAAGTGACCCTTGGTGAGGGTGTCTTGGTGACGTGGAGGATACACTGTCCTGCCCTTGTCAAAATCACTGAGATCCTGCCAGAGGGATATTATGTGACGGGACTCCTCCTGCGTCAGCGCAAGACTGTGGTCCTTTAGGTTGAAGAGGCAGGCGGCCAACGCCTGCATAGCCCCATACCCTGCAACACTGTCAGGCCCAACAGAGTCCTAAACGAATACAGTGTATAGAAATTGAAGTTAGGGACTTAGAGAAAAGCACAATATATTTGAGTTGTTCTTTAAAATCAGAGTAATTTAGAGAGTGAAATCTTACATCAAGGCCAGAAGATGTAGAGGCAGATGCCTGGTCTCTTGATCCTGACGTGGAGCTGTGTAAATCAGAACAGACTAAAAAATGCATGATAAAAAACAGACTAATATGCATGGTTGAGTATCAATGAATGGTTGTATAATTATAATAATAATAATTTAAAAAAACACCAGCTTACAGCTGGTGTCAAGCACAGGTAACTCCTCAGATGGTTGGACAGGAGCAGCAGTTGCTGTAGAGGAGACTGTGGTGGTGGTCAATGTGGGGAGAGAAGTCAAGACAGGAAGAGCAGGAGGTGCAGAGGTGACAACTGTGGTGGTACAGGTGGGGAGGAGAGAGGATGATCGGACAGATCTGGATGTGGCCCTGGATGCTGTGGTAGCAGGAGGTGAATCAGATTCCTCCAGGATGGGGACAGTGAAGTCCTCAAACTCCACAGGCTCCACATAGCCCTCATCCTCTGCCACAGTCACCTCTTCTGTCTCCAGTGCTGACAGAGTGAGCTTGTAGTCTTCCAGAGCACTGCCAGTCTGGTCATACAAGTACTCCACACCTATGAGTTCACCTGAAAAACACAGAACAATAAGAAAAAAGGTTATGCATGAGAAAACATGATATTCAAGTATATTTAATTTATACAATAAAAGTACTTTTGTCTACCTGTATATTTTTGTGGCCCTGTGTAGTCCACCAGCTTCATTCCCATGACCTCCTGGGCGAGCTGGTTAGCAGCATGCCTGAGAAGGCCACTGTATGAGTGGGGCATCACTCTCCCCTGTGCTGCCATGGCCCTGTCCTCATTCCACCTCGCAAGGCCATCCACCAGGTAGGCCTGAAAGAAAGTGGCACTGGCCAAAGTTCCTGAAGAAAAAAAAAAA
Organism: Albula glossodonta; assembly: GCA_019788955.1. Taxonomy (NCBI): domain Eukaryota; kingdom Metazoa; phylum Chordata; class Actinopteri; order Albuliformes; family Albulidae; genus Albula; species Albula glossodonta. The sequence continues at coordinate 192,404 of JAFBMS010000237.1, forward strand.
AAGAAATAATGTTATACAATGATCCATGTGATCCATGGGGAAATGTAAATTTTATTATATTAAAATAAATACATTATATTACTTATATTAAAATAAAAACATGGGATGAACCTGTTCATGTGGAGGTGGAAGCTCTCCAGTGAAGTTGACCCCCTGGCGCATCTGTAGGTTGGCAGACTGTGACCCCCCTTGTGCAGGGTCCCTGTCTGCATGTACAGTTGCACACCTGGAGGGTCCTGGATGCAAGGGAGGTGCTTCCTCTGTGCCTTCCAGATCTCTGCCATCCTCTCAGAGTTGATGAGAGGCACACCAAGAGTGTTGCACCCCTTCTCACCATCGTAGGCCTGGAGCAGCTCTGCTATGAGCACCTCCATCTCACTGCTACTCCTGGTGGTCCTCTTGCAGTGCAGCGCCATCTCAGCCCTGGTGATGTGGCGCATGACATTTGCATCAGAGGGGTGCTTCAGCCTCGCCCCCAGCTCTGCATGCTTGGCCTCTCTGAGTCTTTGAACATCCTGCTCATCCCACATAAATATGCAGTGGCTCAGCCTGTTCATGAATCCAGCATAGAGGGCGTGCGAGTCCGTTGTGCATCCCACTGCAATCCTCCGCATGAAGTGCCAGATGTCCAGGCGAATCTCCATGCTGTGCCACGCCCTGAACATGCTGCGGAGATGTGTGGACCCACAGCAGTCCCGGTCTATGTACAGCACCTCCGGAGCCGGCACTCCAGCATCCTGGTAGCGGCTGATCATGCCACCGATCATCTTGCCCAGGCCATAGCCCTCACTGGCTGTGAGCACTGACATGATGATCTGGCCGTGCTCATTGCAGACGTTAGTGGCCCAGGATGCTGTCGCACGACTCTCCCCTGCCAGCTTCTTCACAATTTTTTTGGTCGCATCCATCTTCAGGATTCGTCCAAACTGGGAGGTGATGGATGCCTTTATCTCCTCCAGCCTGCTCAGCACATCCTGGGAATACACCTGCATCAGCCAGCGATGCTTTGGGACTGGCAGCATCGCAGGCAGATCCCCAAGTGTGACAGGAGCAACCAGTCCAGATGCAACAGCTCGCATTAGTCCACTGCAGTCAGTCAGAAAATGGATCTGCTTCTGCAGCCAGACCTCTGAGTGCTGCTCCTCCAGCTGCTTCTGAATCTGGCTGCTGCTGTTCCCCAGGCCCCGCTGTCGCATCTGCCGCACCACCTGCATGTCACAGCCCAGCTTGGAGGTGAGGAGACAGGGAAACTGGACCTGGTGGCCAATGTCCAGCTGGCGGACAATGTTGTGGCTCCAGCTGATCACCCTTCTGTTGCAGCTCTTACAGCTGAGGCACTCCACAGCCATGAAGTAGGTGCTGGAGAGGCCGACCACCTGCCGGATCCTCTGGTGCAGTCCTGCAGAGGTGAGCTCCTCCTTTCCACAGTCTTCATGCGGACAAAACAACCGCACACGCCAGAGCTTCCTTGGCATCCAGAGAAACAAAGGATGTCCAAAGTACCTCTCCTTTGCTGGAATACCAGTGGGGGCAAGTGATGGCTGAGGAGGGTACCACCACATTTTATCCACCCTAGCAAAGTCCAGCTCAGGCTGTCCAGTCCGCGACCTCTTGAAGAGTGCCTTGGAAATCCACTGGTGGTCCAGGACAGGCAAGGCAGGTATCCAGCCAGCAGGCAGACAAAGTCTGCTCTCTATTAAACAGAACAAAATAAATATTGAGAGAAGTTCTTGTTTTAAAATCTGTGGCTTATTAGAAAATTGTTGCACACCATAAAATGTAACTATACAATGTAGTATCACCCAGGCATCATACATTTACAAAAATAAATCATTTAAATAAAAAGAAATCATTTAAAATATCTTACGTGTTGCTTGGGCCTCTGCATGCTCTGCTGCCACTACGAGCTCACTGTCATCCATGTCGCTTGGCTCCAATGAACCCACAGCTGGGGGCACTGCTGGAACAGCTAAACAAGAAAACATATTCATATTAGAGATAAATAATCTGTATTTACATGATTCCTGGAAATATTTGTATCATACACTTGAAATATTGAAACATTATATACTTACAAGGCTGAAACTTGGATGTGGAGAGAAGTCTTTTGACAGACTTTTCCAGGGTCCTTTGAGTTGGGTTCTTCCCAACCATTAAGGAACGCAGTGAGGAGACTGGCACTGGAGGATGACTCTTGGTGGAGGGCTGCGCGCTGGTGGAGGGCTGCGCGCTGGTGGAGGGCTGCGCGCTGGTGGAGGGCTGCACGCTGGACCGCTGCAGTTTGATGGCAATGACTTCTCGGCCCTCTGGAAACAGCTCCATATACTCCTTGAAAGCCTCCTTGTTGGCCCTATGGCTCCTGGAGTCTTTCACTTCTCCTGTCTCCCGGATCATTGAGGCAACAAGGTATCCACCATATCCCAGGGCATTTTCCATGACCCACTTGAAGGTCTGGCCCCTGAAGAGGCCAAACTGCAACTCAAAGAAACCCAAAATACTTTTGCTGTCTGGGTTGTTGCCCTGCAATACAGCAGCCCTCCTGGCAGACTCCAAAACCTCCTCAGGTGAAAGAGCAGGCGCCCATGCTCTCCCCTTTTTCTTGTTCTTTTTCTTCACTCCGAATGCCTCCCAGGAATCACTCAGAATGATGCTGCCATCAGCCTTCTTTCTAAATTTGGGATCCATCTCTGTAGGTGGAAAAAAAACGTTGAGGTACACAGGCCAAAAAAAAAAAAAAAAAAAAACAATTAGCCTATTGTTACAGATTGTTTTCATGTTTTTGTTTAAAATTAACTGCCCACTCAATAGACTCAAACAATAACACAATGTTAACCCTCTATGGTTGGATGGATACTTAATTCACAGAATTCACACAATACTTCAATCCAACAAACACGACAGATTAAAAATTGCACAGAAAACATCGTTAATAAAACGTCTTCACTACTATAGTCATCAATGTTAGTTGACAATTTGCCATTCAATATAGTACAGCAAAGATCGACAGTAATATGATAGTTAGTGAAAATCTTTAGGAGCAAGGACTTTGTTAGGACCAAGGTTTGCTTTCGACATGGATAACCGTCGAAAAATAAATCTGGAAAACCCCCCAGTCAATAAAACTCACTATTTTAGCTTCTCATCACCTCACTGACCAAGATAAATCGCTTTAGTCATTAATGATCGTACGATATAAAATCACCGTGTTACCAGAAACGTTAACGTTTTAAAAGCTGAAATAAAAACAAACTTACCAATGAATGAAGTTGAGCACAAATTCTTCTGGAGAAAGAAATACGATGAGTCGTCCAGGCGAAGTAAAAGTCTTTTGTCGATGTCAATGAAATAAATTACCTGAAGATGCGCTGGTTTAAAAACACCGCTCAGAATGCCGAGAACGACGTTAACTCGTAAGCTCTCTGATTGGCCCATTCTTGGTAGCTGGTGACGTCAATGGCAATTCTTCGTAGAAGGCAGACACTGTTATTGGCCAATTCTTGGTAATTCTTGGTAGTGGATCGAATCGTGATTGGCTACTCACTACCAAGATTGCTGGGGGCGTTGCTCGACATATCGTTGCCCGTAGGCGCCAGCAAATCACACAAATTATAACAGAAACACAATAAGTTTAAAAACTGTGTTCTGTGTTTTTCTGGGTGATACAAAAGCTCCATTCTGTGCTCCTATAAAACCAGCTCTCCTCCTCAGACCACCTTACACAGACCTCAGTTCGAGCCAACGGGTTTATTGTAGAAACTACACGTCTACATCTGGCTGTAGGGCTGAAACACTGGAGCCGTACAGTTTAAACTGTGATTGGACCCCCATTAGTTGGGCCTGTATATTCAACCATGTGTGTTTTCATACTGTGACACATAGGGGCGTATGAAGCATTCATAGAGTGGGGGAGTGAAGCTGTGAGTAGCTCACTGTTCGCTGACTCTTTGCATACTCGACCCACACACGAACACGAATGCATAACTAGCCTAGCGTAAACGTTATAAAATGTGTCTGAAGATATCCTCATGTACAAGGAATTGCACAAGTATTACGATCGTTTTGGAAATAAAGTAACTGCCCTTTCTGAATGAAGAAATATGAGTACAAAAAGTGTAGGCTGCTACATTGCTATTAGACATTGCTCTCATTAACCTGTTGACTGCCCGCTCCCGTATTCAAAGAAATAAATTGTGAGATTTTCATATTTCACCACTCAAAGTTCACTGAGAAAAATATAGTGCAATAGGCCCATTATGTATGTAAATATGTGTTAGTAGTTCGCAGGTTTGCAAAACAAGGAAGCAGAAAATGTGAAAATAGGGAATTTAATCTGAGAAGCATTGGCGGCTCGTGGACTTCAATAATACTGGGTCGGTGACATCACAACCCCAACATGTTTCAGTTCAGTGGTTAGCGTGTCCCATCCCTTGACCTGGTGCTGCAGGTTCAAATCCCAATGCAGACGGAGAATTAACAAGGCAGCTTAATGGGCGTAGTTTGGGTTAGATGATGATCCAGAGAAAGTGTGAGGGACATGCCCCCCGTGTCCCCCACAACTGCAATGCCTGTAGTTACACATGTCACCTGAAGAAAGGAGAACAAGGAAATAAATGAATAAAAATACAATGAGTTTAACAAAGTGTTCTTCCTTGTGCTCCGGCAGCTGATCTCCATGGCTGGTGATCTCAAATGCTTTCACTTCTGAAGCATTACATCTGTACCTGCCCAGTCCAGAGAAACCTGTATTCATTATAACTCATCTCTTTGTTTGCTTGTGTTTAGCTAAGGCAGAGCTGCCCTGTTTTAATTAATGTTTCTGCTGTGCCGTGTTTGTGTCTCTTCATCTGCTAGGGTGGAGTGATTTATAAAGTATGTTTTTATTTACTTTAGATGAGCAGATCTTACCGAAACGTTTACTATGCAATGTGCGTTTCTCCTGCACCAAGGCTGTCGCCTTCGGCCTCCCTCTCACCCTTCACGTTCTCTAGTGATGTCGCCTTCGGCCTCCCTCTCACCCTTCACGTTCTCTAGTGATGTCGCCTTCGGCCTCTCTCTCACCCTTCACGTTCTCTAGTGATGTCGCCTTCGGCCTCTCTCTCACCCTTCATGTTCTCTAGTGATATCGCCTTCGGCCTCTCTCTCACCCTTCACGTTCTCTAGTGATGTCGCCTTCGGCCTCTCTCTCACCCTTCACATTCTCTAGTGATGTCGCCTTTGGCCTCTCTCTCACCCTTCACGTTCTCTGGTGATGTCGCCTTCGGCCTCTCTCTCACATCTCTTACCTTCCAGTTGCAGCTGCCCTTTCTGCCATCTCAGCTGTCTCATCCATCCATGGTCTCTTATCCTCCCTTTTGCTGTTTTTCTCCTCCATATCCTTAGCATCATACTCTTCTCTCCATCTTTGTTTAAATTGTTCAGATTGTAATTGTTCAGTTGATCTTTTCCATGACTTTCTGCCATGCCCCAGCTCCAATCTATGGTTTGCTCTTTCTTTGTCTTTCTAGGGATTATCTTTGCTGCTTCTGAAAATGCTTCCAGGCTCTTAGCTTGTTCTTCCTCCAGGTGTTCTCTCCCTATCCCTAAACAGTTTAAAATGTGTCACATTCTTCTCCGCATAGTATCTGTTCTGGATCTCTTCACTCTGCATGTGCATTCATACAATCTCTCTTTTATTTCCCCTTTTTCTTTGCTTGTTGAAAACTTGAATAAAATGAATCTGCCCCACTCATTCCTCTTGTCTTGAACACTGATGCTTAAAACACTTATTTTCCAGTAAGTGGTTCTGAGTGTGTCACAGTGGGTCAGGTTTTGATGGGTTCCAGGACATGTCTTTGTCATTGAAATGACCTTACCCTAACCCTAATCCTTCCCATTATAACAATCTCACTGGATGCCCCCAATCAGTGTTACAGTCAAACGGGATATCCTAGCACTGTGTTTACCCGGGAGGTAGATAAAACTGCCAACACACGTTTTTAGACACCAAGTGAACCCATTTATTAAATATGAAGTTACCCCACATTCCCAATACACACACATCCAACATATTCTACAGTATATACAATAGTCCCCCATCCAACAGTCTCAAGAAAGAGCCGCCACATCAAAATAAAGTCACGCAATAACAATAAAAACGCAGTCTCCAGTGGTGAACAAAGATCAAAGATCCCAAAAAACTCAACTTTTAGGGTGCAAATCTCGCCCGCTTCCAGAAGTCTTCACAGTCGCGGATAAGCCGACCTTCTGTTTCAGGAATCTTTTTTTAGTGTCCCTTGTTTTTTCAATTGTTTTATTTTACACAGACCAAAGCTGATGACTAAGGTTATTATTACTGGTTATACAACCCTTGTTCATGAGGAAGATTTGCCAGGTGCAGCAAAAACAAAAGTCCACTCTTCACGTGTTTCTTGACGTCTCTCTTGACGTGTTTTGACAGCACACACCACACACCAAACTCACACAGCATCAGATTTTTAACCAGTTCATTACAATACGTTGCTCTGTGTGGCACGAAACAAACAATAAAACAATCTTACGAATCCCTCAACACAGTTTACCATCATGAAAGCTTTACCTTGCAAGGGTTTCTTTAATAAAACCATTAATTTTTGGTTTGGTAAGAAACATAAAAAACAACCAGCTTTAGGTCATCTCTGGCAGAGACACACCTTGTAAGTGGGCCCATGAGACTGTCACACTGTCACCTTGAGAAAGGGACGAGGAAATAAATGAATATAAATACCATGAGTTTAATAAGGTGTCTCTCCTTTGGCTCCAGCAGCTGATCCTCATATTTTATGATCTCTGCTGACGATGTTGTTGACATGTTTCATTGTTTGAGTTCTGAGATCTGAATGGAATTATTATCTCAGATAGAACATCTATGAAGTCACTCCCTTATTTTGATTGACATACTCACTGATCTTCATAGTTTGTGGCCTCAATTTACGTTCCTTTCTGGAACATTACAGCTGAAATCCAGTGAAACCTGTATTCATAAACAACTTTTAATGTTGTATTTTCTGATGTCTTTATTAACTCTTAGCATTCGCTGTGTTTGTGAGTGTGGTACAATGGGTTGGGTTCTGTTTTAACCCTTACATACATTGTAACAAGGGTTCTGTTACGACCCTTATTGCTTATCACTAATTGTTGTACCAGAGTTATTGTTTACTAATTGTTTCTTATTTATTTTTTCCCTCAACAGGTCATCCATAGGGTTTAGTCCTTTCTAACCCTACTGGCACTTGAGACTTGTACCCTTCCCTAGCACTTTGACAATCTTGTTCCCAAAGAAATGCACTTTGTGTTGTAAGTCGCTCTGGATAAGAGCGTCTGCCAAATGCCTGTAATGTAATGGAACATACAGTTCGGGTCAAATTTGACGTGTTTTGACATTTGACAGCCCCCAATACCCTAAATGTCATTCTTTCATCCTGAAATTTGATGACTTCTCCTAAAGTGAGCCAAAATATACAAAAATGAAAATATTTTAAAATTTTATACTATATTTTACAGGTGCTACAAATTTTTGTACATTGAGGCTGTTGTGGGTCAAGTTTGACCCGTATCTAGTGAGATGGATTTTAGATCCACCAGTGTGGGTCAAATCAAGGAAAATGGTGGTTTTAGAGAATGTTGAAACTGTGAAACTGTACATGCCATGTCTGTGTGTATTTTTTATGGGACAGTAGTGACAGAGTTGATGGGGGACCTTGACACTGTAACGAGAACTGTCTGTGTTCCCACCCCATTTGCCGAGGTCCCTGCAAAGACAGTCATGGAGGAATCTTGAAAAAGTGAAATAGTAAAACAGCAGAGCAGTGGTCATACATGGTGCACATAAGGCACAGAAGCCGTACAGAGGTCAAAGGGTGCCTTGACACAGACACAAGATCTGCGCCTGCAAGCACAAGCACCTGCAATGTAACAACACTGTAACAATCTAAAAATAAAATAATAAAAATAGGGGTTGGCATGAGATTATGAAGGTATTTGAGCTGCCATTTCAGTGACTGAGGTTATGGCAGCAAGAGTTACTGTGCAGGAGGCCACAGGTCTGATCTTCCAAGATGAGGAAGCAGTAATTTGGAGGAGGATGTGTCAGAGCAGGAAGACAACCTGGAGGAAAACTCTGATTACAGCCCCTCTGATGAAGATGACTCTGAGGAAGAGGAGCAAGCAGCAAGGGAGACATTTATGTTGAAAAACAGTGCTGTCAGTTGGACCTCACTTCCACATCAAGTTGCAGGCAGGATGGTAGCGGAAAATGTCATTCGAATGACTCCAGGACCCACATGACTGGCTTCTTCCCATGCACCTGACATTTTGTCAACATTCCAGCTCTTCCTCCCTCCAGCCATTGAAAGCATTGTTATTGAAATGACAAACAGGGAGGGGATTAAACGGTATGGTAAAGACTGGAAGACCATGGATGTGACTGACCTACATGCCTACATGGGGCTTCTGGTAAGGACAGTGCAGCGATCGGAGCCTGGCTCTGATCAACAAGTCACACAAGAAGCCAACACAGGGGGATAGAAGAGAAGGAGATGCAACTTCTGCTCTGCAAAAAAGGACTGTAAAGCAGGAGCAGCCTGCTGCTGTAAGGATTAATCAGACATGTATTAATGTCAGATCGGCTATTTATACATGATAAACAGATCTGTCGTTCAAAATTCATTACAGACACTTATTATGAGGCAATTTTTGGCCTGGGTCAAAATTGACCTGGACCATATGATGAAGGCATCAAATATGAACAGTATGTAAGGGTTAATGAGTGTTTCTGAGTGTGTTAGAGTGGGTCGGGTTCTGTTTAATGAGTGTTTCTGAGTGTGTGAGAGTGAGTCGGGTTCTGTTTAATGAGTTTTCCTGAGTGTGTTAGAATGGGTCGGGTTCTGTTTAATGAGTGTTTCTGAGTGTGTTAGAGTGGGTCGGGTTCTGTTTAATGAGTGTTTCTGAGTGTGTGAGAGTGAGTCGGGTTCTGTTTAATGAGTTTTCCTGAGTGTGTTAGAATGGGTCGGGTTCTGTTTAATGAGTGTTTCTGAGTGTGTTAGAGTGAGTCGGGTTCTGTTTAATGAGTGATTCTGAGTGTGTTAGAATGGGTCGGGTTCTGTTTAATGAGTGTTTCTGAGTGTGTTAGAATGGGTCGGGTTCTGTTTAATGAGTGTTTCTGAGTGTGTGAGAGTGAGTCGGGTTCTGTTTAATGAGTTTTCCTGAGTGTGTTAGAATGGGTCGGGTTCTGTTTAATGAGTGTTTCTGAGTGTGTTAGAGTGGGTCGGGTTCTGTTTAATGAGTGTTTCTGAGTGTGTGAGAGTGAGTCGGGTTCTGTTTAATGAGTGTTCCTGAGTGTGTTAGAATGGGTCGGGTTCTGTTTAATGAGTGTTTCTGAGTGTGTTAGAGTGAGTCGGGTTCTGTTTAATGAGTGTTTCTGAGTGTGTTAGAATGGGTCGGGTTCTGTTTAATGAGTGTTTCTGAGTGTGTTAGAGTGGGTCGGGTTCTGTTTAATGAGTGTTTCTGAGTGTGTGAGAGTGAGTCGGGTTCTGTTTAATGAGTGTTTCTGAGTGTGTTAGAATGGGTCGGGTTCTGTTTAATGAGTGTTTCTGAGTGTGTGAGAGTGGGTCGGGTTCTGTTTAATGAGTGTTTCTGAGTGTGTTAGAGTGGGTCGGGTTCTGTTTAATGAGTGTTTCTGAGTGTGTTTGTGTGGGTCGGGTTCTGTTTAATGAGTGTTTCTCAGTGTGTGAGTGTGGTTCCGGTTCTGTTTAATGAGTGTTTCTCAGTGTGTGAGTGTGGTTCGGGTTCTGTTTAATGAGTGTTTCTCAGTGTGTGAGAGTGGGTCGGGTTCTATTTAATGAGTGTTTCTGAATGTGTGAGAGTGGGTCGGGTTCTATTTAATGAGTGTTTCTGCATGTGTGAGAGTGGGTCGGGTTCTGTTTAATGAGTGATTCTGAGTGTGTTAGAATGGGTCGGGTTCTGTTTAATGAGTGTTTCTGAGTGTGTTTGTGTGGGTCGGGTTCTGTTTAATGAGTGTTTCTCAGTGTGTGAGTGTGGTTCCGGTTCTGTTTAATGAGTGTTTCTCAGTGTGTGAGTGTGGTTCGGGTTCTGTTTAATGAGTGTTTCTCAGTGTGTGAGAGTGGGTCGGGTTCTATTTAATGAGTGTTTCTGCATGTGTGAGAGTGGGTCGGGTTCTGTTTAATGAGTGTTTCTGAGTGTGTTAGTGTCGGTCGGGTTCTGTTTAATGAGTGTTTCTGAGTGTGTTAGAATGGGTCGGGTTCTGTTTAATGAGTGTTTCTGAGTGAGTTTGTGTGGGTCGGGTTCTGTTTAATGAGTGTTTCTGAATGTGTTAGTGTGGGTTGGGTTCTGTTTAATGAGTTTTCCTGAGTGTGTTAGAATGGGTCGGGTTCTGTTTAATGAGTGTTTCTGAGTGTGTTAGAGTGAGTCGGGTTCTGTTTAATGAGTGATTCTGAGTGTGTTAGAATGGGTCGGGTTCTGTTTAATGAGTGTTTCTGAGTGTGTTTGTGTGGGTCGGGTTCTGTTTAATGAGTGTTTCTGAATGTGTTAGTGTGGGTCGGGTTCTGTTTAATGAGTGTTTCTGAGTGTGTTAGAATGGGTCGGGTTCTGTTTAATGAGTGTTTCTGAGTGTGTTAGAGTGAGTCGGGTTCTGTTTAATGAGTGTTTCTGAGTGTGTGAGAGTGAGTCGGGTTCTGTTTAATGAGTGTTTCTGAGTGTGTTAGAATGGGTCGGGTTCTGTTTAATGAGTGTTTCTGAGTGTGTGAGAGTGAGTCGGGTTCTGTTTAATGAGTGATTCTGAGTGTGTTAGAATGGGTCGGGTTCTGTTTAATGAGTGTTTCTGAGTGTGTTTGTGTGGGTCGGGTTCTGTTTAATGAGTGTTTCTCAGTGTGTGAGTGTGGTTCCGGTTCTGTTTAATGAGTGTTTCTCAGTGTGTGAGTGTGGTTCGGGTTCTGTTTAATGAGTGTTTCTCAGTGTGTGAGAGTGGGTCGGGTTCTATTTAATGAGTGTTTCTGAGTGTGTGAGAGTGGGTCGGGTTCTGTTTAATGAGTGTTTCTGAGTGTGTTAGTGTCGGTCGGGTTCTGTTTAATGAGTGTTTCTGAGTGTGTTAGAATGGGTCGGGTTCTGTTTAATGAGTGTTTCTGAGTGAGTTTGTGTGGGTCGGGTTCTGTTTAATGAGTGTTTCTGAATGTGTTAGTGTGGGTTGGGTTCTGTTTAATGAGTTTTCCTGAGTGTGTTAGAATGGGTCGGGTTCTGTTTAATGAGTGTTTCTGAGTGTGTTAGAGTGAGTCGGGTTCTGTTTAATGAGTGATTCTGAGTGTGTTAGAATGGGTCGGGTTCTGTTTAATGAGTGTTTCTGAGTGTGTTTGTGTGGGTCGGGTTCTGTTTAATGAGTGTTTCTGAGTGTGTTAGTGTGGGTCGGGTTCTGTTTAATGAGTGTTTCTGAGTGTGTTAGAGTGGGTCGGGTTCTGTTTAATGAGTGTTTCTGAGTGTGTTAGAGTGGGTCGGGTTCTGTTTAATGAGTGTTTCTGAGTGTGTTAGAATGGGTCGGGTTCTGTTTAATGAGTGTTTCTGAGTGTGTTAGAGTGGGTCGGGTTCTGTTTAATGAGTGTTTCTGAGTGTGTTAGAATGGGTCGGGTTCTGTTTAATGAGTTTTTCTGAATGTGTGAGAGTGGGTCGGGTTGTGTTTTAATTAATGTTTCTGAGTGTGTTAGAATGGGTCGGGTTCTGTTTTAATGAATGTTTCTGAGTGTGTTAGAATGGGTCGGGTTCTGTTTTAATGAATGTTTCTGAGTGTGTTAGAATGGGTCGGGCTCTGTTTAGTAAATTAGACGGAATACTTAATTGGCCTCATTTAGAAAATGTCCACCCCATTTTATCACCTTCACCCCAAGTATACATATACACAAAAGTGTGCATCTGTCTTTCCTGAGTATTAGTCTTCTGTTAACAGAGAGCATCTCAGGACTTCTTAGATCATACATTCATGCATTTTTCACAGTCAAAACATTTCAGATTGTGGATGGTAACCTGTTAGTCAGGCTTATACATTCAGGAGTGAACATATGTTGTTGTATACATGTCACCTTCAGAAAGGAACGAGGAAATAAATGAATATAAATACCATGAGTTTAATAAGGTGTCCCTCCTTTGGCTCCAGCAGCTGATCTTCATATTTTATGATCTCTGCTGACGATGTTGTTGACATGTTTCATTACATTACAGGCATATGGCAGACGCTCTTATCCAGAGCGACTTACAACACAAAGTGCATTTCTTTCACTTTCTTTTCAGGGGAAAGCCAATAAAAGCAGAAGAATATTATATATATATATATCATATCAGCATTATATGCATTCTTGTAGTAGTAATTGTAGTAATTTGAATTATTCATCCACAGGTTCCCCAGTAGTATTAAATTAAAATGTGAATTTTGAAAAATGAAACATGAATGTGTCTCAAACTGCCAGCGTAAAACCTGCAACACCTCAGTCCAAATAAAGGGAGGGGCCATATCACACACCATATAAATAACCCTGTTCACTTATTCCACTGTGGCCCTCTGGCTTCATACACTGCACTTCTTCAAGGAGCCTGCCTTTTTAGAAACAAACATCTTTATTTGGCAAATTCAAATAACCGACATTAAGTGACAGAAACCTTCAGTACCCTGGCATTGTACCAGTTTGATTTGATTTTTTAATTTGACCACTTTCCTTGTCATCTCATTCAGCAGGTAAGATTTGTGTATACATTTTTAATTGTAGGGTTTCCAGCTCATTAGTTAGAAAATGAAGCAAAAATTAGAACTCATTTAATTATTTGGATTGCAAAAATATTAAAGTATCTTGCTGGTGTCTTACAAATGTGTCTTACTAAAGACAAACCAAGAAAACCCAGTGTATCGTGGTAACAATTATTTTGAGACAATGAGATTTCCAAAATTAAGAAAATGAACAATGCACAATTTCAGTTTTTTTTAAAAAAATGCTAATTACTTTTCAAACCTGATTATAAAAGACTATAATTTAACTATTTACAAACACTTTTATTACTTTTATTACTTACTTTTATTACACAATTTTATTAATTATGTCATCACAAACACAATCTGGGAACACCCATTTATATCAACATTGTCATAAAAGTATGCAGATCGTTAGCTAGCTAACCAATGAGGATTGAAAAAGGGAATCAATGAACAAGCACAATGCAACGCAACTTCCAAAGCAAACCAAACAGACATCATGGTTTTCTGGTTTTATTTATTTATGTTTTGATGTTGGGTTAAATTGGCCAGATTCATCCGTTTACCCGTCTGTAGGAAGACCCTTCTCTTTTAAATCAGAGTACATGACAGTGAGGGGCGCATCGCTTTACACGGTACAGACCTTCAGAGATTCAGAAGAATTGAAATCCCCCACACATCCAATAAGTGTGCTTTCAGGTCAAAATAGTTTGTTTGGTTGCTCTTTTCAGCGTTCCTGAGGAGAAAGCACTGGGTGAATAGATGCGTAATGTAAGCGTTTATTCAGCTAATCCACATTATTTTTCACAGAGCAAACGTTATTCACTATAGAACAGATGCAGACTTTATAAACACAATCGATAAAATTCAGCCTATTCAAACAGTATTTTCCCCCTTGATTCTTTAGCCATCGACCGTGCTCATAGTGTACCTTTTATAAACTACAGTGATATCTTAACTGCTTGACTTTCAGTTGTTATAATGCTTAATGTCAGATAAAGGTTTTAAGTCACAGACACCTGGCTTTGCTTGAATTACCCAAAGAATTTCTGCATCGTAAGTTCCACTAGAGACAGATATATAGTATACTGTTGGTACTGTATCTTGCATCTCTTACCATATGAATGTATGGGAAACTGTCCTACACTCTGATGCCATGGAAATGGAAATAGAGTTTTTACAGCTCCACAGATAAGATGCACCATTCACTGTTTATAAGTGGTTCATGGACTTTTGTACTGCACAGATACACATTTATATACAAATACTATACAAGTAAAATCCAGTCTGTAACCATTCTTACATGTGTTTGCCCTCAGCAATGTCAGCGAATCAACAGAAGCAATATAAGGTAAGAACAGGAGACTCACTGAGGTTTTTCTTTCAAAGGAAAAAAAAACATGTTCTATGATGTTGCAGTCTGGGCTCTGGGATGGCCAGCCCTTGATACTTTTCCAACTAGCAAAAGGAGTAGCATATCTGTGAAATATCCATCACAGCAGTGTACCTGTGAGAGCAGGTGCATCAGAGCTCTGGTGTGTATGTCATTTAGAATGGGATCTGATGCCCCACCCACAATCTGACACACTATTACAGAACATCATGCACCAACAGGCTGGCATTTCTGAACCAGCCAATCACTGGCCAAAGCTACAGAGTCTTGTGTGAATATGAGAAGTTGAAAAAACCATATAAAACTCCACTGTACCCATTCTGTTATTCCGTTCATCAACTGAAACATACAAGTTGATGAACTTGATCTTGTCATTTTGGTAAATGTGATCATTTTTCTATATCACAGGTGTTCAACGACCCCATCCATGGCAGCATTGAGATGCACCCTTACCTGGTCTGCATCATCGACACACCGGAGTTCCAGAGACTGCGTGACATCAGGCAGATGGGCGGTGTCTACCATGTGTACCCTGGAGCTTCTCACAAACGATTTGAGCACTCTATCGGGTAGGGCTGCACTCTTTTAGCACTCCTTCAGTAGGGCTGCACTCTTTTAGCACTCCTTCAGTAGGGCTGAACTCTTGTAGCACTCCTTCAGTAGGGCTGCACTCTTTAAGCTCTCCTTCAGTAGGGCTGCACTCTTTCAGCACTCCTTCAGTAGGGCTGCACTCTTTTAGCACTCCTTCAGTAGGGCTGCACTCTTGTAGCACTCCTTCAGTAGGGCTGCACTCTTTAAGCACTCCTTCAGTAGGGCTGCACTCTTTTAGCACTCCTTCAGTAGGGCTGAACTCTTTGAGCACTCCTTCAGTAGGGCTGAACTCTTTCAGCACTCCTTCAGTAGGGCTGAACTCTTTAAGCTCTCCTTCAATAGGGCTGCACTCTTTCAGCACTCCTTCAGTGGGGCTGCACTCTTGTAGCACTCCTTCAGTAGGGCTGCACTCTTTAAGCTCTCCTTCAGTAGGGCTGCACTCTTTCAGCACTCCTTCAGTAGGGCTGAACTCTTTAAGCTCTCCTTCAGTAGGGCTGCACTCTTTCAGCACTCCTTCAGTAGGGCTGCACTCTTTTAGCACTCCTTCAGTAGGGCTGCACTCTTTAAGCACTCCTTCAGTAGGGCTGCACTCTTTCAGCACTCCTTCAGTAGGGCTGCACTCTTTTAGCACTCCTTCAGTAGGGCTGCACTCTTTTAGCACTCCTTCAGTAGGGCTGCACTCTTTTAGCACTCCTTCAGTGGGGCTGCACTCTTTAAGCTCTCCTTCAGTAGGGCTGCACTCTTTCAGCACTCCTTCAGTAGGGCTGCACTCTTTTAGCACTCCTTCAGTAGGGCTGAACTCTTTTAGCACTCCTTCAGTAGGGCTGCACTCTTTTAGCACTCCTTCAGTAGGGCTGCACTCTTTAAGCACTCCTTCAGTAGGGCTGCACTCTTTCAGCACTCCTTCAGTAGGGGTGCACTCTTTAAGCTCTCCTTCAGAAGTACTGCACTCTTTTAGCACTCCTTCAGTAGGGCTGCACTCTTTTAGCACTCCTTCAGTAGGGCTGCACTCTTTTAGCACTCCTTCAGTAGGGCTGCACTCTTTCAGCACTCCTTCAGTAGGGGTGCACTCTTTAAGCTCTCCTTCAGAAGTACTGCACTCTTTTAGCACTCCTTCAGTAGGGCTGCACTCTTTTAGCACTCCTTCAGTAGGGCTGCACTCTTTCAGCACTCCTTCAGTAGGGGTGCACTCTTTAAGCTCTCCTTCAGAAGTACTGCACTCTTTTAGCACTCCTTCAGTAGGGCTGCACTCTTTCAGCACTCCGTCAGTAGGGCTGCACTCTTTCAGCACTTGATCAGGCAGGCTGCTTGCTCACTCTCTTGCCTTTTGTGGGTAGTTTCCAAAGTAAAGCTGCTCTTGTTTGCTTTAATGTTTCCTCCCTCTGCCACAGGGTGGCACACCTGGCAGGTGAACTGGTCCAGGCCTTGAGAAAACAACATTGTGATGAAGAGGATAAGAGCATTACAGAGGATGAAGGGCTGTCTGTGCAGATTGCTGCCCTCTGCCATGATCTGGGTGAGTTATGATGTCATCCACTTTTGGTTTCATAAAGATATTTCAGTTTCAATGCCCAGGTGGAGCGCTGACATTACACTCTGGTGTTTGGCAGCAGGCCTAAAAATGTTACTTAAATTATCTGACTCCAGTTTATTTTGTCTGACTACAGGTAATACACATTTTTCCTCTCTGATAACATTAATGAATACATGGAGGATGTTAGGACCATAGCTACTTTTCTCCTGTAATTCCCTTAAAAAACAAAGTGAAACCTAAAACATCAAAGCAAGGCACATTCACAGGCATATGGAAGGAAATGTTTTGTTATTATTGAAGTTATAATATTTAATGTTGTGAGTGTATTATACCGAACCATTAGTGGTCCCACTGCTGACTCAGATAATTTGTATTCCCTGGCATATATTTTTGCGCTGATATTCTGAGATCTTTTTAAAGTTAAATTTACCACTCCCTAAATTTATGAAAATCCTATTTGATTATTTTCATAATCAACGATTCTATTGTCTATTTCGTAGATTAGTCGACTAAACCACACAAATAATTTGTCACAAAACACTAAACCTTACATATTACCGACATACAAAAGATATAAAATTGGTTTGTTCATCCTGCTAAAGGCAGTCTGAATTAAGTAGATAGTGAACCAGCTATGGGGTTCCACTAATGACAATGCAGACTGCACCATAATGTGCTGAAGGGAACTTGAACAAGATCACCTCAATATGTCTGATTTCAACAGTTTAACAACAAACAGCTGCACACTGACTGTGAACACAGCATTTTCAACATATACAAACAATTTTGCCATCTTTCAAAATAGCTACACTGGCCAGTTTTCAAGCTGTACATGAAGATGGGAATTTGGACCAAAGCTTGCTGGTTCCTTTTATTGAGCTCCACTTTTCTCCAGCACCCAATGGCACAAGCTAATTTCAACATTTTGGCTGGTTGTAGACCAAACCATGAATACGAACATTGAAACTACAGTAGTAAGATGATTAAATTAAACCTTGTGTTTCATCCTTAACATCATTAAAGGCTAACACTGCTTGGAAATAATTCATACTATGATGTTTTGGAACAATGAAGATTGTTTGGAAACACAAACAGAGCTAGGGCTTCCGAACAATTAAGAATGTCTCTGAACACTAATTCAGCTGACTCTTAGGAACAATTAAGACTGCTTGGAAACATTGCCACGTCATCTGACACTTTGAAACAATTCTACATTTTCAAGAAAGATTACAAACGACAAGCAGAGCCATACCATGCTACACTTCAGCTCTTCTCTGGTAGAATAAATACACAAATCACAATTCACACATGACAAAGTAATATCCTCACCTGAATAACACAGAACATATAATACCAATTATGCTCTAGATGTAAAAGTATGGGGAGGAGGGTGAAAAGGGACAGAGAGAGAGGAGCAAATATTCACTTTCTGAGTATATTATTATTATTATCATTATTATTAGATCAAGTGGATATCTTAAACAAGATGGCTGCCATCAGCCAATACAATTTCAGCAGCCCTTATACAAACTTAGCTATGACCTATCACCATGAAACGCAGCAGGATTGCTTTGGGTGTGTCAAACAGTAATCTGTATGACAATAACTATAATTGCACCAGTGGTGGTGCGATAGAGCAATATTAAATATGTGCAGATTTACAAGATCACAATTTCACACTCATTTGTCCTGGAGACACAAAACTTTTTTCATTCATC
This sequence comes from Albula glossodonta, assembly GCA_019788955.1. Lineage (NCBI taxonomy): Eukaryota > Metazoa > Chordata > Actinopteri > Albuliformes > Albulidae > Albula > Albula glossodonta. The sequence goes on from JAFBMS010000237.1 coordinate 210,400, forward strand.
TAACAAAAAAAAGTTTTGTTAGATGAATGAAAAAGCCTCTTAGACCAAAATGATGCACCGTTTTGGAATTCTGCCATTTATATATTTTTTCTTATTTGTTAATAGATGGCACTATAGCAACCTAGTGTCCATAATTCCTTAATCCTTTATGTTCTTAGGTCATGGACCCTTCTCTCATCTGTTTGATGACCTGTTCATTCCAAAAGTACTGGTGAAACTAAAAAATGAAGTTAGGTACGAAGGTGAACTTCCAAATGAAATGGAAGAAGATCTGCGTGGAATCAATAAACGGCTGAATGCAGTTGAAGCATGTCTACGGGCAATGCAGAATAAACCTGATGAGCTGAGGGAAATTGGACAAAATCTAAATAATATTTTAGGAGAAATCAAGACCGCAGAAGGTCAGGGGAACATTGAAGGTCAGAGGCAAGCAGAAGGTGAGGGGAACATTGAAGGTCAGAGGCAAGCAGAAGGTGAGGGGAACATTGAAGGTCAGAGGCAAGCAGAAGGTGAGGGGAACATTGAAGGTCAGAGGCAAGCAGAAGGTGAGGGGAACATTGAAGGTCAGAGGCAAGCAGAAGGTCAGGGGAACATTGAAGGTCAGAGGCAAGCAGAAGGTGAGGGGAACATTGAAGGTCGGGGGCAAACAATAGAAGAACTAAAGAGAAAGTATGGAGATGTGAAAAGACAATTCAAGACAAAAGCACTGGGAAACTGGACGGTACGTAAAAAAAATCCTGTTAACTAGAATTGTTATCTGACCCAAAGTAAGAGTCACATGGGCAGTGTTCATCGTTGGAAACTAGTAATATAGGGACCTTCATAAAAAAGGTTTTCATTGAGTAATACAATGAATTTAAAGGAATTAGATCACACTAATAAACATTAAAAACAAACAGATTTCTAAGTCCATAGGGTCAGTAATACAGTGTAGCTAACATTGACTCACTGCTTTCATATAAACAGTCTGATAGTTTCAGTCCTGAGAGCTACAGGTATTTCCCCGTTTAAAAGTCTTATAATACTGTAGCTACATACTGTCTAAGTGATTGAAGTTTGGCTTCTATAGCTCTAAAGCTGCAGGAGGAGGAAGACTTAATGTTTTGCAGTAAGTGATCCTTTATTTAAATCCTTTATTTCAGCATGAAAAGCAATCAATAATCATGCTGGATGCCATAATGAACAGAATTCAGTCGGAAGACACAGAGAAATACAGGAGTTTTATTGACTTCATGAGAGATAACCTGGCATTCATCAAAGAGCTGATTGACCCCCCAGAGGTGAGTCACAGTGCCATGCAGTGAGAAAGAGAGACATGATCCACCTTAAAAAAGCACCACTGCAGAGACAGATCCACCTTAAAAAAGCACAACTGCAGAGACAGATCCACCTTAAAAAAAAAGCACCACTGCAGAGACAGATCCACCTTAAAAAAGAACCACTGCAGAGACAGATCCACCTTAAAAAAAGCACCACTGCAGAGACAGCTCCACCTTAAAAAAAGCACCACTGCAGAGACAGCTCCACCTTAAAAAAAGCACCACTGCAGAGACAGCTCCACCTTAAAAAAGCACCACTGCAGAGACAGCTCCACCTTAAAAAAAGCACCACTGCAGAGACAGCTCCACCTTAAAAAAAGCACCACTGCAGAGACAGATCCACCTTAAAAAAGCACAACTGCAGAGACAGATCCACCTTAAAAAAAAAGCACCACTGCAGAGACAGATCCACCTTAAAAAAGAACCACTGCAGAGACAGATCCACCTTAAAAAAAGCACCACTGCAGAGACAGCTCCACCTTAAAAAAAGCACCACTGCAGAGACAGATCCACCTTAAAAAAAGCACCACTGCAGAGACTGTGCCATTCTGCTGCTCTGCAGGCCCTATTGAAAGCTACAGGTAGCATTTACACACAGCCTACAAGTGACTTTAAGGTAGAGATTAACATTATGGAGCTTCACATACTTAATTAGACGACTAAAAGTTGCTCCCAGAGTAACTCACAAAGCCTTTTATCACTAAAACCAGCTCCTAAAACAGGGAGAAGTTCAGGGTAGTGAAGAGACTCCTCACTGAGTCACTAAGACCATTCTGCTTACAGACTGGAATGCTGCATTGATGTGGAGGCTAATTTCATCCCAAGCATCCCTTCTTGCTTTGCCAGTTATGACAACCCCAAATTTTCCTTTCATTATTTGTTTCCTTTCATTGACCGACTGGGCAAGAAGCAAAAGCTGCTCGTGTCCAGTTGGGTTTTCATTTGTTCTTTGTTGTATTGCATATACTGTGGTCAGCCATGGTTATTCTACCCAAATAATTAAAAGGCTGTTAAATACATATCCACTGTATTGCTAACAATTAGCTAAACATTTACTCATGCAGTTTATATATTATCTTTTAATTTTTTTATAATTAATATTGTATCATAATAATAATTATTATTATTTCAATTTAAATCAGAGACAGGCAACATAAGATTCTTTATTTGAATGTGGTAATATTATACTGTGTCTCCCACTATTTCTTGTGTACTGTGAGCATAGTACACAAGCTCGTGATGTCATCCATAGTAACGAGGTCAAACCAGCCCCTTCTCTTAGTATAAGATTTCTCCCCATTCCTTAGTTCTCTCAGCAGCTTTGTGAATAGGTTTTAAGAGGAGACACTTAGCAACCAGTGAGCCATGAAATCTGTCAGTTACTATGAGGACTTAGGTATGACATATCATCAGTCATCAGACTGCTATTTCTTTAATAAGAATATAATTCACCCTTCTGACTATGACTGCAAAATGTATCAAAGTAATGCTGAAGCACAGGCTCTCAAATGTGGCTCTTATTATTATTATTATTATTATTATTATTATTATCCATCAGGGCCAGAAGAGCAATCGCAAGACCTTCCTGTATGAGATTGTGTCCAACAAGAGAAACGGCATCGATGTGGACAAGATGGACTACTTTGCTAGGTGAGTGCTCTTTGATTCTAGTGTACAGCCTTGTGCAGGTACTATTGAGGAAGGCAGAGCTGAGCTCCAGGTCTGATTACGGAAGCGTCTCTGTGAAACTGACCTTGTGCATTGTAGGGACTGCTACCACCTTGGCATTGAAAACAACTTCAACTACAGGCGATTCATGAAGTTTGCCCGTGTGTGTGAGTTCAACGGTGAGATGCAGATCTGCATGAGAGACAAGGTGCGTTTGAGAGCCACATCAGAATTAAGAAAATATATTAAGCCCTGTGTTATACTGGTCTACAATATTTGAATGTCTGTTCATGAAGGTCTTTATTAATTACTCAAAAATAAGTCTGAAACAAAGTAAATTCATAGCCTATCAACGACAGTTCATGTTCATAACTAACTGTTAAAATGCAAAATCATCATTAATGTAACACTGGTGGTGTTACTGATGAGACTTTAAGAGGACCAATAGTCCACAAGTGATAGTAAACACAGTCCAGTTCCATTGGGTTATCTGTATGTTTTGGCAGTGTTTGACCTCAACTCAAACATCACTATTGCATTGTTGATTTTGGTGTTCCAGGAGGTGGGGAATATTTATGACCTTTTCCACACACGGAACAACATTCACCGCAAAGCCTGCCAGCATAAGGTCGTCAGAGCTATTGACACAATGTAAGTGTGACCAATCAAGAAAAGAAAGAAAGCAGGTTTGGGTTTGTTAGGCTGAAAATGACAAAATGAATTATTTAATTCAGAAGAACATGGTGCACAGATATGGATTAACACATTCTGTGTTTGCTGAAAATGTTCCTCCTCCAGGATTGTAGATGCTCTGCTTGCCGCAGATGAGTTCCTGGGAATTTCTGATTCGGCACTTTCGGGGAATATAAATGATTACCTCAACATGACAGGTGGTGTTCTAATTTAGTTTTATTAAAATTCTTATTTTATATCATAATCACAAGGATATTAACAATGTTGTGTCTGAATATTTTGGCAGTCTTCACTAAACAATATTCATTGCTCTCCTTCCTATACTTGTATGGAAACATGATTTTATTGGGGCATATTTTTGCCCACACACTAGAATTAGAGATACACATGTAATGCTTCTGTGGGTAGTGATAGTGTTGCAGTATTTAGAAGATCCTGGAATCCATAAAGTCCATTTCTGTTGCAGTTATTGTTTCATTTAAATCGATGAGATGTCCCCATGTTACGGTCCCCATCTCTCTCAGATACGATCATCCAGCGGATTCTGGATGATGAGAAATGTGAGGAATCCAAGGCCATTCTAAACAGAATCAAAGACCGTGACCTGTACAAGTGTGTGCTGGAGCTTCGCCACTCAGGACAGCCATTCAAAGAGATCCTGCAGGTAAAGCACCTGATTCTGGAATGGTTGTGTTACTGTGGATGTCTCTGCTTCTATCAAATTGACTGGTTTTGCTGAAGTTGACGCCCCCCTTGATATGGTAGTGCAAACGTTTGTGCTGCCATTGATAACTGATACCAAGTAAAGTTTTACTATTCTAAATTTCTAACCTGCACTCCATGGAAAACTCATAAACAGTAATATCATCAATCCTTTAAGCCCTCTCAAACACTAAATTTTAAATATTATAGTTTAAAAAATAAACATGTCAAAATATTGAAGTGACAGCTAGACTGCAGTCTGTTTAAAGATAGGCCAGCAACTGGAAACACCCTGACGTGGTTGGCAATCAGAGGTATATCGTCGCTAAATGGTTTAGTCTGTCATATTGCTTCACAATTAATTTCCTCTTTTTACATTGGTTTTTTTAACACAGATTGTGGATTGTAGCGATTCATGTGCTCCGATGCAATTTTACTAAATCGCTTCTGGATCTTACGAGAAAGTTGCTTTTGATGTTTTTGCACTATTGTCCATTTCAGCTGTTTCTAAGGGACTGGCCAGAGCTTCACAGATGTTATCAAATCTGCAGCTAATGTGGCACACATACATCCCTGGAAGTTTCATAGCATCATACCTTCCAGACATTTCACCAGGGTGAATCACCAACTTTTAAACACAGCTATAGTGAACTACAATACATTGCCAAAACTGTGGTTTCCGCTTGCCACTTTTATGGCAGAAATGACTACTAGGATGGTATGGAAAACCATTTAAAAACTCTGTGATATACCCTATCACCATAATACCACCCAAGCGTAGTTTGTGATTATGAAAAACTGCTTGTTGCTTTCCTCCACAAGTGACTGCTGCTTCACAGATATTGTGTATTGTAATTGTATCTTTTTTTGACACTTCATAGAACTGCCAGACCAGTGAAGCCATCTTGTAAACTTCTTTTTGCACAGTTAACGCCCGATAAAGACTACTGGCCAATTGATTGGAGCATCCCTGCTTTTTTGTGATGCCATTTTTCTTGGCCGATTTCTCAACACCCAGGGAGGGTTACAGAATGATTATTTGCCACCCTGTGATATTTTGTAAAGGTGTAGATAACCATTATTCATTTTATCGTTACAAAGTTCTCATTCCTAATGTATGAAATAAAATTGATGACTGGTGTTGCTGTGTGTGCATTTCTATGTACATGCATAGCTGTCTGAGTTTGAAATACTGCATTTATTGTAGCCATAACTATTATCCCGTTGTATAAAAATGTATTACTGTGTGAAATAATTTTACTCTTCAACCAGGGGAAAGAGACTTCAGATTTTTCTTCAGATGCTTCAGATATAAAAAAAATCTTTGTTCAGGTACACATTTCAGATTACATCAATTATCCACAACTCAGGATGTATTTTCTTATTATGGAAAACATGAAATGTTCCTACTTTTCATTTGCTCATTAATAGCTCTTAGATTTGAAACCAGGTGTTAGAAATGTAAATCGTTTTCTCTTTTAGGATGCATTGAAGGAATTAGCAAAGGAAATTGGTGAAACCCCTGAAGACATTGACATGAAAGTGAGTTCATTTCTGTTTTTCTCAAAAAATAGATGTTGTGGTTGATAGAATTTAAATATTATGAACCTTTTCTCCTTTTTCCAGAAATCATGTTGGAATTCTGAAGTTGAATGTTGTAATTATTCCTCTTTGACAAGTTTAACATAAACACTACTTAAATATCTTTTTCTGCTCCTTCCACTAAGCTCATTGACATGACCTATGGGATGAAGGGAAAGAACCCGACTGACCAAATGCGATTCTACAGGAAGCGCGATCTTGATAAAGCCATAACGCTTGGAAAACGTGATGTGAGCTTTTTTAAATGACCCCCCTCTCTGACACTAGAATCAGATGGCTGTAAGGCCTGACTGCACACAGGGTCTGAGACCTGCTCACTTACACTCAGGGTCAGATCCCTGCTCACTTACACTCAGGGTCAGATCCCTGCTCACTTACACTCAGGGTCAGATCCCTGCTCACTTACACTCAGGGTCAGAGGCCTGCTCACTTACACTCAGGGTCAGATACCTGCTCACTTACACTCAGAGTCAGAGTCCTGCTCACTTATACTCAGGGTCAGATCCCTGCTCACTTACACTCAGGGTCAGAGGCCTGCTCACTTAAACTCAGGGTCAGATACCTGCTCACTTACACTCAGGGTCTGAAGCCTGCTCACTTACACTCAGGGTCAGATCCCTGCTCACTTACACTCAGGGTCAGAGGCCTGCTCACTTACACTCAGGGTCAGATACCTGCTCACTTACACTCAGGGTCAGATACCTACTCACTTACACTCAGGGTCAGATACCTGCTCACTTACACTCAGGGTCAGATACCTGCTCACTTACACTCAGGGTCAGATACCTGCTCACTTAAACTCAGGGTCAGAGGCCTGCTCACTTACACTCAGGGTCAGAGGCCTGCTCACTTACACTCAGGGTCAGATCCCTGCTCACTTAAACTCAGGGTCAGAGGCCTGCTCACTTACACTCAGGGTCAGATACCTGCTCACTTACACTCAGGGTCAGAGGCCTGCTCACTTACACTCAGGGTCAGATACCTGCTCACTTAAACTCAGGGTCAGATCCCTGCTCACTTACACTCAGGGTCTGAGACCTGCTCACTTACAATCAGAGTCTGAGTCCTGCTCACTTAAACTCAGGGTCAGAGGCCTGCTCACTTACACTCAGGGTCAGATCCCTGCTCACTTAAACTCAGGGTCAGAGGCCTGCTCACTTACACTCAGGGTCAGAGACCTGCTCACTTACACTCAGGGTCAGAGGCCTGCTCACTTACACTCAGGGTCAGATACCTGCTCACTTAAACTCAGGGTCAGATCCCTGCTCACTTACACTCAGGGTCTGAGACCTGCTCACTTACAATCAGAGTCTGAGTCCTGCTCACTTAAACTCAGGGTCAGAGGCCTGCTCACTTACACTCAGGGTGAGATGCCTGCTCACTTACACTCAGGGTCAGATCCCTGCTCACTTACATTCAGGGTCAGAGACCTGCTCACTTACACTCAGGGTCTGATCCCTGCTCACTTACATTCAGGGTCTGAGACCTGCTCACTTACACTCAGGGTCTGATCCCTGCTCACTTACACTCAGGGTCTGAGACCTGCTCACTTACACTCAGGGTCTGATACCTGCTCACTTACACTCAGGGTCTGATACCTGCTCACTTACACTCAGGGTCTGAGGCCTGCTCACTTACACTCAGGGTCAGATCCCTGCTCACTTACACTCAGGGTCTGATACCTGCTCACTTACACTCAGGGTCAGATCCCTGCTCACTTACACTCAGGGTCTGATACCTGCTCACTTACACTCAGGGTCAGATGCCTGCTCACTTACACTCAGGGTCTGAAGCCCGCTCACTTACACTCAGGGTCAGATACCTGCTCACTTACACTCAGGGTCTGAGGCCTGCTCACTTACACTCAGGGTCTGAGGCCTGCTCACTTACACTCAGGGTCAGATCCCTGCTCACTTACACTCAGGGTCTGATACCTGCTCACTTACACTCAGGGTCAGATCCCTGCTCACTTACATTCAGGGTCTGATACCTGCTCACTTACATTCTCTGTCCTCAGGTCTCCCGCCTCCTGCCGTCCAACTTCGCAGAGCAGCTGATCCACGTTTACTGCAAGAAGCCAAAGATGAGTTATGAAATTACAACACTTGAATCCAAGACAAAGGCGTGGTTTAAGAAAAACAACTATGTAGAAAACTTTGAAGGCAAATACAAGGTACCCACAAGCTTTTACCCATTAGATCATGCTAATATGCCAAAACAGCTGGAGGAAAGCTGTGTCAAGGCTAATAACTTACAGCTGCTCTTTGAAGACTTTGGAAAACAAATACATCAAGCCATAAAGGAGAAATAGGCTGAATCATGTTCAACTTAAAACAAAACGTATTTATTGTTATGTAAAAAATAAAAGGAATATAAATAAATAAACCTAAATTTAATGTATACCTTCTGTTACATGCCTGACTGACACACTGTCCCTCTGCTCAAGGATAAGACAAGAGGTGAGTAATTCTCATCACTATACACTCTGTTAATGGATGGCAGTGAAGTTCAGATTTTGTGTGCTGTGTCTTGGCCAACATTTTTGTAAGAAATTGGTCAATAGAATCTGTAAGGAAAAGGGACTCTGTATTTTATTTAACTTTTAAAAAACTTTCTAAAGCTTTAAAATCCCCAACACAAAGTGGAGCAACTGTGTAAGAAACTTCAAAACTCAGGCGATCTTTACATGAGTGAATTACATTGAAACTAAAAACATGAAACTAAAAACCTTTACACAGAGGCCGATGTGGATAACTATTCTGAAAATATTCGGATCTGAGAAGTGCAGTGAGGGAAGGTGGGAAGATTTTTGTTGCAGCCCGACAAACAGCAGTTCACAGTTGGTGTGGAAGCTGTGATAAGCAAAGCTGTGTTCTTTTTTACTTTTTGACATTCATATTTTTGTATGAATTATTTGTACTCTGTGTGAAAAGGTGTTAAGATTAATTATTTTAAAATTGCTATACAATATTTAATATTGCTATACAATATTGCTGTATATAAAATGAATGGCCAACTCAGTGTGCAAATTTTCATTTAATATTAATAGTGTTAGGTACCATCTTAACGATCCACCAAGGACTAAGAACATAACAGGACAAAGAGCAAACACAATTTGAAGACTTGTAAACAAAAAGCACAGAAAAAAAACAAAAACGCATCTCCGACAGCCTGGCAGGCTGTGCTTTAATACAGCATTGAGCTGGCCTGAATGAAGGCTATGTCTCACACCTGGTTTGATTACAAATCTCCCACAGATGAGATTGTCTATTTGTGAGGCAGCTGCCATTGTAGCAGCCTTACTGCTGTTGCAGTTCCCCCTATCCCGTTCTCAGGAGGTAGATCTTCCAGAAGAACAAGTACAGAATATGTTTATTATTACTTTTTCAGGGGCAAGTGATTTGGACAACTCCCATATGAAGAAATGACTTCCATTGGAATGTCATACTGACAAACTGAGCATCACATAGTGACACACAGAATTACTGTTGGTATTAAGCTCATTTTAATGACTTACGGTTTTAAGGGGTACTTAGCCATTTTGGCAAATATGCCGTTTAAGTAGTTATAGAGTTCCTGTAGACACTGGTGCAGTTAACACAACACACACACACACACACACACACACACACCCTCCAGCAGGCCCACTAATCATTTTCAGGAAACAAAAAATCTGAACACAATGTTTTTTCAAATGACATATTTGGAGATACAATTAATTTGATATTATTATTGACATATTACTGTTATGACAAGTGTGCAGATCTTACATTTATTTATTTTAGTGTGATATATATGTATTTTTTATAATTTTATATGTTTTATATTTAAATTTTATTTTAATATTTTTCTTATATATGATAAACATAGATTTTATTTTTATATATTTGTGTGGTAAATACCCAATGGGACATTAAATGTGACAACATCATTATTAAAATTTCTGACATGCATATTTTCTTTTGTAATTAACAGTATACGGTGTATATGTATATATATATTTTCTGGCATGTCATATCGGTCTGACTAATTTTGAGCTGATCAGCCTCCCAGCAGGCATATAAAATGTCCTGTAAGGTTCTACATCAACCCATAAAGGAGCAATAGGCTGAAGCATGTTCAACTTCAAACAAAACTTATTTATTCTTATCTGAAAATAAAGGGAATACAAATAAATAAACCTAAATTGAATGTATACCTTCTGTTACATGCCTGACTGTCACACTGTCCCTCTGCTCAGGGAGAAGACAATGCAGGGACTGTGAGGCTGTCCAGGTGAGTAACTCTCATCACTGTTATATTATTGTAAGCTGCAGTTTATGATAATGTTATGATAACTTCAATCTCTCATGAGGTGTTGTTAAAGGTGACTGTATTCATTTGAATTGCAAATACTGTGTATGTTTTCTGTTTGTGGGTTGTCGGTTGTTAAGTGTTAGGACAACAGGAGATCCCACTCAAAAATATGTGTTTAAGGGGGTTAATAGTTCAGATTTTGTGTGCTGTGTCTTGGCCAACAAACCTGTAAGAAACTGGACAATAGAATCTGTAAGGAAAAGGGACCCTGCAGCTGTATTTTATTTAATTGTTTTAAAACTTTCTAAAGTTTTCAAATCCCCAACACAAAGTGGAGCAACTGTCTAAGAAACTTCAAATCTCAGGTGATCTTTTCATGAATGAATTGCATTTGTTATCATGAAACTAAAAACCTTTACACACAGAGTCCGATGTGAATAAATATTCAGGAAATATTTGGATCCGAATTTTGACAGAAGCACCTTGCACACCTAGACCGATGTGATTTTCCCCCATCATTCTAAAAGAAATTTGCAACATGAAAGACTGAATGGAGATGAGTACTCTTATGACAAGACAATTATGTAGTTATAATTTTACTGGGAAGTAAACTTGCTGGCTAGCATAAAAACCCACTGTTTGTGAGGAGAGTACAATGTAGGGTATCCTAAAAAAAGTCCATATAGTATATCAATGTCTACTATTGCATTACATGCTAGTTTCTCAAATGCTCTGCAAATATTACCCTTAGTTCTTGTTTTTTTATTTCTTGATCGTCAGACACGTAAAGAATACGCTTCTCTATCATCATTTTGATAGAAGTGCAGTGAAGGAAAGACTGTGAGCAAGCTGGTTTCAAAAGCATCCTCCATTGCTAAGCATGACCAAGCAATGGACACTTAGGGAGGAATCCTTATTGGTGGGAAGGTTTTTGTTGCAGCTGACAAACAGCTGGTATGGAAGCTTTCATAAACAAAGCTGCGTTCTGTTTTCCTTTTTGACATCCATAGTTTTTGCATGAATTATTTGTACTCTGTGTGAAATGGTCTTAAGATTCATTATTTTAAAATTGCTATATTTAAAGGAATGGCCATCTCAGTTTACAAATGTTCATTTATTCATTTAATATCACTGTTAGGTACCATCTTAATGATCCACCAAGATCTGAGCATTACTGTAAGTTAGTAACTGTAATTAATTGATTTGAGGCTTTTCCTCTGGCCAGCCCATTCAGCCAGTGTTGCCAAAAAAATCTCACCAGAAGTCGTTAGATTTCTAATCTCTGAAATGTCACTAAAAGTCACTAGATTGCGTGATGATGTCACACAATACGTAACCACATCTAATTTGCATACGTAAGTCACATAGCTGAACGGCATCCCATTCTCATTGTTCTTGCAGGTTGGATATTTTTTTTTTGGTTGTTTTTTTTGTGGAGGAGTGAGGGTGGGGAAGATGGGTGGGGATGGTATAAAAGTTGCATTCAGCAGGGCTGTGTGGGCGTGGCCATTGCTTGGAGTCTGTGGGTGTGGACTCATCTAACTGACACCTTTCTTAACCCCTTTACGTCAGTCAACCTGGCTACTTCCAAGAAATAAAATCAACCAGTTCTACCCAAATCAGACAACAGAAATATAGACAAGTGTAATAAATTATCAACTAAGTTTGTTATAGCTAAATTAATAGGTTTTAGAGGTATCATTTGTATACATGTAAAAAAAAAAAAATATTTGATATACATAACTCCACAGTATGCTGGATAATGTTGCTGCAGTCTACATTGGCTCTGTAATCCAGCAAGAATAGCTATGTAGAGATTATGTACTCAGGTAGCTAGTGCAGGTAGCTATGACAGTTAGTTATGATTAAGCTGTTAGCTATATATTGCTTCTCAAGCTTTCCACTGGCTGGCTAATTATTTTATCATCACATAATCTTGTCGTGCACATTAAGCCAATGTTAGCTGCATTATATCGTGTATTGTGGAGTTACGTGGTTTTGAATAATCAGGCAAAATTTGGAGCGTTTATTATTTGGGTTTACTGAACAAAGGGTTACTGCTATGTCTCAAGAAGTTTTCATAGCCATGTTAGCGAAATAAAAAGATTGATTCTTGTAAGTCCTTTGTTGTTAGTTGGCACCTTAAGATCTTAAGAGAATATTCTGTTTCTCACTACAGTGAGAAAGCACCCATGCAGTTTAGAAGCAGCCGGGATGAATGACAAAACAAGGAGCCGTGGAAAAACTGTTGGGACTTACAAGTAACTTTTTCATTTGTAAGGTGTTCCGTAACTAGGGACACAGTCCATAACTTGTTAGTTGCCTGTAGTCTAGCGGCTAAGGTAAATATATAATATAATATAATATAATATAATATAATATAATATAATATAATATAATATAATGTAATATAATATAATATAATATAATATAATATAATATAATGTAATGTAATGTAATGTAATGTAATATAATATAATATAATATAATATAATATAATATAATATAATATAATATAATTGCCATATCAATAATAAATTATTGCCACAGCAATAATAGTACTAACTATTGTATGATGTGACAGCAGTTTCATCAGAGATCTAAACATCTGCTGTAAGATTTTGTGATAGTTGTTGTTGATGTAGTTAGGTAGCTAGTGCAGTGAGCTGATGATTAAGTTGTTAGGTATATCTTACTACTCAAGCTTTATATAGGCTGGCTAACTACCTAATGATCACAGTCAGACATCATAGTTGTACCGGAACACAGAGCAGATATTCGCTAATGTAGCTGTGTTATCTAGCATGCTGTGGAGTTATATGTGGTTTTAACTGTTCTTGTGCAGGAGGACATCAACTGGACTCTGGTGAATCCCTCTACATTCACTAAGGGGGGAACCTGTTATTACAGGTCAGACCTCATTCTAAACTATCTTAAGTAGTTTTCTGTCTCCCTCTTGTGTATAATTCCCCCTCCTGTAACACTTTCTCTTGTGTAACTCCCTCTCCACGCTTCTCTGATTTCCTCAGGTTCACCTGCGCTCCAGGGCGTTATGAGTGCCAGCAGTCAGGATTGCGCTGGGTGTGTGAGGTTGGTGTGTCCCTGCAGTATAGCTATTGCTCCTGGAAGGACTATGAAGAACAGTTAAAGAGCATGGACTGGAAGGAATGTGGCCCCCTAATGGACATTAAGGTTACTGCAGGTCGGCTGGAGGAGATCCATCTGCCCCATTTCATCTGCCTGGGTGAGTAAACAGGGTTTATTGGCACCGTCAGTGTTTAAGGTGATGCCATCTGCATCGATTTAACTATTTTATTCACATTTTATTAAGAATAATCTGTCACTGAAGCCTGGATCCAGTGATTTATTGCTGGACTAGATCTGATGTGGGTGTTTCCTCCCATACAGGTTCTGACCGCCCAATCTGTGACATGGTGAACGTGTTCCATGGGACAGACAAAGGGGGGTTTGAAATGAAACCATGTGAGGTTGGCCGTTTCCATGTCAAGATCCTAAAGCCATCTTTTTCTTTATGGGGAACAGTGATTACAAAATTTGGCCTGATGATCCAGAGGTTTTTTTTGAGAGTACACCTCAATGTGCTGGTTTTCATCAGGTTCAGTGTCTTACAGTTTGGTGTACGTGTGTACTTCAGTCCAAGGAACCTAGGACTTGCACAGGTGATTAATCATTTAATAAATACACATTTTGTCATAATCATGTATTTCTTATTACTATGAACATATTGTAAGGAATATTTTTAAATTAAAATTGTAGAATATTTTCACTTAAATAAAATGCCAAAGATGTTTTAATGGAGTTTGTTAAAACAAAGGTTCGGGAGAAGTATTTTCAGACAACTCCTCATTCAAATACCTCTGTCCGTCCAATCTGGTTTTCTCCACAGGTATTAAATTGCCACATACCTTATCTCCCATCACACACCCTGCTTCCAGCATCCCTCCCCCTCCCCATCTCCACCTTCATGTCTACTTCCTTTTTTCTGTTTTTCCTCTTTCTCTTCAAGTGGTCCAGTGGGGGGTTCACCTCACTCAAAAATAGTGAGGTATGACACTGCCCCCTTGGACACCAAGCCCGAGATCAAATGTCTGTACCTTCACACAACTTGTTACATCACAATAAACTGTTAAGCACATTCATGTTGTCTTAAAATTCATTCTTCTGAAATGATGTTATGATCATTTTTAATGTTGTTACAAGCCTCTACATCTCCTGGTGGAATATATTTTTACACATATGTGTGTGCGCACACTCACACACGCACACTCGTCTCACACACTCACACACACACACAAACACTCACTCACACTGATGACCTCTGCCCATAGCCAGTGATGACTTGAGTTCATGCTGCTGGACACACAGCTGCACTATGAACATGTGTCTTTACTTTGTGGGCCACCTGGATGTTTTTCTCAGCTTATGTCTCTGTGTCTCTGTGTGTCTCTTAGGGAGTAGAGGAAGCAGAGCATTCACGTGATTATGTTGCAGCTCACCTTCCAGCACAACCAGACTTTTCCTTCCAGCTGAATAAGGAATACAGAATACGTTTCCTTCCAGCAGCTGCCACTTACCCACTGGTGCGTTTGGGTGTGGGTTAAGAGCATTCAATACAATATCTTACAGTTGAATTTGGTTACCAGTTTCTCATTAAACATAATAATTATTCAATGAAACATGAACATATTCTGTAGCTGTAACTAGATACTCTATGAACAGGTGTAACAATGGTTTGTGTGCATACTGGTACAGGCATAAATATTCCTTTAGTATTGTGCCTCATGTTATCAATATTCCACTCACTCTTTTTATCTCTCTCTCAGACGGTAGGCCTGGAGTCTGAAATCTATGTTGATCTTCCGGAACAACAACTTCAGAATTCCATAGATATACAGATACTTTTGATGGGGGAAGTGCTCTGGGAAATACCCATATGGAGAAGTGAGTTGCATTGGAGCGTCATACTGACACACTGTCTCACTTTAACACATTAAGCATTTACACACTAACACACAGAGCATCAATCTGGCACACTGAGCATCACACTGACACACTGTCTCACTTTAACACACTGAGCATTTACACACTAACACACAGAGCATCAGTCTGACTCACTGAGCATCACATACTGACACACCGTCTCACTTTAACACACTGCGCATTTACACACTAACACACAGAGCATCAGTCTGACTCACTGAGCATCACATACTGACACACCGTCTCACTTTAACACACTAAGCATTTACACACCAACACACAGAGCATCAGTCTGACACACTGAGCATCACACTAACACACTGTCTCACTTTAACACTCTGAGCATTTACATACTAACACACAGAGCATCAGTCTGACACACAGAGCATCACATACTGACACACCGTCTCACTTTAACATACTGAGCATTTACACACTAACACACAGAGCATCACTCTGACACACTGAGCATCACACTGACACACAGAGCATCAGTCTTACACACTGGGTATCACACTGACACACAGAGCATCAGTCTGACACGCTGGGTATCACACTGACACACAGAGCATCAGTCTGACACACTGAGTATCACACTGACACACAGAGCATCAGTCTGACACGCTGGGTATCACACTGACATACAGAGCATCAGTCTGGTGCACTGAGTATCACACTGACACACAGAGCATCAGTCTTACACACTGGGTATCACACTGACACACAGAGCATCACTCTGACACACTGAGCATCACACTGACACACAGAGCATCAGTCTTACACACTGGGTATCACACTGACACACAGAGCATCAGTCTGACACGCTGGGTATCACACTGACACACAGAGCATCAGTCTGACACACTGAGTATCACACTGACACACAGAGCATCAGTCTGACACGCTGGGTATCACACTGACACACAGAGCATCAGTCTGGCGCACTGAGTATCACACTGACACACAGAATTAGTGATAAAAAGACAATATGAAAATACTACATCAGTGTCTACTGTCTTCTGAAACTCTTGTCACTTATTTATCTTACTGTTTCAGGTGGCTGAAATGGAAAAACAGCATGAAGGTAAGATTTAAAATGTAGGAATGATTATTCAGCTGTTCTGGGGTCATTTGTCTACCACACAAAGCTAATGATACTGCAGCTGCTCTTGGGTTATTTTTTGACTCTGCTCTGTGATTTACCGCAAAATCATGTTTTCATCGACCTTAATTAAGATTAAGGTTGATAAAAACTGGTTGTGTGTGTATGTGTTATCTGGTGCAGATAACACTCACACACACACACACCCTCCAACAGGTCTGAAGACTCCCACTCATGTAGTGTGTGTCTGTCTCCCCCTGCAGGTGGAGTCTAGGTACTGTGGCAGTGAGATCCAGATGGAGGATATTTACTCAGCACTGACACACCCAGACTGCCCACCCCTCCCACAGTACTCCCACTTTATACCTGCTGAGGTTAAGGTGTTTTAAGCATGTGCTTATGGGATGTTTATGTTTTTACTTTTCTTATGAGGGTTTGTTATGCATTGATTTGTTATGTGTTCAGGGTTTATATGTTGGTTATACGGCCTCCTTTAAAATATTACATTTTAGAGAGTCACAAGGTCATATAGAGTGAAAAATAGTTTTTGAAAAACAATTTAAAATGTCTGCTACAAAAATTGGCAGATTCACACAAAATGTAGTTTGCAATAGATTTTGGACCAAGGTCTATGGAGCTATTCTTTGTATAAAGGTTCTGTTCAAAAGACGGCCAAATGACAAGCCAATGCAATGGATGTGATTTTTCACAAAAGTGTTGTTAAATATAACATGATTTTCCATGAAGTGATGAAACCTAGTATTTAAGGTGGACAGCCTTAAAACGACTCCATGAGTGTGTGTGTGTGTATATATATATATATATATATATATATGGATGCATGTCATTTTCATTTAAAAAAATCCATTTGACAAAATTAATTAAAACATTTTGTAAAAGGCACCAAACCACATTTTAAAAGTTCCTTTTTTGGCCACTGCAGTCTCTTTCATTTATTTGGGTCAGTGGAGGAGAGGAGCTCCACAGGTTTGCTTTTAAAAATAAGTTTTATGCATTGTGGGTAACGTAGTTCATTTGGTTTCGTATACGCAGGGATTGGTTTCAGTAATTAATTAATAATTTAAATAATTGGTTTCAGTGCTATTGCTTTGGTAGTGGGATAAATGTTTCTGTTGAATGTATTATTTTTATGTCTTTATTCTATATGTAGCGAAGGTAATTAAGTGATTTATTGTTACTCTTTGGTTAATTGACTTTCTTTGGGAAATGATATGGTCTGGAAGGGGATAAGCTTAATTAAGGCCCTCCAGCTGAGTAAGAGAAGAGAAGGCTTTGGTTGTGTTTAAATCCACGTACAGCCATCTGAGGAATGATTGCCTTAAATGTCATGTTTTCATAATTACCTACTGTTTATGTATGGTTACTTAATTTACTTAATTTTGTTTATTTTCTTTGTTTTGGGCACTATAATAAAAATCACCAACATTCATCCTGTTTCTGCTGTTGGTCTTTTATTGACTGCTCGCCATCCTCACATGTGTGTTTACAGTGTTGTGAAAATGATGAGTGTAAAATGAAATAATACTGCCCTTGTCCTATTCCTCTCTTAAGTGTTAAACTGCTACCCCCATGTGGCAGTGTATGCAAACAATATGACTGATCTGTGTTTACTTTAGTTGTGAGATGAGACAGGCATTAGGGTTTAGTTGTGAGATGAGACAAGCATTAGGGTTTAGTTGTGAGATGAGACGGGCATTGGGGTTTAGTTGTGAGATGAGACAGGCATTAGGGTTTAGTTGTGAGATGAGAAAGGTATTAGGGTTTAGTTGTGAGATGAGACGGGCTTTAGGGTTTAGTTGTGAGATGAGACAGGCATTAGGGTTTAGTTGTGAGATGAGATAGGCATTAGGGTTTAGTTGTGAGATGAGACAGGTATTAGGGTTTAGTTGTGAGATGAGACGGGCATTAGGGTTTTGTTGTGAGATGAGACAGGCATTAGGGTTTAGTTGTGAGATGAGACGGGCATTGGGGTTTAGTTGTGAGATGAGACAGGCATTAGGGTTTAGTTGTGAGATGAGACAGGCATTAGGGTTTAGTTGTGAGGAGAGACAGGCATTAGGGTTTAGTTGTGAGGAGAGACAGGTATTAGGGTTTAGTTGTGAGATGAGACGGGCATTAGGGTTTGGTTGTGAGATGAGATAGGCATTAGGGTTTAGTTGTGAGGAGAGACAGGCATTAGGGTTTGTTTAGTTGTGAGGAGAGACAGGTATTAGGGTTTAGTTGTGAGATGAGATAGGCATTAGGGTTTAGTTGTGAGATGGGATGGGCATTAGGGTTTAGTTGTGAGATGAGACGGGCATGAGGGTTTAGTTGTGAGACGAGACAGGCATTAGGGTTTAGTTGTGAGATGAGACAGGCATGAGGGTTTAGTTGTGAGGAGAGACAGGTTTTAGGGTTTAGTTGTGAGATGAGACAGGTATTCGGGTTTAGTTGTGAGATGAGATAGGCATTAGGGTTTAGTTGTGAGATGAGAGGGGAATTAGGGTTTGGTTGTGAGATGAGATAGGCATGAGGGTTTAGTTGTGAGGAGAGACAGGTATTAGGGTTTAGTTGTGAGATGACATAGGCATTAGGGTTTAGTTGTGAGATGAGACAGGCATTAGGGTTTAGTTGTGAAGAGAGACGGGCATGAGGGTTTAGTTGTGAAGAGAGACGGGCATTAGGGTTTAGTTGTGAGATGAGACAGGCATTAGGGTTTAGTTGTGAGATGAGACAGGCATTAGGGTTTAGTTGTGAAGAGAGATGGGCATTAGGGTTTAGTTGTGACATGAGACGGGCATTAGGGTTTAGTTGTGAGGAGAGACAGGCATTAGGGTTTAGTTGTGAGGAGAGACAGGCATTAGGGTTTAGTTGTGAGGAGAGACAGGTATTAGGGTTTAGTTGTGAGATGAGACGGGCATTAGGGTTTGGTTGTGAGATGAGATAGGCATTAGGGTTTAGTTGTGAGGAGAGACAGGCATTAGGGTTTAGTTGTGAGGAGAGACAGGCATTAGGGTTTAGTTGTGAGGAGAGACAGGTTTTAGGGTTTAGTTGTGAGATGAGACAGGTATTCGGGTTTAGTTGTGAGATGAGATAGGCATTAGGGTTTAGTTGTGAGATGAGACGGGCATTAGGGTTTAGTTGTGAGATGAGATAGGCATGAGGGTTTAGTTGTGAGGAAAGAAAGGTATTAGGGTTTAGTTGTGAGATGACATAGGCATTAGGGTTTAGTTGTGAGATGAGACAGGCATTAGGGTTTAGTTGTGAAGAGAGACGGGCATTAGGGTTTAGTTGAGAAGAGAGACGGGCATTAGGGTTTAGTTGTGAGATGAGACAGGCATTAGGGTTTAGTTGTGAGATGAGATAGGCATGAGGGTTTAGTTGTGAGGAAAGAAAGGTATTAGGGTTTAGTTGTGAGATGACATAGGCATTAGGGTTTAGTTGTGAGATGAGACAGGCATTAGGGTTTAGTTGTGAAGAGAGACGGGCATGAGGGTTTAGTTGTGAAGAGAGACAGGCATTAGGGTTTAGTTGTGAGATGAGACAGGCATTAGGGTTTAGTTGTGAAGAGAGATGGGCATTAGGGTTTAGTTGTGAAGAGAGATGGGCATTAGGGTTTAGTTGTGACATGAGACGGGCATTAGGGTTTCGTTGTGAGGAGAGACAGGCATTATGGTTTAGTTGTGAGGAGAGACAGGCATTAGGGTTTAGTTGTGAGGAGAGACAGGTATTAGGGTTTAGTTGTGAGATGAGACGGGCATGAGGGTTTAGTTGTGAGACGAGACAGGCATTAGGGTTTAGTTGTGAGATGAGACAGGCATTAGGGTTTAGTTGTGAGGAGAGACAGGTATTAGGGTTTAGTTGTGAGATGAGATAGGCATTAGGGTTTAGTTGTGAGATGAGACAGGCATTAGGGTTTAGTTGTGAGATGAGACAGGCATTAGGGTTTAGTTGTGAATAGAGACAGGCATTAGGGTTTAGTTGTGAAGAGAGACAGGCATTAGGGTTTAGTTGTGAATAGAGACAGGCATGAGGGTTTAGTTGTGAATAGAGACAGGCATGAGGGTTTAGTTGTGAAGAGAGACAGGCATTAGGGTTTAGTTGTGAAGAGAGACAGGCATTAGGGTTTAGTTGTGAAGAGAGACAGGCATTAGGGTTTAGTTGTGAATAGAGACAGGCATTAGGGTTTAGTTGTGAAGAGAGACAGGCATTAGGGTTTAGTTGTGAATAGAGACAGGCATGAGGGTTTAGTTGTGAGATGAGACAGGCATGAGGGTTTAGTTTGTGAATAGAGACAGGCATGAGGGTTTAGTTGTGAATAGAGACAGGCATTAGGGTTTAGTTGTTAGATGAGACGGGCATTAGGGTTTAGTTGTGAATAGAGACAGGCATGAGGGTTTAGTTGTGAAGAGAGACAGGCATGAGGGTTTAGTTGTGAATAGAGACAGGCATGAGGGTTTAGTTGTGAGATGAGACGGGCATGAGGGTTTAGTTGTGAATAGAGACAGGCATGAGGGTTTAGTTGTGAATAGAGACAGGCATGAGGGTTTAGTTGTGAATAGAGACAGGCATGAGGGTTTAGTTGTGAGATGAGACAGGCATGAGGGTTTAGTTGTGAATAGAGACAGGCATGAGGGTTTAGTTGTGAAGAGAGACAGGCATGAGGGTTTAGTTGTGAATAGAGACAGGCATGAGGGTTTAGTTGTGAGATGAGACGGGCATGAGGGTTTAGTTGTGAATAGAGACAGGCATGAGGGTTTAGTTGTGAGATGAGACGGGCATGAGGGTTTAGTTGTGAAGAGAGACAGGCATGAGGGTTTAGTTGTGAGATGAGACGGGCATGAGGGTTTAGTTGTGAAGAGAGACAGGCATGAGGGTTTAGTTGTGAATAGAGACAGGCATGAGGGTTTAGTTGTGAAGAGAGACAGGCATGAGGGTTTAGTTGTGAATAGAGACAGGCATGAGGGTTTAGTTGTGACATGAGACGGGCATTAGGGTTTCGTTGTGAGGAGAGACAGGCATTATGGTTTAGTTGTGAGGAGAGACAGGCATTAGGGTTTAGTTGTGAGGAGAGACAGGTATTAGGGTTTAGTTGTGAGATGAGACGGGCATGAGGGTTTAGTTGTGAGACGAGACAGGCATTAGGGTTTAGTTGTGAGATGAGACAGGCATGAGGGTTTAGTTGTGAGGAGAGACAGGTATTAGGGTTTAGTTGTGAGATGAGACAGGCATGAGGGTTTAGTTGTGAGGAGAGACAGGTATTAGGGTTTAGTTGTGAATAGAGACAGGCATGAGGGTTTAGTTGTGAATAGAGACAGGCATTAGGGTTTAGTTGTGAATAGAGACAGGCATTAGGGTTTAGTTGTGAATAGAGACAGGCATTAGGGTTTAGTTGTGAATAGAGACAGGCATTAGGGTTTAGTTGTGAAGAGAGACAGGCATTAGGGTTTAGTTGTGAATAGAGACAGGCATTAGGGTTTAGTTGTGAATAGAGACAGGCATTAGGGTTTAGTTGTGAATAGAGACAGGTATTAGGGTTTAGTTGTGAATAGAGACAGGCATTAGGGTTTAGTTGTGAATAGAGACAGGCATTAGGGTTTAGTTGTGAATAGAGACAGGCATTAGGGTTTAGTTGTGAATAGAGACAGGCATTAGGGTTTAGTTGTGAAGAGAGACAGGCATTAGGGTTTAGTTGTGAATAGAGACAGGCATTAGGGTTTAGTTGTGAATAGAGACAGGTATTAGGGTTTAGTTGTGAATAGAGACAGGCATTAGGGTTTAGTTGTGAAGAGAGACAGGCATGAGGGTTTAGTTGTGAATAGAGACAGGCATTAGGGTTTAGTTGTGAATAGAGACAGGTATTAGGGTTTAGTTGTGAAGAGAGACAGGCATTAGGGTTTAGTTGTGAAGAGAGACAGGCATGAGGGTTTAGTTGTGAATAGAGACAGGCATTAGGGTTTAGTTGTGAATAGAGACAGGCATTAGGGTTTAGTTGTGAATAGAGACAGGCATTAGGGTTTAGTTGTGAATAGAGACAGGCATTAGGGTTTAGTTGTGAAGAGAGACAGGCATTAGGGTTTAGTTGTGAATAGAGACAGGCATTAGGGTTTAGTTGTGAAGAGAGACAGGCATTAGGGTTTAGTTGTGAATAGAGACAGGCATTAGGGTTTAGTTGTGAATAGAGACAGGCATTAGGGTTTAGTTGTGAATAGAGACAGGCATTAGGGTTTAGTTGTGAATAGAGACAGGTATTAGGGTTTAGTTGTGAAGAGAGACAGGCATGAGGGTTTAGTTGTGAATAGAGACAGGCATTAGGGTTTAGTTGTGAATAGAGACAGGTATTAGGGTTTAGTTGTGAATAGAGACAGGCATTAGGGTTTAGTTGTGAAGAGAGACAGGCATTAGGGTTTAGTTGTGAATAGAGACAGGCATTAGGGTTTAGTTGTGAATAGAGACAGGCATTAGGGTTTAGTTGTGAAGAGAGACAGGCATTAGGGTTTAGTTGTGAATAGAGACAGGCATTAGGGTTTAGTTGTGAAGAGAGACAGGCATTAGGGTTTAGTTGTGAATAGAGACAGGCATTAGGGTTTAGTTGTGAATAGAGACAGGTATTAGGGTTTAGTTGTGAATAGAGACAGGCATTAGGGTTTAGTTGTGAATAGAGACAGGCATTAGGGTTTAGTTGTGAAGAGAGACAGGCATTAGGGTTTAGTTGTGAATAGAGACAGGCATTAGGGTTTAGTTGTGAAGAGAGACAGGCATTAGGGTTTAGTTGTGAAGAGAGACAGGCATTAGGGTTTAGTTGTGAATAGAGACAGGTATTAGGGTTTAGTTGTGAATAGAGACAGGCATTAGGGTTTAGTTGTGAATAGAGACAGGCATTAGGGTTTAGTTGTGAATAGAGACAGGCATTAGGGTTTAGTTGTGAATAGAGACAGGCATGAGGGTTTAGTTGTGAAGAGAGACAGGCATTAGGGTTTAGTTGTGAATAGAGACAGGCATGAGGGTTTAGTTGTGAATAGAGACAGGCATTAGGGTTTAGTTGTGAATAGAGACAGGCATTAGGGTTTAGTTGTGAATAGAGACAGGCATTAGGGTTTAGTTGTGAATAGAGACAGGCATTAGGGTTTAGTTGTGAAGAGAGACAGGCATTAGGGTTTAGTTGTGAATAGAGACAGGCATTAGGGTTTAGTTGTGAATAGAGACAGGCATTAGGGTTTAGTTGTGAATAGAGACAGGCATTAGGGTTTAGTTGTGAAGAGAGACAGGCATTAGGGTTTAGTTGTGAATAGAGACAGGCATTAGGGTTTAGTTGTGAATAGAGACAGGCATTAGGGTTTAGTTGTGAATAGAGACAGGCATTAGGGTTTAGTTGTGAATAGAGACAGGCATTAGGGTTTAGTTGTGAAGAGAGACAGGCATTAGGGTTTAGTTGTGAATAGAGACAGGCATTAGGGTTTAGTTGTGAATAGAGACAGGCATTAGGGTTTAGTTGTGAATAGAGACAGGCATTAGGGTTTAGTTGTGAAGAGAGACAGGCATGAGGGTTTAGTTGTGAATAGAGACAGGCATTAGGGTTTAGTTGTGAATAGAGACAGGTATTAGGGTTTAGTTGTGAAGAGAGACAGGCATTAGGGTTTAGTTGTGAAGAGAGACAGGCATGAGGGTTTAGTTGTGAATAGAGACAGGCATTAGGGTTTAGTTGTGAATAGAGACAGGCATTAGGGTTTAGTTGTGAAGAGAGACAGGCATTAGGGTTTAGTTGTGAATAGAGACAGGCATTAGGGTTTAGTTGTGAATAGAGACAGGCATTAGGGTTTAGTTGTGAATAGAGACAGGCATGAGGGTTTAGTTGTGAAGAGAGACAGGCATGAGGGTTTAGTTGTGAATAGAGACAGGCATTAGGGTTTAGTTGTGAAGAGAGACAGGCATGAGGGTTTAGTTGTGAATAGAGACAGGCATTAGGGTTTAGTTGTGAATAGAGACAGGCATTAGGGTTTAGTTGTGAATAGAGACAGGCATTAGGGTTTAGTTGTGAATAGAGACAGGCATTAGGGTTTAGTTGTGAAGAGAGACAGGCATTAGGGTTTAGTTGTGAATAGAGACAGGCATTAGGGTTTAGTTGTGAATAGAGACAGGCATTAGGGTTTAGTTGTGAATAGAGACAGGCATTAGGGTTTAGTTGTGAATAGAGACAGGCATTAGGGTTTAGTTGTGAATAGAGACAGGCATTAGGGTTTAGTTGTGAATAGAGACAGGCATTAGGGTTTAGTTGTGAATAGAGACAGGCATTAGGGTTTAGTTGTGAATAGAGACAGGCATTAGGGTTTAGTTGTGAATAGAGACAGGTATTAGGGTTTAGTTGTGAATAGAGACAGGCATTAGGGTTTAGTTGTGAATAGAGACAGGCATTAGGGTTTAGTTGTGAATAGAGACAGGCATGAGGGTTTAGTTGTGAATAGAGACAGGCATGAGGGTTTAGTTGTGAATAGAGACAGGCATTAGGGTTTAGTTGTGAATAGAGACAGGCATGAGGGTTTAGTTGTGAATAGAGACAGGCATTAGGGTTTAGTTGTGAATAGAGACAGGCATTAGGGTTTAGTTGTGAATAGAGACAGGCATTAGGGTTTAGTTGTGAATAGAGACAGGCATTAGGGTTTAGTTGTGAATAGAGACAGGTATTAGGGTTTAGTTGTGAATAGAGACAGGCATTAGGGTTTAGTTGTGAATAGAGACAGGTATTAGGGTTTAGTTGTGAATATAGACAGGCATTAGGGTTTAGTTGTGAATAGAGACAGGCATTAGGGTTTAGTTGTGAATAGAGACAGGCATTAGGGTTTAGTTGTGAATAGAGACAGGCATTAGGGTTTAGTTGTGAATAGAGACAGGCATTAGGGTTTAGTTGTGAATAGAGACAGGCATTAGGGTTTAGTTGTGAATAGAGACAGGCATTAGGGTTTAGTTGTGAATAGAGACAGGCATTAGGGGTTAGTTGGGAATAGAGACAGGCATTAGGGTTTAGTTGTGAATAGAGACAGGCATTAGGGTTTAGTTGTGAATAGAGACAGGCATTAGGGTTTAGTTGTGAATAGAGACAGGCATTAGGGTTTAGTTGTGAAGAGAGACAGGCATTAGGGTTTAGTTGTGAAGAGAGACAGGCATTAGGGTTTAGTTGTGAATAGAGACAGGCATTAGGGTTTAGTTGTGAATAGAGACAGGCATGAGGGTTTATTTGTGAATAGAGACAGGCATTAGGGTTTAGTTGTGAATAGAGACAGGCATTAGGGTTTAGTTGTGAATAGAGACAGGCATTAGGGTTTAGTTGTGAATAGAGACAGGCATTAGGGTTTAGTTGTGAATAGAGACAGGCATTAGGGTTTAGTTGTGAATAGAGACAGGCATTAGGGTTTAGTTGTGAATAGAGACAGGCATTAGGGTTTAGTTGTGAAGAGAGACAGGCATTAGGGTTTAGTTGTGAATAGAGACAGGCATTAGGGTTTAGTTGTGAAGAGAGACAGGCATTAGGGTTTAGTTGTGAATAGAGACAGGCATTAGGGTTTAGTTGTGAATAGAGACAGGCATTAGGGTTTAGTTGTGAATAGAGACAGGCATTAGGGTTTAGTTGTGAATAGAGACAGGCATTAGGGTTTAGTTGTGAATAGAGACAGGCATTAGGGTTTAGTTGTGAATAGAGACAGGCATTAGGGTTTAGTTGTGAATAGAGACAGGCATTAGGGTTTAGTTGTGAATAGAGACAGGCATTAGGGTTTAGTTGTGAATAGAGACAGGCATTAGGGTTTAGTTGTGAATAGAGACAGGCATTAGGGTTTAGTTGTGAATAGAGACAGGCATTAGGGTTTAGTTGTGAATAGAGACAGGCATTAGGGTTTAGTTGTGAATAGAGACAGGCATTAGGGTTTAGTTGTGAATAGAGACAGGCATTAGGGTTTAGTTGTGAATAGAGACAGGCATTAGGGTTTAGTTGTGAATAGAGACAGGCATGAGGGTTTAGTTGTGAATAGAGACAGGCATTAGGGTTTAGTTGTGAATAGAGACAGGCATTAGGGTTTAGTTGTGAATAGAGACAGGCATTAGGGTTTAGTTGTGAATAGAGACAGGCATTAGGGTTTAGTTGTGAATAGAGACAGGCATTAGGGTTTAGTTGTGAATAGAGACAGGCATTAGGGTTTAGTTGTGAATAGAGACAGGCATTAGGGTTTAGTTGTGAATAGAGACAGGCATTAGGGTTTAGTTGTGAATAGAGACAGGCATTAGGGTTTAGTTGTGAATAGAGACAGGCATTAGGGTTTAGTTGTGAATAGAGACAGGCATGAGGGTTTAGTTGTGAATAGAGACAGGCATGAGGGTTTAGTTGTGAATAGAGACAGGCATTAGGGTTTAGTTGTGAATAGAGACAGGCATTAGGGTTTAGTTGTGAATAGAGACAGGCATTAGGGTTTAGTTGTGAAGAGAGACAGGCATTAGGGTTTAGTTGTGAATAGAGACAGGCATTAGGGTTTAGTTGTGAATAGAGACAGGCATTAGGGTTTAGTTGTGAATAGAGACAGGCATTAGGGTTTAGTTGTGAATAGAGACAGGCATGAGGGTTTAGTTGTGAATAGAGACAGGCATTAGGGTTTAGTTGTGAAGAGAGACAGGCATTAGGGTTTAGTTGTGAAGAGAGACAGGCATTAGGGTTTAGTTGTGAATAGAGACAGGCATTAGGGTTTAGTTGTGAATAGAGACAGGCATTAGGGTTTAGTTGTGAATAGAGACAGGCATTAGGGTTTAGTTGTGAATAGAGACAGGCATTAGGGTTTAGTTGTGAATAGAGACAGGCATTAGGGTTTAGTTGTGAAGAGAGACAGGCATGAGGGTTTAGTTGTGAATAGAGACAGGCATGAGGGTTTAGTTGTGAATAGAGACAGGCATTAGGGTTTAGTTGTGAATAGAGACAGGCATGAGGGTTTAGTTGTGAATAGAGACAGGCATTAGGGTTTAGTTGTGAATAGAGACAGGCATTAGGGTTTAGTTGTGAATAGAGACAGGCATTAGGGTTTAGTTGTGAATAGAGACAGGCATTAGGGTTTAGTTGTGAATAGAGACAGGCATTAGGGTTTATTTGTGAATAGAGACAGGCATTAGGGTTTAGTTGTGAATAGAGACAGGCATTAGGGTTTAGTTGTGAATAGAGACAGGCATTAGGGTTTAGTTGTGAATAGAGACAGGCATTAGGGTTTAGTTGTGAATAGAGACAGGCATTAGGGTTTAGTTGTGAATAGAGACAGGCATTAGGGTTTAGTTGTGAATAGAGACAGGCATTAGGGTTTAGTTGTGAATAGAGACAGGCATTAGGGTTTAGTTGTGAATAGAGACAGGCATGAGGGTTTAGTTGTGAATAGAGACAGGCATTAGGGTTTAGTTGTGAATAGAGACAGGCATTAGGGTTTAGTTGTGAATAGAGACAGGCATGAGGGTTTATTTGTGAATAGAGACAGGCATTAGGGTTTAGTTGTGAATAGAGACAGGCATTAGGGTTTAGTTGTGAGGAGAGACAGGTATTAGGGTTTAGTTGTGAGGAGAGACAGGTATTAGGGTTTAGTTGTGAAGAGAGACAGGCATTAGGGTTTAGTTGTGAAGAGAGACAGGCATTAGGGTTTAGTTGTGAATAGAGACAGGAGAGACAGGTATTAGGGTTTAGTTGTGAGGAGAGACAGGTATTAGGGTTTAGTTGTGAAGAGAGACAGGCATTAGGGTTTAGTTGTGAAGAGAGACAGGCATTAGGGTTTAGTTGTGAATAGAGACAGGCATGAGGGTTTATTTGTGAATAGAGACAGGCATTAGGGTTTAGTTGTGAATAGAGACAGGCATTAGGGTTTAGTTGTGAATAGAGACAGGCATGAGGGTTTATTTGTGAATAGAGACAGGCATTAGGGTTTATTTGTGAATAGAGACAGGCATTAGGGTTTAGTTGTGAATAGAGACAGGCATTAGGGTTTAGTTGTGAATAGAGACAGGCATTAGGGTTTAGTTGTGAATAGAGACAGGCATTAGGGTTTAGTTGTGAATAGAGACAGGCATTAGGGTTTAGTTGTGAATAGAGACAGGCATTAGGGTTTAGTTGTGAATAGAGACAGGCATTAGGGTTTAGTTGTGAATAGAGACAGGCATTAGGGTTTAGTTGTGAATAGAGACAGGCATGAGGGTTTAGTTGTGAATAGAGACAGGCATTAGGGTTTAGTTGTGAATAGAGACAGGCATGAGGGTTTAGTTGTGAATAGAGACAGGCATTAGGGTTTAGTTGTGAATAGAGACAGGCATTAGGGTTTAGTTGTGAATAGAGACAGGCATTAGGGTTTAGTTGTGAATAGAGACAGGCATTAGGGTTTAGTTGTGAGATGAGACGGGCATTAGGGTTTAGTTGTGAATAGAGACAGGCATTAGGGTTTAGTTGTGAATAGAGACAGGCATTAGGGTTTAGTTGTGAATAGAGACAGGCATGAGGGTTTAGTTGTGAATAGAGACAGGCATTAGGGTTTAGTTGTGAATAGAGACAGGCATGAGGGTTTAGTTGTGAATAGAGACAGGCATTAGGGTTTAGTTGTGAATAGAGACAGGCATTAGGGTTTAGTTGTGAATAGAGACAGGCATTAGGGTTTAGTTGTGAATAGAGACAGGCATTAGGGTTTAGTTGTGAATAGAGACAGGCATGAGGGTTTAGTTGTGAATAGAGACAGGCATTAGGGTTTATTTGTGAATAGAGACAGGCATTAGGGTTTAGTTGTGAAGAGAGACAGGCATTAGGGTTTAGTTGTGAATAGAGACAGGCATGAGGGTTTAGTTGTGAAGAGAGACAGGCATGAGGGTTTAGTTGTGAAGAGAGACAGGCATTAGGGTTTAGTTGTGAAGAGAGACAGGCATTAGGGTTTAGTTGTGAATAGAGACAGGCATTAGGGTTTAGTTGTGAAGAGAGACAGGCATGAGGGTTTAGTTGTGAAGAGAGACAGGCATGAGGGTTTAGTTGTGAATAGAGACAGGCATGAGGGTTTAGTTGTGAAGAGAGACAGGCATGAGGGTTTAGTTGTGAAGAGAGACAGGCATGAGGGTTTAGTTGTGAAGAGAGACAGGCATGAGGGTTTAGTTGTGAATAGAGACAGGCATTAGGGTTTAGTTGTGAAGAGAGACAGGCATTAGGGTTTAGTTGTGAATAGAGACAGGCATTAGGGTTTAGTTGTGAAGAGAGACAGGCATTAGGGTTTAGTTGTGAATAGAGACAGGCATTAGGGTTTAGTTGTGAATAGAGACAGGCATTAGGGTTTAGTTGTGAATAGAGACAGGCATTAGGGTTTAGTTGTGAAGAGAGACAGGCATTAGGGTTTAGTTGTGAATAGAGACAGGCATTAGGGTTTAGTTGTGAATAGAGACAGGCATGAGGGTTTAGTTGTGAAGAGAGACAGGCATTAGGGTTTAGTTGTGAATAGAGACAGGCATTAGGGTTTAGTTGTGAGATGAGACAGGCATTAGGGTTTAGTTGTGAATAGAGACAGGCATTAGGGTTTAGTTGTGAATAGAGACAGGCATTAGGGTTTAGTTGTGAATAGAGACAGGCATTAGGGTTTAGTTGTGAATAGAGACAGGCATTAGGGTTTAGTTGTGAATAGAGACAGGCATTAGGGTTTAGTTGTGAAGAGAGACAGGCATGAGGGTTTAGTTGTGAATAGAGACAGGCATTAGGGTTTAGTTGTGAATAGAGACAGGCATTAGGGTTTAGTTGTGAATAGAGACAGGCATGAGGGTTTAGTTGTGAATAGAGACAGGCATTAGGGTTTAGTTGTGAAGAGAGACAGGCATTAGGGTTTAGTTGTGAATAGAGACAGGCATTAGGGTTTAGTTGTGAATAGAGACAGGCATGAGGGTTTAGTTGTGAAGAGAGACAGGCATTAGGGTTTAGTTGTGAATAGAGACAGGCATTAGGGTTTAGTTGTGAGATGAGACAGGCATTAGGGTTTAGTTGTGAATAGAGACAGGCATTAGGGTTTAGTTGTGAATAGAGACAGGCATTAGGGTTTAGTTGTGAATAGAGACAGGCATGAGGGTTTATTAACTTTAGCAGCAGTATTTGGCAGGCCATTTAACTTCCCTTCCATTCGCAGCAGTGATACGCTATACAGTGTACTATTTTTGGAATGACGGAAACCATGTTCTTTTTTAACCGATATCAACGAGACGATTGATGTCAGTCCCATTTTATTCCATTCCACTGTATTAGTTCTAAGGTCCACTAGAGGTTTTTTTTTTGTGTTTGTCTTCAGTGAATGTCCAAGAGCAGCCTAGCACAGAGCAGTGAGTGTAATTCACAGAGCTCTGGTCATCTCTCTTTTCAACATAAAAAGGAAAATAAAAATGGTATACAAGACACTTTTTAAGAATCCAAAGAGAAAGCACACATGCAAGAGTAAATAACCAAAAAATAGCACACATGCTATATTATGAGTAAGTAATAATAATAATAATAATAATAATAATAATAATAATAATAATAATAATAATAATAATAATAATAGCACACATACAAGAGTACATTCAGGAGAATGACCCCTCAGACAACATGAATGCATTTGGAGTTTATTATGATGTAGCGAGTTGTATATTGGTATGGACACTGATCTTGGGCTTGGAGTCCAGGGGGGCAGTGTCATGCCTCACTATGTTTTAGGATGAAGTGAACCCCCCCGAAAAAAAAAGGGGAAAAAAATACAGAAGAAAGGGAAGTAGACTTGAAGGTGGGGATGGGGAGGGGGAGGGATGCCGGAAACAGAGAACGTGATGGGAGAGAAGGTACGTGGCAAATTAATACCTGCGTATACAACCGGATTGGACGGATACTGGTGTTTGAGTGAAGGGTGGTCTGAAGGTTGCCTCTCCCGAAATTTGTTATTAACAAACACCAATAATAATAATAATAATAATAATAATAATAAATATTTTGCACTGATGCTTTAATTTTTTTTTTACATACATTGTTAATAAGGAAACTAAAAGCAAGCCAAACATGGCAACCAAAAATGTTGTTAAAAGGCAATATTTTCATTAAGCTATTGCATAAAAAAATTGCAACCTGTATGAGATAAACAGCAATTACCTAAATATAATTAAATTAGCATACAAAGTAATTAAAATATGAAGCCTTAGGGACACTAATAGACATGCATAAAATGGTGATTGCTTTATCATAAACCTGCCAGTGTGGGGGGCAAAGATCAGCTCAACAGCCAGACTGCAGAGTGAATGACTGCGCAGCCCGGTGACTCGACTGCAGAGTGAATGACTGCGCAGCCTGGTGACTCGACTGCAGAGTGAATGACTGCGCAGCCCGGCGACTCGACTGCAGAGTGAATGACTGCGCAGCCCGGTGACTCGACTGTCGACTGAATGACTGCGCAGCCAGGCGACTCGACTGCAGAGTGAATGACAGCGCAGCTTGCAGAGTGCAGAGTGGCGACTCGACTGCAGAGTGAACAAGGGCTCAACTGGGCTGCTCGACTGCAGAGTGAGAATGCAGGATTCCATGGCAGAAAAACACAAATCCACAAAGCTGGAGGCTGCGCTAAGGTGGGCAGACTGGTTAGTAAAATGACAGCTGGAGGGCTGCCTGACTCACACACCTGTTCTCACACACCTGCTCTCAGGTGAGGCTGTGAACAGGTGCAGCTGCAGGTGCTTCATTTTGCCAGCATGCCACACATTCCTGTCACAGCTCAGTGTGTATTAATAAGACAATATTACTGATAAAAAATTCACATTACACTGCATCCTTTTTTCAAATGGGAAGCACAAAAATAATCTTATGAACTTTAATAAATGACTTACAGAAATATTTACATAATTTTACGCTTCTGTAACTTTTAACTTACAAAACAGCAACAGCATTTTTTTAATAAATAATAATGAATTTTATTTGTATAGTGCTTTACAAATAGTGCTCAAAGCACTTGCCAACAAAGTACAATGACAGAATATGATTAGAAATAAATATATACATAGTACATCACCAATCACAGTAAAACAATACAATTATTAGTTAATGTAAAATATGTCTCCAATGAACTTATGAATAGAAGTCATGTTTGCTTATTGTTAAGATGTACAAAGTAATAACTGATATCCTTGAGAAGCCCAATTAAATCAATTCCCCATGAAAGACACACCTCTTTGGAGACAGGTTGCCATTCATCTGAGACTGAAGTATGATATTCAAAAAAAAAAACCACAAAAAACAAACAAACAGAAAGAACAGAAGGTGCACCATGTCCAAAACAGGGAGACTGAGAGGAGCATGTCTGGATCCCAGGAAAAACCCTAATTTGATTTTCAAACCAGCTGACAGCTGTGACACCACTCGTATTCAAAACATTTCAGACAGTGATGCAGAAATATGGCCCAAATGGATACAGCTACATTTCGAGACTGAAATATTTCATACATGACAGAACATCAATATTTCTGTGCCATTAGCAGGTATTAATGGATAGAATTCTTAATAATTCCCTGCTACATGCTGCTACTAATAGCTCAATGGCACCCCTAGTGGACACACCTGTAGTCATCAGCAGTGGATCGTTCTGTCAAATCTGTAATAAACATGTAATAACCATGACAGGTGGATTCCGACATGTTCCAACGCTAACTCAGATTGCACATCGTACGTCTTACCCTCACAGATGGGGAACCCTGCCAAGGCTGCCAAATGATCACACTGCTCGCCTCTTTCAGCTTTGGGTTATTCATTTTAGAAACTGGGGGTTAACCAGGACCCTTAACGTCCCGCCCCTCCCAGCACAAAATACGGGTCAGGCCTAATGTGGATATTTATACCAGACCCAGGGAGATGCACAATTTCCTGTCACAAACAGTGCTGGCGTGAACTTTACTGAATGACACAATCCCAGAACTGCAGAGGGAGTGGCTGGGCCTGAGAAAAGCACATGCTACACTGCGCAGTGTGACTGACCCCATATTAGGTTTGGCAGTGTAAGATTACACTTGTGCTTCTTCAATTTGAGATACAGGGAGTCCACTTTTTTCTCTTTTTTCCCCTTTTACTCTCTTTCTCCATCTGACTCTCTCTTCCTCCCTCTCCTTTTCTCTTTCCCCCTCTCTCATTGTTCTTCTCCCTTTCACTCTTTGTCTCTCCCCTTTTTTATTACTCTCTCTCTCCATGCCATAGTTTGGATGCATGCACTTACAGGCTGTTTTTCCAGTAATGCATGAGACAGCATGACTTTATCCATATCTACTATATGCAGAGCATCACCTATGGTAATACACATTCACTAAACTAAACCGTTTCAACGCTGTTGCATCTGTTGATGAGATGATCGTGTCATGCTCTCTTTGAACTATCATTTATATTTGGTTATGATGCATTTCTAATGTTTAGTGAATATGTTAATGGTTTGTCACTGTTATCTAACATTGTGTCTGACTAGCGTGTTTTCCAGCATTAGGGCGTAGTGTGTGACGGCGTTTGGATCTTGGGTGAGGCACCTGTCATTGTACCCCAGAGCAAACTGCAGAATCTGGGGAGTTTAAGTAAATGTTGTGATCAGTAAAATATGTAAAATAAATGCATGTAAATTACGAAGGATATGCAAACACATTCTGCAATACCACGCATCAACCTGCTTCTCCTGCTAACGTTCGTAGCTCAAGAAATACAAACAATCATTCTGTTTTCCGCAAATACAAAGTATTTTATTGAATGCTGTTCATTTATACAGTGTAAAAAATGGAGGCAGAAGTTCTGAGGCAACACTTTGGCTCAGCAGCCTGTCGAAACGCCTGAGAACAGCACTGCTCCGTTTGCACTGGGCTGTGTAAATGTGAGTGTCAAATAGACCTCCCCTGAGTGTGCTATAGCCTTTCTCTGAGTGTCATATAGACCTCCCCTGAGTGTGCTATAGCCTTTCTCTGAGTGTCATATAGACCTCCCCTGAGTGTGCTATAGCCTTTCTCTGAGTGTCATATAGACCTCCCCTGAGTGTGCTATAGCCTCTCTCTGAGTGTCATATAGACCTCCCCTGAGTGTGCTATAGCCTCTCTCTGAGTGTCATATAGACCTCCCCTGAGTGTGCTATAGCCTTTCTCTGAGTGTCATATAGACCTCCCCTGAGTGTGCTATAGCCTTTCTCTGAGTGTCATATAGACCTCCCCTGAGTGTGCTATAGCCTTTCTCTGAGTGTCATATAGACCTCCCCTGAGTGTGCTATAGCCTCTCTCTGAGTGTCATATAGACCTCCCCTGAGTGTGCTATAGCCTTTCTCTGAGTGTCATATAGACCTCCCCTGAGTGTGCTATAGCCTTTCTCTGAGTGTCATATAGACCTCCCCTGAGTGTGCTATAGCCTTTCTCTGAGTGTCATATAGACCTCCCCTGAGTGTGCTATAGCCTCTCTCTGAGTGTCATATAGACCTCCCCTGAGTGTGCTATAGCCTCTCTCTGAGTGTCATACAGACCTCCCCTGAGTGTGCTATAGCCTTTCTCTGAGTGTCATATAGACCTCCCCTGAGTGTGCTATAGCCTTTCTCTGAGTGTCATATAGACCTCCCCTGAGTGTGCTATAGCCTTTCTCTGAGTGTCATATAGACCTCCCCTGAGTGTGCTATAGCCTCTCTCTGAGTGTCATATAGACCTCCCCTGAGTGTGCTATAGCCTTTCTCTGAGCAATAGAATCCTCAGTCTTTCCCATAGGACCAGGGCAGAGGGTCACTGCATTGGCATATAAATGAAGAGCATGGCCCTGGTTATCCAAGTAAGATGACTGATCCAGGGCTCAGAGGTCAGGGAGCAGGCCTGCAGACAGTCAGGTCAGAGGTCAGGGGGCAGGGCCGCAGCTGGTCTGGTTAGAGGTCGGAAGCGGGGCTGCAGCCGGTCAGGTCACAGGTCAGAGGTCAGGGCCGCAGCTGGTCTGGTCAGAGGTCAGGGGGCGGGGCTGCAGCTGGTCGGGTCAGAGGTCAGGGGGCGGGGCTGCAGCCGGTCGGGTCAGAGGTCAGGCGGCAGGGCCGTAGCTGGTCTGGTTAGAGGTTGGAAGCGGGGCTGCAGCTGGTCAGGTCAGAGGTCAGGGGGCAGGGCTGCAGCCGGTCAGGTCGGAGGTCAGGGGGCGGGCTGCAGCTGGTCAGGTCAGAGGTCAGGGGGCGGGGCTGCAGCTGGTCAGGTCAGAGGTCAGGAGGCAGGGCTGCAGCTGGTCCGGTTGTGCTTGTTCAGCAGGGACATGCGGCTGAAGCTGCGGGGGCATGCAGCACAGTGATAGCGCTTCATCTGCGCATGCGTCTGCTGGTGGGCCCGCAGGTTAGAGCGATCCGCAAACGCACGCTCACACTGAGAGCATGAGAATGGCCGCTCACCTGAGAGAGAGAGTCATTTATTTATTTATAATAAAGTTTTCAGTACTGACACAGTACTGACCTGTGTGAGTGGATGAGGTACACTGATGCAGTACTGACCTGTGTGAGTGGATGAGGTACACTGATGCAGTACTGACCTGTGTGTGTGGATGAGGTACACTGATGCAGTACTGACCTGTGTGAGTGGATGAGGTACACTGATGCAGTACTGACCTGTGTGTGTGGATGAGGTACACTGATGCAGTACTGACCTGTGTGAGTGGATGAGGTACACTGACGCAGTACTGACCTGTGTGAGTGGATGAGGTACACTGATGCAGTACTGGCCTGTGTGTGGATGAGGTACACTGACGCAGTACTGACCTGTGTGTGTGGATGAGGTACACTGATGCAGTACTGACCTGTGTGTGTGGATGAGGTACACTGATGCAGTACTGACCTGTGTGTGTGGATGAGGTACACTGAAGCCGTACTGACCTGTGTGTGGATGAGGTACACTGACGCAGTACTGACCTGTGTGTGTGTGTGGTACACTGACACATTACCTACCTGTGTGAGTGCGGACGTGGCCGCGCAGCAGCCAGGCCCTGGAGAAGGCCTTGCCACAGATGGAGCAAACGCAGGGCAGGGTGTGGGAGCGGATGTGCATCTTTAGCGCCCCCAGGCTGCCATACTGCCGTAGACAGACCTCACAGCGGAGTGTAGCCTGGTGCTGGGGGCCTGGCTCAGGGCTGGGGGGGGCAGATGATGGCTTCTTGTCCTCTGGGCTTCTGCTGTCACCGCAGGGGCTCAGGTCCAGTGGGCCCCAGGGTGAGGGCAGGACCGACAGGAGGGTGCATTTCCACTCCAGGCCTGCGGGGGCACTGTGAGCTACAGCCAGCAGCTGAGCCAGGGGGGGCCTCTCCAGCAGGTCCACAGGATCTGAGAGTGGGACCGGGGAAACAGAACCAACTCAGATCATCTGTGTTTCACCCAGTACGGCAGAGTCTCACATGTCTTAAAAATATATTATTAAAAATATTATTTACTAACGATGCATTTATTATTGAGCATAAAATGACAGCAAAATGATTGAGGCCTTAGCACCATCCTCAAAGTTACAATACAGGTAGCCCTCAAGTCTGGAACCTCTAACCTATAAACAGAGTTCCCCATACACCGCTGCCATTGATTTAACTATCAAACCTTCAACTGTTTATTAAGCTCAGTATTAAACTGCTTCACCACACTGTTGCACAGAGGGTAATATCCATTTTCACTGCTTCAGTCTTTCTGAAAGTAGTGGGGACTCTCTCTACCACACATCCCCAAATTTAAATTACTAAATTATTCTCTCCTGCTCCTCCTCAGCTGAAATGTGACGGGGGCACGTGTAATTTGGCAGCACAGGCGTAGTTTGGGTGGGGGGAGGGGTATCTCCCTCAGTAACGGAGTAGCAGCCAATGCTGTAAGTGCAAACACAAGAGTGCCCCCCTCTCAAATGATTCGCTCATCGTGCATCACCTCGGGCGATGGTACACCCTGGTGGTGATGGAAGTGGGCAGTTGCTCTCCACTGTTGTGTGCTTTGAGTAAAATGTGTGGCTTAAACGCAATCAACTGTTCTGCATTGCACTACTCTCCAAAAACGCGGCAGTCCCCTGCAGAGCCACACTGACAAAAGATACGTCTCTTACCTAACGCACAACCGCTCAGTCACACATGCACTGGAACCCTTACGGTTTTCAGAGGGACTGATTTAAGTACAGCTAGAGTCTCTTCCGTTGACGTGTGGGTATTTTGTCGGCTTACCTTGCATGCTGGTGTCACTCTCGACATAGCGTCAAAAATGTAAGGAGTTATTGGCTGAACCAATTAGCCAGCAGAAAGCAAACTGCAACCTATTGAAAGGGGCTATTTCCTCTCCTCCTTAAACAACAGGTCACAAAGTCAGAGGGCGCTCTCCATAGCCTATACATCTTACTGGAGTCATGAATATTGCCAAGAGCACTCCTGAACTTCACCTTTTCCATGTTTGATTTCCATTATACCAATTAATTACCTGTACTTGTCATTTCCGGATGCTAATCCCTTTAGCTAAAGAGTAATAACGAAAACCATAAAATAACCCGAAGCTGATAACACTATGCTGTGGAAACCCCCCAGAGCACCAAATCGGACACCATAATTTAATATTGTGCCGGACGAACTGAAAAGAAAGTAACGGATTTACCACTCGGATCCTCAAGATCACTGTAATTTGGTTTCTTGCTTGAAAAATACTTCTTTACGAGAAAGGAGCGAGGCATTTTGTATCCTTTCTCTGTTCGTTTATTTTCTCTTGTCTTGGGAGCTGAATTTCCCACAGTTCCCGAATTCAGGCCTGGATTGGCTATTGAGGAGTGGACTTGTGGAGCAAGAAAAAGGACACAGCGGCCGGCTCTGGTCTCTTCCGTTCAGTCCTGCGAAATAAACTCAAAAGGCGCTGCTCTCTGCAAAGCATTTACCTCCACGAGACAGACGATGGCACTGCTCGCGCAGGTCATGCGCGGGTTGCTGCTCTCTGCTTTCTAAAGACGCTCAATGCAGAGACCAGGCTGAACAGCCCAAATCTCCGCCCAACAACCCAATCCGCTGCAAAAAGAGCGCAGCAACTCATGGCAGCCGCGGCCATTCGGCGAAACAGGTGCCCAGAGGAGCGAATTGTGAGGGTTTCCCCGCAATGACCGATGTAGCAGCCGAGTGAAGCAGCACATACACAAAGTATGTTTCAGGGGCTGTATTTGTGTGCATTAATGACAGACTGTGTCTGAATTTCCATCATTATGTGATCAGAAATGGCACACTAGATTTACTCATACTGTCCAGTATGTCACACAAATAAACTCCGGTGTAACCATCAAGATTCTGGCCCAAATGGCAACGTTCTGCATCTTTATTTTGCCATAACCCAGCAGCTGCCTGCTTTAAGAGGAAAACACTGTTTAAAAAACATTGAAATTGGCTCTGGTCCTTTCACGTCTTCCACTGCTGAGGCTGAGTAAACTAAATGCATGGCCATACCCAGCTCCACACAGTCAGGGAGGCCAAACTCCAGCTGGTTATTGTCTTTGCGGCAAAGCCATCTGCTGGCCATTTGTGGTATTATACCCCAGCTTGTTTTACCACATCTACTTACCACTAGATGGCGCCATATAGCATAACACATAACGTCGTTTCCATACAAAAAACTGCAGATACTAACATACATATAGATTATGAAACACAGTGCTTGCCAAATATTAGACAGGGACATACAGGCAAGTGCAGAATCATAAAAAGGAGCTATTGTTAAAGCTAACATGCTGAGACAAGTGGAGCACAAATCTCAGAATCGCAATTTTGCATCACAAACTCAAAAAAATGAAATAAAAATTGAGGAGGGGGTCAAACTGTGTGAGCATGCTTTTACAAAAGCACTCACAGACACAGAACAGAGTCAGTAACACACAGCCCGAGTCTGTTTATGGATGGAAAAGGATAAGGTTTGATTATAAGAAAAGGCCATTAATGGTTCAGAGAGCTAGCTGGATTCCCACACCCATAAACAGCTAAATCAGGGTGCAGGGTGGACCAATGAAAGCATCCCTTACAGAGCCCAATCTGCACCCAGACGGGCCAATGAAAGCATCCCTTACAGAGCCCAATCTGCACCCAGACGGGCCAATGAAAGCATCGCTTACAGAGCCCAATCTGCACCCAGACGGGCCAATGAAAGCATCCCTTACAGAGCCCAATCTGCACCCAGATGGGCCAATGAAAGCATCGCTTACAGAGCCCAATCTGCACCCAGACGGGCCAATGAAAGCATCGCTTACAGAGCCCAATCTGCACCCAGACGGGCCAATGAAAGCATCCCTTACAGAGCCCAATCTGCACCCAGACAGGCCAATGAAAGCATCCCTTACAGAGCCCAATCTGCACCCAGACGGGCCAATGAAAGCATCCCTTACAGAGCCCAATCTGCACCCAGACGGGCCAATGAAAGCATCGCTTACAGAGCCCAATCTGCACCCAGACGGGCCAATGAAAGCATCGCTTACAGAGCCCAATCTGCACCCAGACGGGCCAATGAAAGCATCGCTTACAGAGCCCAATCTGCACCCAGACGGGCCAATGAAAGCATCGCTTACAGAGCCCAATCTTTACTCAGACAGACCAATGAAAGCATCCCTTACAGAGCCCAATCTGCACCCAGACGGGCCAATGAAAGCATCCCTTACAGAGCCGTAGCTTCTCCTGTGTAATATTCTCTTATAAATGTAATGCATCCAGTTATGAGGCACAGAACTGTCACGCTTATATCTGATCTTTTCAAAGTTTTTGTGTGTGAGTCAGTCTGTTTCAGTCTTTATTTTTGTGTGTATGTAATCAGTGGCTCTCAGCCTACTGTACCACAGTGTTTTCTCAAATTAATTGTTTTTTTTTTGTTTTAATTCAACACTTTTTTTTATTATTATTGTTTCAGTAGCATATGTGAAAGGTCTGTGGGTTCAGAGTTACCACGGCAACAGCACAGCAGCATTCCAAAGAGGGGATTCTGTAGTGTGCCCTCTGACCCCGGGGGGTATTCCTCCCCCAGAACACTCACCTTTCCCCTACTTTCAG